>JBAMHZ010046541.1:0-17976 GCA_037177395.1 Alpinia galanga
AGCCATGATTCTTAGTTTGATGAATTGCTACTTGTGAGATAGATTAGTTAGATATGTCAGTTGATCTAGAATGGAGTGTTAGTTTTAAATTTCTTGCAAGTAGGAGTAAGGTTGAGTTAATCAGTAGTCAATGTAATGCCCCTTTTCCGCCTTAGTAAAAGTGGGGCGTTGCAGCATAGATGAGGCCAGGGAAGATACACTCCCCACTTTGGCTCAGAGTGAAGGGCTGATGGAAGATGTGTCCCTTAGAGACACCAATTCTGCCAATAATATCATCTTCTCCTCCTTTGACTTCTTCATTTGGACTCAAAATTGCTCAAGCTCTTGTTGTAACTTTGATATTTGAGCTGAGGACCTATGTTGTTGAGAAGTCAGATGAGTCACTCTGTCAGTCGGCTCAACATTTGTTGTTTTTAGCTCAACGTTGGAAGTCTGCAGGGATTCCTGTGAGTTGGTCAATGCTTTCTCCCTTTGGAGAGCTTCTTGGTATAGCTTGGTAAGAAAAGCAATTTGACCCCTGGACGTTGTCTCCCTCTTTTCCATGGAAGCCTGATAATCTGTCAGGCACCTAATAGTTTCATCATATCTGGATGTCACCTGTATTCAAAGGGCAAAAGAATTATTAACGGGCACCATAGGGCCAATACATAGAAAAGAAGTAAAGAAACCTAAAATAGTTACCACTGTCAGATGACCTCTAGTTACTCCCAGGGTCCCTATACCCCCGCCAGATTGAATAATATTATTACCCGAGAAGAGCCCAAGAGGACCGTTTGTCTTATGGTCGCAGTAGGGATTGGTAGAGGAGTAATGTCCCTCATCTGCGAGGAGGAGGCTCTGACAGAAGTGGAAGACAAAATTGCCGGCTCGGGAACCAGAGCAGGAGAAGGTAAAGAATGTACAAGAAGAGGCCCCCTTTCAGCAAAAGTATTAGGGAGCCTCGAGGAAGTTGCTTTCCGCTTCGGGAGAGGAAGAGGAAAGTATAAACGCCCTACGATGGCATTGAAGAGGAGGAGGACTAGGAGAAGAGGAAGAAGAAGGGTTTAACTGAAAAGGAGGCTGAGAAGGCCCTCCCTTACCCTTGACAGGAGGACTGTAGGAGACAGGAGCTGGCTCTATGGCCAAGGGAACTACCTCTAGAGTCGGGGAAGAAGACCTCTTTCTCTTGGCTAACTCCTTCTTCCCAACTGTCTTTTTCTGGGCCATTGGCCCCTTCTTCTTGAGGGGGCACTTAGCGACAGTCTACTCCCCCTCTCCCTCCAGTGCTTTTATCATTGCCATCTACATCAAATCATCTACTACTGACACACGTTAGTAAAAGAGAAAATAAAGTATTACTGAAGGAAAGAAATTAAGCAAAAATAAGTACCTAATAGGACAATGTCATTCGGCACAAAAGGGGATAGATGAAGTGACCCAGAAAGTGATCTTCTATGAGTAGGTTCATGTCATACTGGTGGTCTAATAAGAGGTCCTTAATAAAAGAGAATGAGCATTGCACTCAGATCTCTTTGAAATAGGGCAGCTCCGACAGTTCAGTCCTCTAGAAAAGGGAGTGAGGAAGAGGAGAGGGAAGCTCAACAAAAAAGTATTGATCCTTCCATCCTTTGTTGGAGGAAGGCATTCCCTTCAAAAATTGGCAGTCGGGCCTGCCGGTGAAGTAGAAAATACCATCGTCAGCCAGTTTCAATTGAAACAGGCTATGGAAAAACAAAGGAGTCAAAGGAATTTCTAAGTGTTTGAAAACTATGATGGTCCCCGCCAGAATATGCAAAGCATTCGGGCCAATTAATTTACAGCTATTTTATAAAAGTCTAGAATATCAAAGTATGCCTAAGGAACAGGTAGACGGAGACCACTGGTGAGTTGGTACCAAAAGAAACAAGCTTGGTTAGGGGGCGGGAGATGAGGTGTCTGGTCGGGAAGAGCATAGAAACACTTGATGATCTTCTCGATAAATAACCCCCTTTAGACATGGAAAGGGTGGTTGTTATCTATGCGGGAAGGAGTGATCTCGTACCATGGGGTATGGGTCGAAGCCCTAGAATTTGATATGCGAGGAAAAAGCCATTGACAACGAGAGAAAAAGGGGTGGTTTCGCTAAAAGATCAAAAGACATACGAGAAGAGTGTACCGACTGGAATCAACAAAGAATCGCTGCCAATAGCCAGAGAGAATGCTGGCAGGATGATGAAGGGAGGAAGAAAGGTGTCGGGAGCTCAAAGCGATAGAAAAAGTGAAATAGGCGGGATGGAAAAGTTGGTCACATAAACGAAGGGTTTTATAACCCTAATTCCTAAAAAGGGCCCGGCCCAACAAGGCACATGGAAACTATTCATTCTCAGCCACAGGAAGCCCATTTTTAAGATAGGCGAAACAACAGAAAGGTGATTTCTTGACTCTTTCCCCGAGATGACCATTCAAAGGTGCAATGAAATGAAAATCATCAATAAAGTCAGACTGCGTACTCAGTCTGACTATTTTGAAGAGGTGACAAATGATATTGCTACCTTTTCATTTCATAGTATAGAGTTAGAAAAGAGAGATGGTCAAACAAAGTCAATAAAACTTTCCCAACAACTCGGGTCAGGATATAAAAAGGTTGAACTGAAGGAGAAGGATTCGATTGATATCATGATCATGGAGTTAAGTCAAAATAGTTTAACTCAGGAAAAAACCGAATGAGCCAGAGTGAGACAGCTTGGTCGACAGACAAATTCCCGAGCTGGAGTAAAATGGCTCAGTCGGCAGACAAACTCCCAAACTGAAGTAGAATAACTCGGTCGGCAGGTAGACTCCTGAGCTGAAGCGGAACAACTCGGTCAGTAGGCAGACTCCTGAGCTGAGGCAAAGCAACTCGACCACTAGGCGATCCCCAAGCTAGGTAAAACATCTCGGTACTACAGGAGAACTAATGTCCTTTTCAACAAAGGTCCTACAGAAGATTTCTTCCCTAAAAGTGGTTATAGGCCTGTGCCTACGAGGTTGTTGAGAGGGAAAGGGGACCGCTATCCACGATAACAACAAGAGGATATCTCATTCCATAACAAGAAAGATGTTTTTCTCTAACGGTCTGATAAGAGCGCCTCGCTATGCCACCTGTCATTCCCACGGAGCTCTCAATTCATTAAGTTTCTCCTTGTTAGAGAAGGAGAGGCGATCATGGGAGAAGGAAAGGCAGGAAAAGGATTCCTCTCTGGTGGTATAAGTGGGAAAGAAAGGCACGTATACAAAGGTTAAGTTCTTTGGCTAGTAACTACGACTACGGTTCTTCTTCATTTTTTTCTCTATAGTCTTCTTCTTCTTCTTTCTACCACCTACAAACTCTAACTTAGGCATTGGAGAACCATTAGCCAGGAAACCAACGACTGTCTGACCTAGTGTTAACTTTGGCAAGAAAAAGAGCCAGAGAGACCATCCTTTACTGTTGTGGTTTGGAGGGAACCCATCCTCGCGTCACCATCTCTGAGGATCCAAAAATCCCAAGCCACATCATTGCAAAATAAATCTAGCTTGTTCGATGTCAATCATTATCATAGAATAGATGTTCAATTCCAAAAGTAATATATTGGATGAATGACAGTATACTTTGTCTTATGATCCTTTGAAATTATAAATATTACTTGATTATTAGATAAGAGTTGAAAACGAATATAAAAAATGTAACTTTCTAAGGACAAAGTAAAAGAATTTGATATCGAAGGAATTAATACTACATGAATAGAAAATAAAAGTGAGTATGAACACCACTTTCTAAAATAATAAGAGTAAAAAAGGTAAACAAACTATGGAGATTTTAATTTCCTAAGGGGTAGGAAACATAAAGAAGTATAAGCCCTTACAAATATTTTTTTTTTTCGAATTTATAAATTTTTAAATATTTTTAAATAAAAATAATAATTTTGAACTATCACAAACCAGGAATAAATCATAATCGATGGTTCCGAACTATGAACAATGATTGCCTTCAAAGATTAAAATTAAGAATCAACATTTTTTTAACTATTGAATCAATGGTGTTGAACATTAGTTTTGCAGCCACTTTGATTTTCATTGCAAAAGATAATATGACTATGAAAATTTTCTATTTTAGGATTGTAAATAAATAAAATGTTGATAAGCGAATTTAGTATTTAGTTTAGCAAAAATTTATTTATATTCATTCAACGTACATAAAGTCAATTAAATAATTAAGCTTAGAAAATTCATTAACTAAATGAATAAACTTAAACAATGACGTGTTCAATTTGTTAATACTTATGAATAAATATTATAAATTATTTACGAACAATATCTGCAAATAAAGTTTATAAATTTAGATTAGTACTTAATTAGCCAATAACTATATATTAGTACTTAATTAGCACTCTCTTTCAACGAGTAAAGATATTATATTAGCGGCTAATCGTCACGCAAAATGCTAAAACTAAAAACATTCCATTCACCTTAGGTGGCCACCACGAAGCATCCACGAAGCTTCCTTCTTTCCTTCGCAATTATCTAATCTTAAATTTTTAGTTACTTCGTACCGACCACTTTCGCTCCCAGCTTTTGTGAGTGCCGCTCCCAGTGCCATAAAGGATGACCAGCACTGAGAGGGTGTGGGGGTGGGTATGATCTCCCAGTCGACGTCGACGCGAGTGGGAGGAGAATTCCGGATTCTCTCTCGTTCCTGCCTTTCTCTGCCGCCCCACAGGCTTACCTGACTAGAAATTTGAAACCTTCGGTGGGGCTAGGCGTCAAATTAAGATGGTACGATCTGGGTAAACATTTCAGCGAGGAAAAAGGAAGAGCCCGATTGTCATCAACGACGTGTCAAAGAACGGCGTTATTAGGAGAGTGCAGCGCGAGCGATGCCTTGCGAGCGAATCATTCTGGAGAGAGTTTAGGGCAATCGCTGCCTTCGAGCCTCGGTTTCTTTCCATCAAAAGCAAAGAGGAAAGAGACGAAGGACAGAAGAAGACGCGAACAAATCTTTTTTTTAACGATCGGGTAAGGAAGCCTTCTTCCCAATTCTCTGCTCGATCTTTTCTGCGAGCTGATCTGTTGTGTGGGTTTTTTTTTTTTAAAAAAGGTTATCTTTCGTTTGTTGTCGTCGGATGCTGGTAATTTGCTAGGGATCTGGATTTGGGTGTGCTAATTCTCTTTTGCGTAATTGAATTGCTCGCGAGAGTCTGGATCTTGGTGCTAGTGGATCGGTGGAGCATTCTGGGTTTTGGTATTATTGAGATATTTGTGTGAAAGATTTGATTTTTTTCTGGATTCTTATTGGGGCGGGGTGCGATGGGGAAAGGAGGGCAGGATGTTGGTAAGAAGGTCGAATTGGAGCCGTCGATCTCGAGTTTTCCGGCTTGGGCAAGGACCGTACAAGAGTGCGAGGTCGAATTCAAGGTTTCAGCCGAGCACGGGCTCCGATCCGATGAGGCACTGAGGCGCCAAAAGATTTATGGGCTGAATGAGCTTGAGAAGCATTCGGGGCCTTCTATATGGCAGTTGGTTCTTGACCAATTCAATGACACTCTGGTTAGGATCCTCCTTGTCGCTGCCGTTGTTTCCTTCGTGCTTGCTTGGTACGATGGGGATGAGGGTGGTGAGATGGGCATTACTGCCTTTGTGGAGCCGTTGGTCATTTTCCTTATTCTGATTGTGAATGCGATTGTTGGAGTTTGGCAAGAGAACAATGCTGAGAAGGCACTCGAGGCCCTGAAAGAAATCCAATCTGAACATGCTACTGTTAGAAGGGATGGAAAGTTGATTCCTAATCTTCCAGCCAAGGAACTTGTGCCAGGTGATATCGTGGAGCTCAAGGTTGGGGATAAAGTTCCTGCTGATATGAGGGTTTTGCACTTGATTAGCTCGACAGTGAGGGTGGAACAAGCTTCTCTTACTGGTGAAAATGCTGCTGTGAACAAAACCAACCACCGGGTTGTGCCTGACGACATTGATATGCAAGGGAAGGAATGCATGGTCTTTGCAGGTACCACAGTTGTGAATGGAAGTTGTATCTGTTTGGTTACACAAACTGGGATGAGCACTGAAATTGGTAAGATACATTCACAGATTCACGAAGCTTCACAGAGTGAAGATGATACACCATTGAAGAAGAAACTGAATGAGTTTGGTGAGGTTCTCACAGCTATCATAGGTGTAATCTGTGCTGTTGTTTGGCTTATCAATGTGAAGTACTTCCTTACCTGGGAATTTGTTGATGGATGGCCACGTAATTTTAAGTTCTCCTTCGAGAAATGCACATATTACTTTGAGATTGCTGTGGCCTTGGCTGTTGCAGCAATTCCTGAAGGTTTACCTGCAGTTATCACCACTTGCTTGGCACTTGGTACTAGGAAGATGGCACAAAAAAATGCATTGGTTCGAAAGCTACCGAGTGTCGAGACTTTGGGTTGCACAACTGTTATATGCTCTGATAAGACTGGCACATTAACAACAAACCAGATGTCAGCTGTAAAGCTTGTTGCTGTGGGACGCTGGACTGATATACTTAGAACATTTACAGTCAGTGGCACAACATACAACCCCCGAGATGGGAGTATCCATGATTGGCCTGCCAAAAATATGGATGTGAATCTTCAAACAATTGCTAAGATTGCAGCAGTTTGCAATGATGCAAGCATAAGTGAGGCAGGGAATAATCAATTTATTACCACTGGTATGCCAACTGAGGCAGCTTTGAAGGTTAGGCCTTTTCTATGCTTGTATTAAGTGACCAGTCAAACATTTTATATACCATAATCTTTCATCACGAAATTTATTCTTTAATTAGGAAAATACACTTGATCCTCTGTAGTTATACAATCACAAACAATGTTAAATGATAGTATTGGTATCCAGTAGTTCCTTAGAATAGACATTACACAATAGCCAATTGGTTTTCTTAGCATGTATCAGATGTGTAATTGTCTTGTTCCTAAGACATTCAATTAGGAAAGATATTAGACCATTAATCTTGCTTATGCCATCTGTTTTAAGCTCTTTTTTTTCGATGACTTAAGATGGCTACAAACCATTCAGTCTCTTCGATTTGATAAATAGTTGATAATCTGATATATATATTCTCTCAGGTTCTGGTTGAGAAGATGGGCCTTCCTGCTGGATACAACACTTCATTGGAGTCAACAGAATTATTAAGTAAGTTTCTAGCCTCAATTTCTTGTGGCTGTTCATTGATCTCGTTGAAACACTGTGAATGTGCATGTTCCTGGTACAAACATTTGGGGTTGACATAACTTGTTAATTGAAGGATGCTGTAAATGGTGGAATGAAATGTTTCAGAGGGTTGCGACTCTTGAGTTTGATCGCACTCGGAAGTCAATGGGAGTCATTGTGAAATTGAGATCAGGAACCAATTCTTTACTTGTGAAGGTAATAGCTTTTTGGATTAAGAGAATTTGTGTAATTCCATATAATTTTTATTGATTAACTTCTTTTACAAAACATTTTTTTTTCTTTTTCAACTGGATGTTTACTAGACTTTGTAGTCAGAGTCATTTTAAATTTTGGCTGATGGACAAACAACCATCTTGCTTTTGTGTCTATCATGCTGAGACCACTCTGAACTGAGGGACTAAATCTTGTAGATGGCATTTTATTGGCTTAGTTTCTTCTAGTTATTTATCAATTTCATGTTTGTATGGTAACCAGAAGTAGCCATGATGATCCCATATGGCTTGTTGTTGTCCCTTGTCCAAAGAACAAGAGGAACAATTCAGAAATTGAGATACTAAATCTGATCTATTTCTGTACATGATTTTGTTGGTGGATTATCAAAAGAAACTTTCTTAATTATTTGGCACTCTGATTCTTGGTTTGCAATTTAGATACTTCAATGTCTAGTTGGTGGGTCTAAGTGTCATATTTCTCTGGCATGCTTTTACTTAAAATAAGTTTAGAGTTGACAGTAAGATTTTGATCATTTCACTTTTCATGTTTTTTGCTTGATATTATTGGCGACAACATCTGAGTAACCCAAATTGCACTGTGACAGGGCGCAGTGGAAAATTTGTTGGAAAGAAGTGCCTATATTCAGCTACTTGATGGTTCTGTGGTTATGTTGGATGACATCTCCAGAAATCATGTTCTAAAGGTCCTCCACGAGGTGTCAACAAATGCACTGCGTTGTTTGGGATTTGCCTATAAGGATGATCTAGGTGAATTTGCAACATATGATGGTGAAAATCACGCTGCTCATAAACTTCTCCTTGATCCAGCAAATTACTCATCCATTGAGACTGGTCTCATATTTGTTGGATTAGTAGGGCTTAGGGTGTGTTATCTTACAGAGTCTTTTGCCCTTCACTGTTCATTAGTTTTTGCCTTTCTGTATGCCACTAACTAACCTGCCTCCATCATATTCTTCCTCTGAAATGATTTCAGGATCCTCCAAGAAAAGAAGTCTACAAAGCAATTGAAGACTGTAGAGCAGCTGGCATCCGAGTCATGGTCATAACTGGAGATAATAAGGAAACAGCAGAAGCAATTTGCCGTGATATAGGTGTGTTTACCCCTGAGGAAAACATACATTCAAAGAGTCTCACAGGAAAAGATTTTATGTCCCTGCCATCCAATGAAAAGCAGGCTCTTCTGAGGCAAAATGGTGGTCTTCTCTTTTCAAGGGCAGAACCAAAGCATAAACAAGAGGTGGTGAGATTGTTGAAAGAAGATGGTGAAGTAGTTGCTATGACAGGGGATGGTGTGAATGATGCTCCTGCATTGAAAATGGCAGATATTGGCATTGCAATGGGCATTGCTGGGACAGAGGTAGGTAGATTACACTCACTTTCGCATTTTTGCTGTCCTTTCTCATTTGTTTCTTTTGATTACAAAGGTTAAAGAATGAAAAGCAACAGAATGGACTCCATGGACCAAAATTGTCATTGATAAAAATTCACTTGTAAGGACAATAGGCGTCTCTGACTAGAATAGAGTTCAAACTATAAATCTGTTGCCTGCTACTTGAATCCACATTTGCTATCTGGAAATTTTTTATATTTTCATCACATAATTTTATTTATGAGCATACTATGGTCCATTTCCAGCTACTTTAGTTGGAGATTTTTTATGCTTTTAGAAGAAATTTCTCCAATCCATTGTTGTTTTCATTTCTTGTTACAAAACTGTAAAGTTACTAATACGTGAAATTAGATATGGTTGCATCTTATAGTCATTGTTTATTAATGATCCTGTCAGCTTGATTGCTAATGTTGGATTTTTGGGGCTTTCTCTTTCTTTTCCTTTTTTTATCACTTGTTTTTGTCTTCTCTTTTTTGTGCACGTGTCATTTCTAATCTATAGATAAGTTCTCTTAAATTTATGCTAAAAATACTGAAATATGACTGCTGACAAAGGTGTTTCTTTTCAATACCTCTTTTTTCTTATCCGGGGTTTTGTTTATAAGCCTTTCAAAGTTCAAATTTTTTAGATTGTTATTGTAAGTGCCAGTTAAGTAAATGGTAGATTCTCTTCCGTCTGCTGGTAGCATTTCAAGCTGTCTTTGAGAATCAATGCTAGCAGTTTCTTTTACCAGGTTGCTAAAGAAGCATCAGATATGGTTTTAGCAGATGATAATTTCAGTACAATAGTTGCTGCAGTTGGTGAAGGAAGATCAATCTACAACAATATGAAAGCATTTATAAGGTTTTATTAATGTATAATTGTTTAATTTTTCAACATGTTTATTTTTCTATATATTGGGTCCACTATTTTCTTATGTTAACCTCTTAAGAACTGGTCATTCCTGTTGTATAGCAGTATGGACAGTACTGAACTATTTTTATGCCATGGATGTTCACATTGTTTTGATGCGTAATTTAGTAATAAGAGTGAATACGTTGTTTTCTTTGTTGAAAAAAAGTTGAAGTCTATATATGATGCAATAGCATTTGTCATGAATGATAACTAGGGGAAAAATCTGAAGCAACATAGACAAGAAACTCCAGGTTTAATACCTTAGCATTAACTCTTCTGATGTGATTTACTCTGTTTGTACAATACTTTTTTCAATTTAAAATGAGATTTTTATTATATGTTTCCTCTTGATGAATTTTTTAAGAAGATTTCTGACTGATTTGAATTTATTTCGGATCAACTTTTACATTGTACATCTTCTTAAACTTCCCCTCCTGACTTTTACATTATACATCATAAAAAATTCTCCCTCCCTCCAGTTGGAGAGCCTAGGGTCATGGGCGGGGTAGGCTCCTCGTTGGATCATCATTGCCTACTCTTTATTAATTGGAAATTTCAATTAAAAGTTTTCAATGTAGATCTGTAAGACTATTCCAAAGGGATTGTAAGGTTAACGAACAAGGGTGGGGGTGCACGACATACATATTGGCTTAACATTCAATAAGCCTGGCTTTCCTTATTAATACTGGTTTACTATTTTTTTTGGCTCCTCCCTCCTGCCTTTTTCTTTTGCTTTCATTGCCAAAGAGAATTATGTAGACACTTTCTCTATGGACTAGTTAAACGTGAACTAGTTTAAATGGTATGAACAAGTGATAGTGAGGTTATAGTATCTTATTAAAGTGCATATACTATCAGTGCTTTAAGTGAAGCCCTTCATTCTGTTGGATATCTAATTTGTATTTAACAACTTTGATATTTTTTTTTGTTTCTTGATGATCTTAGTGATATCCATTCATTTTTCCAATTGCAGATACATGATCTCCTCAAATATTGGTGAAGTTGCTTCCATATTTCTGACAGCAGCTTTAGGCATTCCAGAGGGACTGATACCCGTTCAACTTCTGTGGGTCAATCTTGTTACAGATGGACCTCCTGCAACTGCTCTTGGATTCAACCCTCCTGATAAAGATATCATGAAGAAACCACCTCTAAGGAGTGATGATTCACTGATTACTGCATGGATTTTATTCCGTTATATGGTAAAACCTTTTTGTTGGTGCAGTCTATGCATTTCTTCCTTTTAATATCTTTTTGAATGAATCTTGTAACATTGCTTATAATAGCAGAGGTTATTTATTTAGTGATTTTTTTTCTTCTCTTTTTCTTCTAACACTGAGGCATTAAAAAGATGGATTTATATGAAAGATCAAAAAATGGAGAGGAGTAATGAGAAAGAAACCCTCCTTTGAATTGCTTCCTTGAATACACACATTGAGAGGATGGTTAAATTTGTATGCACAAATTTTTTAATTGGTTTTCTGTCCAATATTGGCCTGATGAGTTATGAAGGACAAATGCTCAGATTATCATCTTTTAAAATAACCACCTTCCCTCTTTACTTATTTAGGAAACAATAAAGGATGATCATTATCATCTTATGCCTCGCTTTTGATCCTTCCTTTGAAGTATCCATTCAAGGAAATACACCCTAGTGGTCCCTAACCATTTTCCTCCATTTTTTTTCCCAAAAGAGAACATCATTATTCATGCAAGAAATTCACCAATAACAATCTTTTCTGTTCAACATCTATTGTTTCTGTTTCTTATTTTAAGGAATTGATATCATTGGACTCTGTTTTGGTTCAGGACTAAGCATTCAGTTGACATGTATATTGTCCAATTGTCACAGTTGTTTCATTTTGCATAAGGTTTCAATTTTTCTCTTACAGCTTATTTATCTTCACGTCATCGTTGTTTATACTTCCAATATTTGGTTAAACATGAATTTTCAGAAATTCTTTGGTCTGGTCAATTATCATAGCGTTCTTATGCTGGTGGTATCTTGGGGGTATTTTGGTAACCATGCAAATTAGTGCGTGTTTTTGGTGATGCATTGTCTCTGGATGTAAATGACGTGAGGTTCTCAATGTTCTTTGATTCTTGTCCCAGTATCTACTGATTCCTATTAATGATAGAAAAAACTGTCTTGAGATTCTGATTCTAATTCTATATGCATTTATGTTTTTATGGCTTTATTGAATGTTGAGGTATAATCTCTGGTAACATTTACCTTTCGAATGATCATGCATACTTACGCCATTTATTGAAACATATGTGCCCTAGCTGACCTTGCTTTTCCATCTGCAGGTCATTGGACTTTATGTTGGGCTTGCAACTGTTGGTGTCTTCATTATATGGTATACTCATGGTTCCTTTATGGGGATTGACTTGAGCGGCGATGGCCATACCCTCATAACATATTCTCAACTTTCTAACTGGGGAGAATGCCCCTCATGGGAAGGCTTCAAGGTCACACCCTTTGTGGCTGGAGAACGCCACTTCACCTTTGATGAAAATCCTTGTGACTACTTCCAGACTGGAAAGGTGAAGGCAATGACACTTTCGCTCTCCGTGTTGGTTGCGATTGAGATGTTCAATTCGCTCAACGCTTTATCTGAAGATGGGAGCCTTCTGACCATGCCTCCTTGGTCCAACCCATGGCTTCTCGTGGCCATGTCCATCTCATTTGGACTTCATTTCTTGATATTATATGTCCCGTTCCTTGCTCAAGTGTTTGGAATTGTGCCTCTCAGTTTCAATGAATGGCTCTTGGTGCTGGCAGTTGCTTTCCCTGTTATTCTTGTCGATGAGGTTCTCAAGTTCGTTGGGCGCTGTGCAAATTATTCAGGTGCCAAGAGAGAACCGTCAAAGCACAAGGTTGAGTAGGTAGATGCTAAAATATTTGGAGATGGCAATCCTCATCTCATACACCTCATTCATTTATATGATGGGGACAAGTCAGGTTCGCTTTTCTCTTTCCTTTATTTTACGATGGTTCATAATCAGGGAAACCAGAGCAAGATTTACTCAGGTAGGTCATGACATGCATTTGATAACAATTCTTATTAGATGAGCAAGATGGACTTTCGACTATTCAATGCATACCTGGTACTAATAGTGAATAAAATTGTATGGAAGAGACTAAACAATGTAGCTTGAACTGTGAATTCGATGAAATTGTTAGGCAAAAATTGTGCTTGTCGCCCAGCTTCATAAATTTTGTAGAATGTCAGTTGATCTTGTCTCACTTAGGTTCGGAATGGACTGAAAACATGTGTACATCTTTCAACTTTGATGGTACGGTTTTTTCATTCTTGTGGGCAGTGTAGTGTTCAGCAATTAGCCTGGAGAAAGAACCAACTGAACTGGAAATCCAGAAGGCAGGGGTGCGAATAATAACAGCGTTCTTCGATTTAATAAAAGTAATGAGTAATTTTCACAGACCTCAGGAGATTGCTCCAATTGATAACTTACGTTGTATTTTGTACCTATCAATGAAATGAAATCCAACACTATAATTTTATTTTAATATTTATATGGATGATAATATGAAATGGATTGATCAATTTTAAAGAGTGACTTATTCCTCTAAATTCAACTCAGACTCTAGGGCAAAACTTTTATATATTCTGCCAAATTTAGTTAAGTAAAATGAGTTAGGTCAAGTTAGATTCAATCCGACTTAGCTAGGTCATGCTAAGCGTGACTTGCCAAAGAATAGGTAGATGTCGTGTTGGGTTTGGCTTGATCTGTGTGTTGGGATGACTCGATCTCAAGTTGTGCCTAGGTTAGGCACGACCTGTCTGTTATGTCGATCACAATCCGCGCACCAAGCCAAGCATGACCTGCATATCAGACTAGGCTTACCAAAAAACAAAGAAAAATGAAAGGCAATTTCAATAATAAAAAACTACGAAACGGACCAAAATGCCCCCTATTTAATAAAAACAATTAGTTTTGAAGTTATGCTGGTCGACTTAGTCTAAAATTGACCAAATTAGCTTTAAGAATTATGAAAATTTCTAAATTTTTTCTATAAATATCTACGATTCAACCCCTAGTCTGTTATTGAAATAAAACTCATATCCTCTTGTTCTCATTCTCTCGACTTTCAATTTTTTCTCTCTCTCTTTTATTCTTGGGGTGGATCCATAAATTTTATTTAGGGGGTGCAATTCATATAAAATCGTAAAAGTATGATTTATCTCAGCTAAAAGAAGAGCAAAAAAGTTAAAATATTATTATCAATTCAAATGTGATTTACAATTGACTTTTACGGTCTTTTATTTTTTGATAATAATTCATGATACAATCATTTGATAAGTTATTAAATATATCTTTTTTAATATATACCACCAAAGAGTCACTTAACAATTGATCACTCATTTTATTATGAATATGATTCTTCACAATTTTCATAGCTAAAAATGTTCTCTCTACTATAGAAGCTGCAATTGGTAAAATCAAAATTAATGTTAAAAGCTTGTAAACCAATGGATATACTATGCCTCTTCTATTTTTCACCATTAGTCGAGTAATGTTATTCAATCTCTTTAAATTTGAAAACTTAATATCTGAGTTAACATAAAAATATAAAGCTAATTTGAAAGCTTTAAAAGATTAGTATCAGAAAAATTTCTTGGATAGAATTTAGTTAATCGAATCAATTTTTGATTGTAAGAAGCAAAAAAAATTAGATGGATTTAAGCATACAACACAAAGCAACAATTCAGTATTGGTCTCATTAAATTGACTATTTAGCTTTTATAATTACATATCAATGATGGTGTTGAATAATTCAACGTGTAGTGATGAAAATTTGTCATCTCTTCAGTTCTGCGACGTGATCTTCCTCGAGCTACAAACGTATCATTTATATTGGAAACATGAAAGTCACATCCAACAAAGGACTCCACCCATCATTCCTGACTGATTGAAGACATTCAGAAATATCAACCAATCTCATAACATTCTCAATATCTTAATCTTTCCTCTACAAAGTTTGTGACAACTGTAACGCCCCGCCGTTCCTACTAGCCTTATACGCCCGGCCGCTACGTATGAGGGAACGACGGTTCGTTACTTCTACTAATTTAAACAATAATGATGACATGTGAACTAGCGAGATTAAAACTAAATCATCATATCATGCAGTTATATGTCTATCAATAGCAATCTTTATACATTCTTATTACAATGGAAACTTAAACATTTAAACTACAACATGCAACTAAGAATGTAACTAGGATCTCCTCTACAGTGCCGCCCCACATACATCCCACCACAGATCCTCAGCTCCCCTGCTTTCCTTTACCTGTATCTGCAGTATAAGGAAAGTGCAACTATCAGCGATAACGCTGAGTAAGTACATACTAACTCACAAAACATCATATGAGATAAACATGCTAACATGGTAAACATCATGTACAAGTATCATGCTTTAATTTGAAATACATGTCTTTATGATCATTATACTAAGAAAGGAAACGATCATAGCTTTCTTGAAACTTATACACAAGTCTTTGCTTTTGAAAACATCTTCAAAATAATATTCATCTTTCTTTGGGCCTGCATGTTACCAATAGCTCGCGTCCTAATAGTATTCGAGGTAGCGAACCACCGAACTTATTAGCTTTGATGGCCAGCTGGTGCCTACGCGATCTAAGAGCCAGCTAGTGCCCTGCCCTTCCTTTGGGTTTGGTATATGCTATAAAGCAAAATACTTCATTATACTTTCGTATTCTTAACCCGGTATGCTTCTTAGTCCCAAAAGCTAATAAGGGAAGCATTCTTAGGTATCGATCATGCTCTTAGTCCCAATTCCTTGTATGGGAGCTCTAGATACCTAGATGTTTGCTCTTAATCCCTAATTCGCATGGGAAGCATATAGGATACTTTAATCATGCCATTTAAGCTATCAATTTGCATATGAATTAGTCAAACATGGCATTTATCTTAGAAATCTCTACTTTGCATGGAAATCAATTCACACAAGTCATATGAAGCCTAATTTTCTTTCCTTGTTCTTATGCTACAAAACCTAACATGTTCTAAGCTTGAAATCCATGTAGAAAACCAACTTCGTTCTTAAACTCGTAGAAACCGTAGAGAACCCTAAACGAAGCACCACAGGAGAACTACTTATACCGCAGGTGAGGTGTACTTACAATCGTTGGCTAGAAATCCCCAATCTAGGTCGCTTCGTTAGAAATCCCCAAATCTAGGTTGCTAGGGCTTCGTGGAGAGGACTTTTCTTCCCGATTCAAACTCGTAGGAAGGATCCCTTCGTATCCTTCAAGCTCTCGCCGAAAGATCTCCTCGAATGGAGCTCCCTCGATCGAAATCCAAGAAAAAGGTGGAAGAGGCAGAAAAATCGTGGTTGGGGAAGAAGATGACCTAACTTCCCGTTTTTATAGATTTTTCAGGCCCAGTCGACTGATCAGTCGACTGGCTACTAACCAGTCGACTGGCTAATCAATCCAGTCGACTGAATTAAATGGCCAAATCCACAGTGGGGGTCCTCAGTCGACTCTTCAGTCGACTGGCCTGGTCCAGTCGACTGATTCTTCTGGTCAGTCGACTGAATTAAATGGCCAAACCTACAGTGGGGGTCATCAGTCGACTTTGAAGTCGACTGGCCTTGATCCAGTCGACTGATCCTTTTGGTCAGTCGACTGAATTAAATGGCCAATCCTACATTGCCATCTTGGGTCGACTGGTCGGTCGACTGGTCTGGTCCAGTCGACTAATTCGACGGTGCTGCCATTTCTGGGCCCGGAACTTACTAAAAACCACCTAGACAAGGTATATACAAGTCCCTAACACATTGTATACATAATCTAAAGCATGTATAAAAGTTTACGGGCGTTACATGTATAGTGATGCATCTAAGATGGGACTTGGAGCTGTGCTTATGCAGAATGGTAAAGTCATTGCCTACGCATCAAGACAACTCAAGGATTATGAAAAGAATTATCCCACTCATGATCTTGAGTTGGCAGCAGTGGTCTTCGCTCTCAAAATTTGGAGACATTATCTGTATGGAGCACAGTGCAAGATTTATACAGATCACCAGAGTCTGAAATATTTCTTCACTCAGAAGGACTTAAATATGAGACAGCGTAGATGGCTTGAGCTGGTTAAAGACTATGATTGTGAAATCCACTACCATCCTGGAAAGGCCAACAAAGTAGCAGACGCACTGAATTGTTTTTCATCTTCGTGAGCTATTCGATGAGTAAGCTATATTCAAAAGGTTCGAGATCACTAGGCTTCTCTTTCGCTCAAAGATGTAGGAGAGTTCATCTGTGGTGCAGTATGCACTAAATATGAATGGCTATATTGAGCGGTTAGGATTACTAGGTTTTATTATGGACCATGAATTAAGTATTTACTTAATTCTACATAGTTTGACTGATAGCTATTAACAGTTTGTGATGAACTCTTAGATAAACAAAATTGAGTCCACAATATCCGAACTGATTAACATGTTCAAAACAACGGAGCCCTCTGTTAAGAAGGAATAGAAGGTTGGATGCTAGTCGAGTCCTCTAAGAAAGGTTCTAAGAGGAAACCAAAAATTGTACCCAAGGGAAAGAAGAAGAAGAAGGCTAAGGAGGAAGAACCAGCTCCAAAGGGCACTTGCCATCATTGTGGCAAGGATGGATACTGAAAGAGAAACTACAAGTAGTATTTGGAGTCTCTAAAGCAGAAAATGCATCTGATGCCCAATCTACTTCAGGTATATTAATTATTTAATGTTATACTGTTTCTTTAAACATTTGGGTATTAGATACCGAATGTGGCTCACACATATGTAATGACATATAGGGGCTAAAGAACAGTTGAAGACTGGTCAAGGGACAAGCAAATTAAGGGTTAGCAATGGAGTAAAGGTTGCTGTTGAAGCCATAGGGACTTATATGTTACAACTCCCTATGGGACAAGTCATAGAATTGGATAATTGTTTTTATGTTCTTGCACTAATAAAGAACATTGTTTCTATTTCATGTTTGAATATGAAAAGTTTTCATTTAACATTTAGTAATAATTATTGTTACATTACGTTAAATGATGTTTTTTATGCTACTGAAATGTTAAATAATGTTATCTACACGTTAGATATCTCCAATAAAGTATTCAACATTGATTCTAGTAGCAAACATGCTAAATTAGAAAATCACTTAACCTCCCATATGTGGCACTGTCATCTTGGGCATATAAGGATTGCATGTCCAAAATTCACAAGCTTGACATCTTAGAGTCTTTTGA
>JBAMHZ010046750.1:0-17971 GCA_037177395.1 Alpinia galanga
TTTTCTATTGGATTTGATATCATTTCTATTTAGTAAATAAATTTTATAAAAAAAATTCTAATGAAAATTTTTTCTATTTAGGAAAGACGTAATGTTTCTGCTAATATTATTTCTACTAGATATTTAAAAAATATTTATAAACCTAGTTTTCAATGCTCATGTCATGTATTAAATTTATATGTTCAAAATGAATTAAGATCTCTTAAAATTTATTTGACCCCTATTAAAAAAGTAATTTCTTATTTATGAAATCATCCACGAATAATTAAAAATTGGGCTATATTTTGTAAAGCAAATAGGAAAAGACATAAAAGATTTTTTAAAGATGTTCCAATGCGTTGGAATTCAACTTATGAATTATTAAATGAATCATTTTCTTATAAACAATTGTTATGTGTTTTTTTTTTTTGTAAATAATGTTAATTCTATTATTTTATATTCACATCAATGGATTATTTGTAAATATATATATATATATATTAAAAGTGCTTAATGATCCTACATATACATTGTATGATGTTTATTATCATGCATTTTCATTATTTCTATTAGAAAGTATTAATATTGTAAATACTATGCAAGAATATGAAAATAATTAAGATTTAAAAGATATAATTTATATAATGAAAATAAAATAATGAAATTATTTTTATGAAATTCCTGACATTTATCTTATTGTTATTGTTTTTATCCTAGATGTAAATTAGATGGTTTATTTGATTATATAATATTTTATATTAAAAATTTAGAAATAAATAATTATAATATTACATATAAAAAATTACATTAGAAAATTAATTTTTAATACATATATTGAATTTAGTGTGATATTTGATAATTCTACTCAACAATTTTCTCAATCTATAAATATTAAAGAATTTTTTAAAATAAGTAAAACAGAACAATTATTCTACCAAAGACAAAAGAAATCAAAAGGTTCAAATTTTGCATTTGAAATTGATTTATATCTAACAACTTCTTTTAAGTTTAGTGTATATCCATCTTTAAAAAAATTTTCAATTCTCACGATAAATACTTGATTTAAAGAGTTATATAAAATAAATAAATCAATATAAATTAAATCCTCACATATAAAACTTAAATTTAAATTAAAATAAATTGACCAAATTAATGAATTAAAAAATATATATAATTACTATTAAAGAAATAAGATATTTAAAATTAAATAATTTAAATTTCTATTTTAAACGATTTTAAATCAAAATCAAACAGTAAAAAAGCAGAACCGTCGATTAACAATTCAATTCCAATTCTAATAAATAATGAATCAGAACATGCAGTTCTAGAATTGAAATCGAAACGTAAAAAATCGAAACCAACAGTTCGAAAATCAAAATTGAAACAGTTAATAAGCGATTCGGTTAGGTTCCATTGAATGCGTGGTCACCCCTACCCTGCCCATGCCACTTCATATTTATTCTTCTAACCATATAGTCCAAATACTATCCTTTAGAGACTTTTAGGGGCAACTATCGTTAAAATACGCAAATGTCTTTACAATCTGTTGATTTCAAATTCAATCAGCCAAACAAAACAGGATTACAAAATTGTATATGAAGCAAATCAGTTTCATTCTACTCTTCCCTCTTCCTCCCCTTCCCATTTCTACCTTTCTACTCAAGTAAACCCCATTTTATAGGAAAAAAGTATGACCTTGTATATATCTAAGTTGAAAGTGCTTGCGGATCTAAATTTAATGAACCAGGAACGTTTCAATGAGGTGAATTATTTAGAGTTTGCATCGTCTAATAGTGAATGCAAGGCTGTGAAATCAACTATCATAATTAACAAATTCAATCCGAAGTAAATTATCATACATACAAAGGGAAAAAGCACGGCAGACAACACGTCTCGTTTAAGAATATTAGTACACCCAAAAGTCTTTGATATAGGGACTGTTCTAACTAGCCTTGCAAGAGATATAAGTGAATACACAAGTGATAGCAAGCTCAAGAAGCGATGTAAAATCCAAAGCTTTTCAATTACCTTAGAATTTGCAATGTCAGAGCTAGAAAATGTAGTGTACCTGACACGTCAAAGGTTGGAAGAACTCACTGAAGCCAGCAAAACAAGACAAGATTTAAGCAAAATTTCAATCATTGCTTAAAAAAAATCATATAGAACAGGATTATTTACCAGCCATGAAGACAGTATCAGAGAACTATCTTTGCTTCGAGGCAACTGTTCGAGTGACAGTAGAGACACCATCAACAAATTTTGTCCGGAACAAGACGTTTGCATTATGAAACATGCCTTCTTTCAGTGAAACTACTATGAACTGCACAGCAAAATAGCTGAGTTCATATGATGACAATGAATAAATAACTTTTCTTGTTGTTGTACAAAACACCTTAATTAAGTGCAAAATCATTTAATAGGTGATAAAACCTAACGTTAGTGAACTAGTACCACCCAAGTAAAAACCAGCATAGTTATTTTTACTGATAACTTTGGTGCAAATAATCTGAATTTGAAACTCTTAACATCTTTTAGATAATAAAAACGGTTTTCTAGGTGAAAATTTATTATCTCAAAAATTTGGTCTGAAGTATTAAATCATGTTATATGTAGGAAAGAAAAACATGAAACAGACAACTTATGAAAGCAAAACCTGTGAATGTGGAAAGTGAGTTTTGATCATTCTTCCAATGTTTTGTGTATGACTAAGATCAAGAGCAGCATCCACCTGTCAATGAGAACACATGCCCAATTACAAACACAATTTAACCAACATAATCAAGTATGATGAAAAATATAGAAATTTCATGAATTTCAAATGATTTGAAACTGAGTAATTTTGTAATTCTAGGCACTCTAGGTAAAACACTCCGAGCAGGAACCAACTTGACCAAGTCCACATAACATATCTAAATTCTTGGAATTAACATCGTCAACTTGTGAATAATTTGGAGAATTTTTGAATCATAAATCATATCAAATCATAAAAGTCAGATAGAATAGTCAATTATGTTTAAATAGAAATCCACTTAATTTGGAATAATTTTCATAGACTACAATTGTAAATTAATATACTTCTCTTTGATTACAAAATATTTTACAAATGGAGGAGATGTTGATTCATAATAGAATATGTAAGTTTATATCTCACATGATTAATATGTACAGATTCTTGTTATTTTGTTCTGTTACGAATTGAAATTAAATGAGCAAATAGAGTGTATCATTTTCTTTTGAGATAGAAAAATCGTAGTCAACTCAAAACCTCAATAGCATCAAGACAATTGAAGAAAGATCAAGCAACAACCATACCATGTGAAAAATGGAATAGAAGAAGACTTTAAGATGACTGCCTTCTAAGTCACCATTAGTTTCATGCTTATTTTAATTTTGTGTATCAATGTGACAAGACTTTTAATTCTCAATTATTGTTAAGTTACAAAAGCAGGTTACAATGTTAAATGAGTCATCTTTGGTCACAAATAAAGTTGTAGAACACGAGAGCCAAATTCTTAGTGGCAATAAAGAACATGATGACTCTAAGAAGGAGATCAAACCATTTGGCCAATTTTGCCAAGCACAGAAGAAAGTATAGAGCTCGTGAAGGTTCTATTATTGAGAGCTTCAATAGTTGACTTTCAGTGTTGCATTTACTGATATTGCTCTAAGCAGCTATGTTTTTCACTGTTTTTAGTGCGACTAGTTGGTATATATAAGTAAGAAGTAACATGAAAATGAATATTCTGAAGCCTGAAGTTCAAATTACAATGTGGAAAGTATTGACTTGGTCTAAAAACCCTGCAGGCACAAACTGATTGGAAACAAGATATTATCAGCAAGCAGAAAACTCACATGTGAGAAATGCTCGATATATAATATAGTTCACGGATCTAAGAACTGAGGTATGCACTTAAAGAAACTATTAGTACCTCATCCAGTATATAGATAGGTGCTGGTTTGAAAAGAAGCAATGCCAAAATCAGAGAAAGTGCAAGAAGAGAACGCTGTCCTCCACTTAATTCTGATAGAGACTGTTTCCAGACAGTACCAAATGCGACACGAACCTCCAGCCCATCCAAGAAATTGCAACCTTCAGGAGGTTCGAGCTTAGCCATCGTTCCAGGTAAAAGTGTACTAAATATTGACCCAAAATCCCTGTGCAAATATTTGAAACTTGATTCAGGCACAATATGGAGGAACAAGAAGAGATTATAAATGTAGGACAATCTTAGAATAACAGCCAAATAGCAATTTCAAACGAAGAATACCAAAAAAAAGAGAAAGGTTGGTTACTCACTTGTTTACTTTGACCCAAGTTACTTTCAAAGTTTCCTTCTTTTTTTCATCTAACTCTTCAATCACTTTCTTGATTTTTGACTTGTCATTCTAACACGACAGGAAAAATTAGCCAGCAAACCAATGAATTTACATAAGAAGAGAATTACAGAGAAAGCGTTAGTTTCAAAATTGCTACTTACCTCTATAATATTTTTCTTTGAAATCAGATCATTGTACTCATCTTCTGCTTTCTCAAACATTGTCATCACCTTTTTGTTAACCCTCTTCTCAAGCCTATCAATGACAAAAGGAAATTAGCCAGAGATTAAAGATTTATTGGACACGATTTGAATGTATTGAGAGAAAATACTCACCCAGATTGTTCAGCCTGCAGTTTTTCCAGTTCCTCCCTCGATTTACTTGGGTCACGAGATGAAAAATCATAGTCAGTTCCAGTTTTCCCAAATACTTGTTTCTCAGCAACAATCCACCCATGTTTCTCAAGTAGCTTGTCAACTTTCAAAGAACAATCTTTCTGTTCTAGTTCCATGCGCTTCACCTAGATTTGAGATAAGTACTAGTAAAATCAAGCTTCCACACTAGCATAGGCAGAAGCACGCAACTCCAATGAAGTACCTCATTTTCCATCTTCTTTCTCTCCACTGCTGAATCACTGAGTTTATGTTGTAATTTTTGTTGATCTGCAGTTATCCTAGTTATATGTGTATCGCATTCTCTCAAATTTGAGCGACTTTCATTCAACTTAGACTCGGCTTGATCATAGTCCAACTTGATGGAGCATACCTACACGGATCGCAGTTGATAACCACAAATGACAACATTGCGAACATGCGGGCCATGTCAATTACAAATTACCTTGCTTTTCAGTTCATCCAGATCTTTAGAAAGAGTGTTAATTTGAGTTTCTGAAGAAACAAATTGGCTCTCCAACATAACAAGCTCTTGTACAATTGTTTCTTTCTCCATGATAATCTTCTCCTTTCCATTTTCGTGAACCTAGCAGATTACAATAAAATTTATGGAATGCATATTTAAGATAATAAGCCGGTATGCCCATACGCTCCATTCCAAAACAAAATATTAAGCAACCACATCAGAACAAAATGAAAATGCACAGAAACAAATAAATTAGGTTGGGTTTTATAAGACAATTTTATCTTTTACCATTTAAAAATTTATATTGCATGTCCCCACTAGTAAATACTTGGACGACTAGTTTAGAGTACACATAATATGATGCCATAATTCTCATAAATTAGTACCAGTAACAGTTGAAATCTATTATCAATAGTAATTAATATTGATTTTCAGTTGTAAATTACGGTAAATTAATATCTCACATATTAATATTAATGATAATATTTTTGGGAAGAAAAAAATACAATGACAATCCCAAGCTCAAATAAAAAGGTCAAGGGTTTAGACCCTAAAGCCCTATGGCCATGATTTTAACTAAAATTACATTTGTTATAAAGCTAGAGAATACCTCGACAAACAAATGGTGGGAGACTGTCCAGAATTGACCCAAAATATTAGCGCTCAGATATAACGCAAAACATCAAAGGTTAAAAAGAATAATTAGGTACACAAAGCTATTTCCAGAACTCAAACTCGTGACCTCTAGGTCACAAGAAAGCAACTTTACCATTACGCCAAGGCTCCCCTTCACAAAATATCAAAGGTTCTTTGTATAAAAATCAATATTGATAAAGAAGCTAGTTCATGATTTATAGCATGGAGCATGGAACTCAAAATACAAGAACACATTTAAATAAAGGATAATATTTGCTAGATAAGATGATTAAAAGAAAATTAAAAGGATATGTTAACACAAAAAATGGTTGAGAAGAAAAGCTAAAGAAATAGGTAATACAAATTTTAAAAAATAGTATACTAGAAAAACAATTATACAGTAGAGTAGGTGTATGATTGATAATGATTATAAGGATAAGATTTCAAAGTTAGAGGTATTGGATTAAATATCATAGTAAATTGATTTTTATGAATTGAAATAGTAAATGTTAGAGGTGCTTATGCCCTTCAATTGGGAAGGAATACTAAATTAGAAGAAGATTTTAAGACGACCTTGATGAAAGTATTTATGATATACCTATGATGTGTATACAACTTATACTTGGAAGCGATTTAAATGAACTAGAAAGACAGAATGATTTTAGATTCTGCTACATATTCCATCATAAGATTGTACTGCTTATTTCAAGAAAAAAGATAAGCATTCAATCTCTTATAAGAGAGACAATAGTACTAGTCAAATAGATTTACCAAGAAGGTAAATCGAATTATGAGTAAGAATTATAAGATAACACCTAAGGAATGCTAACTAATCAACATCGACAGCTTTTACAAATTGTAAGAAGAGAATTGCCTAATTTTTAGAACTAGATGGTTAAACTTTAAGGACAATAATGCAAGAGCTTTCAAGAGAATATAAAGAAAGGAGTTCTAAATGAAGAGTTTGATAATATATATGCCATGTGGACTTTAATGGCAAATAGAATTACAAATATGGCAGGATTAAATGTTAAAGTGTCCAATAGTAGAAGTGTAATCTGTAAAGTAGTTGATGGTGGTGTAAGTATGAAAAGTTACTAGTTAAAAGGTAATTTTCTACATGGAAAAATTATAGAAAGAAGAAGAATTTGACCAAGTGCAGAGTAGGTAAAATTGAGGATAAAAATATATAAGCATACCAAAGATCGAACTGTATGAAAAGTTATCTATAAGTTTAAACAAGACAAGTTTCAACACGTGAAACTTATAGAAAGAGGGAGAATTTGATCAAGAACAAAGTTTGAGGATAAAAATATATAACCATAGAAAAGTTTGAAACGTGTGATAAGTTATATGACAA
Organism: Alpinia galanga; assembly: GCA_037177395.1. Classification (NCBI taxonomy): domain Eukaryota; kingdom Viridiplantae; phylum Streptophyta; class Magnoliopsida; order Zingiberales; family Zingiberaceae; genus Alpinia; species Alpinia galanga. The sequence goes on from JBAMHZ010046750.1 coordinate 7,151, forward strand.
TCTAGGAACCAAAAATAGGGAGAAATCAGTAAGGTACTTATCTTATTGCTAAAGATAGACAAAGTAAATGCAGAGATTTATGCCATATTAGCTGTATAAAAGATAAGTTCATGCCGATGATAATGGTATACAAAAATATGATTGATGAACACTTTATAGAAAATATGACTTTTAAAGACTTCAAAAAATCACCAGAAGAAACATATTTAAGAATATGTTTTAAGTTACATTTAAAAACCGAACAAACGAAATGTAATTTATTTAATAATAAAAAAAATAAGAGAATAAACAACATGGTTAATGATGTCATTAATTATATCTGAAAGCACTACAATATTACTATATCAATGCTTACTTCATCCATTTACCAAACTCATCACTGATTTTAACACAAGTTTCTCATTGCAGCTTTTTCACCACAGTTTTTCTGGACGTGCAAAAGTTTTGTAAAACTATACATTAACTAGTTACTTGCAATAAGTGGCGCCCATCGTGTGCTATCTAAAATTATATGATATATTTTCTTCACAAGGAAACCATGAACATGAATAAATATTGCAATGCCCAGCACAGAGCAAAAATCTAGAAGTAATCATGACAATATTGCTCCCACAAGAATCATTTGAGCTCAAGAACTTAGAGAAATGTCAATATAACTTTCAAATTCACTCTATAAATATGACTCATGAAGTCAAAGATTATTCAAATTATCATTGGCTAATTTCTTTATAATTTAAGCATGATAAAAGTGATGAAATGAAAAAAAAAAAAAACATACGAATTGCAATGGCCTGTCTCAAACACCATTTGAGCAGAGCATTACAAAAACATAAAAAATGAATACTTGTAAAAACTAGCAAAATGTACAAAAAGAAGGATAGTGTAACAAAATGTATATATAAGTGAGAAATTGCTGGTATTAAAACCAGAGAAAGAAGGCACCTTGAGTTGTTTTTGAGCTGACTGCATATCAGATTTCAGTGACTTAATCTTCTTGTCCAAAATCTTCAGTCTAGTCTCTCGCTGGTTTCCATTTTCTTTTATGGATTTTCCGAGTGTTGAAACAGCCAAAACAGAATTCTGATGTTGAAGCTGCTTTTCTTTTACTGTTATTTTTGCCTCTTGCAGTTCTTGTTCTATCTTTTTCACAAGCTCACCTAACTAAATATGAAAGCCAAACAAATTTAGCAGCACTTAAAATGTATATAAGACCATTTTTCTATAGATAACCTGATCAAAAGAAAATCAACATTTGGGAGAACAAACAGCAAATCACTCGGAGAGAGAGAGAGAAGCAACCTTATGGTGCTCATTCTGCTGAGCTCTGCTCTCAAAAAGTGAAAGATCATAGGATTTCAATTCAAGTTGAGACTTCAGTTGCATAAACTCCTTTTGTAAAGGCATAAGAGCAGCAATCTGGAACCTCAATGAAAGGATTAGAAGTTAGATAAAAATGGGCTGAGGGCAGGTTGACCTTTTATAGTCAACTGGATCTGCACCTAATCAAAGTATGTAGCAATTTTAATTGCTAAGGCTAGGATTCATTTAGATACACGGAATTTATGCATATGAAATTAAGAACAGAGAGTAAAAGCATGGCTATCATGCAAATTATAGGAAAAATTAAGAATAGAAAGTAAAACCTTCTTTTTAGTTTATATATTTTACATTGAGCAAACATAAAAAAAATTTTATCAAGCTTTATGTTTGTTCATAAGTGGTTTAATAGAGACAAATAGTATCGCTAACATATAAGTTAAATTGCTTAATTATTTGAATAGAAATTAAAGAAACAAGGAAATTACTAAACCAGTTTGTATACAAGTTTATTCATGAGTGCTTTACAAGTTCTGTCCGACAACAAGTTGAGCTAACTGGCATTAAAACCTTTTTTTAGTTTATATATTTTTATAGTGAACTAAGTATCAAATTTGTTCACAAAATATCCTATTCATTTCCTAGTTATAATTAGGTAATAGTGTCAGACAAATTAATAGATTCTGTTATCTTTCCAACCAAGAATACATGCATATTAATCTAACAACTAAGAAATAGATAATTGAGGAATATATATTTTAAATATTCAGGTATAAACTAAACCAGAAAAATATCCAACCTTTTTTTCAATTTCCTCCAACTTTCTCTTGTGAATGTTGAGTTGTGATTCAGCTTCAGCTAATGTATTAAGTTGTCTCAACAATTCACCTCCACCTCTAAAGGCATAACAACATAACTACAAAATTAGTATGGTGGAAAGCAGCTAGGCTGTCATAAACAAACAGAGAATTGCATTAGGATACAGAAGATAACACACCTGCGACTTCCACCGGTTAAAAGACCACTTGGCTGAAAAATGTCACCTTCTAGAGTCACACTAGGAATATTAATATCCCGATTAAAGGCAACCTATAGCAATTATATAAAGCATAAAAATCCAATAATTTTGCAAACAACACTTACTTTCAGAGAAATGCTCATGGAATTTAAGTATCCTACTACTATACAATAAATTGGAAACATATGGAAGGAAAGGTAACAAGTGTGTACAAAAAGCACTGAGGATTAAGGCTCAGCTACACTTTAAGAGAAGCCACTTCTAAAATCAAGTTGTAAACTTGTTGTAATTTTAAAAAAAAATGATTGATATAAAAAGCCAGTATCGAAAGCACAGTAGGAAGTGCACATTGCCTATATCACATGTGTGAGCATTTAATTCTGAAATGTTCAAGCTGTGCAATATAAAATGAAAAGAACTGAAAAAATGATGCATGTTTCTCATATCTAACAAGATGATCAGAAGTAATGCACTTCAAATAAAATGGGTTTTGTTTCAAATAAATGAAGCAACTAAAGAGTATAGCCACACAGGGGTCTTCTTATGGTATATGCAGGAAATGGTCACTAATATGTAAAATTGTCCTATTAGAGAACACCAAAACTCCTGACTGCCAAGTCTAAATGGTGCAGGAGTTTTTTTAGCTGATTAGTAGAGAAGTACAAACTCCCACAAAATTGACAGATTTTACCACAAATGCATTTCAAACCATAAAGGCACTCATGTTTGCTTGATAGAAGAAACAAAAACAGGCCTGTGAACACAGCAAAAGGAGTAGCATTCATAGCTACTTGGAAGAAAGGGCAAAGGATCAACCATAATGCAAAGAGGTTGGAAGAAGAACCCCTTCTTTGGGAACAAAGACCTTAATGCATCTTTTTAAACCAAAGATGTAGTCCTGAAAGTTTATGGTGATGTAGATTAGGAAGATGATGAACAAGCAAGTTAAGATGATTGAGAATGTTGATGGTGCCACAGATGGTTTTTAAATTTATTATTGATTGTTATTCAGAATATTTTACGTTATTTGACAATTTTTGATGTCGATGCTTGCTAGTTGATGGATAGTGATCTGTGAACGATTTATGCAGTTATGCTAGATGTTTGAAATGTTAGCATATTTAGTTTAAGAAAATTTATAAAATTTTAGAACCTTACATTCCTATGTTCCAATCTTGAGATCCAAAGTTCATAGACATCCTATATTCCGCAAGAGTGAGTCTAACTACTGGCATGAACCAACCACAGACCAAGTTAAAAGAGCAACATCATAAGCATCAGTTACCTCTATGTGCATGCCCAACATTGACAAATAGAAAAAGGCAATGCACAAGGTTGGCAGAATGGAGTGGAGAATAAGTATAAGCCTAAAATTGACAATAGAAGGCATCATCCTAGATCAGTGAGATGGACTTATGAACTCCACTTGAAAAGCCTAACATGACAATAGAAGGCATTTTTGCACAAAGAAATGCTAGTGGACCTAATCTTGATATTGTTGCATGACACAGAATGACACCTTAACAGTAAAAGAAGGGAAACCCATTGCCAGTGTAGATAAGAGAACTGAATCAGACACTGATTTGGTATATCCATATTACCAGTTCAATATAAAGGCTTATATATATATATATTCTCATTCTTCAAAGTGTTGAAACTTTAAAACTTTCTGAATTATTGAGAGGTAAAAATGAGAGTTTCCTCAGACAGCAAAAATTTGTAGATTGAATGACATATTGACAATAACAATAAAAGAGCGGCCCAGTGCACAAAGCTCCCGCCAATACAAGGTCCCGTGGAAGAATCCATTGCACGCAGCCTTACCTTGCTTTTTTTTGCAAGAGGCTATTTTTAGGATTTAAACCCGTGACCTCTAGATCACAAAGCAACAACTTTACCGTTGCGCCAAGGCTCCCCTTCACATATTGACAATAACAATGACACCCCAAATACCTCCTTTGCAGCATCTGTACTCTGGCAAACAAATGTGGATCCAAACACATAAGCAATAGCATTCTGCAACCAGAAAAAGCATGTCAGTGGTAAGCAGTATTATACCCACCTTAGGTGCTAAGTCAGGATCCTTTAGTTGCAAAAAAAACATCTCAGAGCATAGGAATACAAAAACATGCTATACATTGCGACAACCTTGGATCAACATCAGGAACCTAATTTACAGTTGTTCCTGACAATGACTAGATTGAATACAGCAATATACTAATGAGTATTTGCAGTCACCATGAGCATTTCTTTATATAGTGCACAACCATTCACTTCAAATGGTAACAACTGTCAGTATTATAGTTTGTTTTATACCATTATCAATCATGATAGAAAGAGAAATCACAAAAGAAAACTAGCAGCAGTAACTAATGGAGATGCAACTAAAAAGTATTTACGAAGTGCAAATAATTTTAGCCCTACAAAACTATTTTTGCATTGGCAACATATCTCCTTGACTCCTCCCATAACAAACCATCTAAACATATCCCATCTTGTGTTTTTTTTTTCCTTTACCAAAACAGCATTTGACCATGTTCATCAAAATTTCACAAGTATGAGGCGCTATAAAAAACAAAATATGCAACAAAATAAATCCTAACAAAATTGAAACTACAAAACAACATTTAGTCATAGTGTCTTACCTTTACATCATCATTGTACCCAACCAACAGAAGAGCTAATTGAGCTTTTCCTTCACCAACCTACAAGTAACCATAACTTTAAATAATTGAGTAGTTAAAAAATCATGTGATAAAACAAAATAAAGCAAATGGCATGAAACTAACTAGTCTAGCAGCTGCTTGTTGAATTCTTTGCGGAACGATGTGAGTTTGAATTTTATTCAAGGGAATAATTGTCACCCTTCTCCGCAACTCTCCGAATTGGAGCAACTGCTTTCCAGTATTTTCAGAGTCTACAACAACATTAAATAGCTTGCCTCCAGCAGCAACCTGCAAGAAACCACTCCAAACAAAATTATAAAAATCAGAAAAAGAATATTTAACAAAGAAATACCTGCCAAATAAAGAATCAAAGCCACCAAAAATATGAGGAAAGAAAAACCTCTAGGGCAGTCATTGCAGAAGCATCTTTCACTTTAATGAGTTCTGCAACAACTCCTTTAACTTTTGATCGATCAAAATTCCTGACAGGGTCACGGTAGGTGAACTGAATGTTTGCAAGTTGTGCTGAAAGAATCCTGACTTCATCCTTAAGCTTTTGAATTGCCTCTAACTGAGCAGATTGATCCTAATGACAGAATACAAAAATGATAGTTAAAGCAGACATACAATTTTTGTCAAACTACAAGGGGAAATTTAATATGAGGAATATCAGATCTATGTAGACCTTCTGTAGGGCTTCCATCTGGCCTTCGTCATATGAAATTGATTCTATGGCAGATCTAATTGCCTCCAAATCCTTTTTCCTATTACTTAACTCATTTTCCACAGCAGCAGCTTCACCACGTTTTGCCAATAGCTGCCCCTTCTTTTCTTTTAGTTCATTTTCAGAATGGTGAATTTTAGTTTTCAATTGTTTCAATTCTGATTCAACATCACCAACAGCAGCTTTGGCATCCCTTAGTTGATCTTCAAGACACTTCTCATCATCTCCACTGCTCTTGCCAGCAAGGACACCCTGAAGACAACTACATTTAGGTCAGAAAACATCCATGTTGGACAATCCTTTTATGGATTTATAAGTTCGATAAAATAAAATTGACTGAAAAAGGGTACCTGATATTCTCTTTCTGACTCTTCCAATTCATTATGAAGATTTTCCACTTTCTTCTTTAGATCAGCTGCATCATCCTCAGATTTTCTCACAGCAGAATCCTTCTCAGCTATTGATCGTTTTATTTCCTCAATGTTTGAACTGATCTGTCAATGAAAGCCATAGCAGAAGATTAAATGATGCAGCAGCAACACTATAACATTCATAAATTATCAAAAGCACAATAACCACAAGAGAAGTATTCATTATTTATCATGATTTAACAGCTAACTGTTAACTCCTAATTACAAGATAACTAAAAGGATATGTCATATTGAACATTAATCATGAGTTGGAATTAAAAACAGCACCTTTTCTGCAGCCATCTTCTCAGTTCTCAAAGATTCTTCTAGATTAGTCATTGCCGAAGTTTCTTTCACAAGATCTCGAGAAAGAGTATCCACCTTCTTAGATAAATCTTTCATTTCACCGCCTAATTTTGCTTCTTTATCAGCAATCAAGGAGGATATTGTGTTCTCCATTTCCTGAATCTCAAGTTTCAATCTATTAGCGACTTCATCCAGCTCAGCTATCCCCCTCTTAACCTGATCCATCTCATGGGAAGCACTGTTTCGTATTTTTTCAGCTTGAACAAACTCATAGGCAATGCAGAACCTCTTGAGACGGTCCAATTCTGCATTGCCATTGACCCACTGCATATACTGCATCCTCTCTTTTCTGAGCTTCTCAAGTGCAGGAAGAATCTCTTGGTCAAGAAGCTTATCTATCTCATCTACTTTGCTTTGCTTCTTCTCAAGTGTCTTTAAGGCAGACTCTTTTTTCATTTCATACATTCGTGTGCCAGCAGCTTCTTCTAACATTGATAAAATTTCAGGGGGTTTCATATTCAGGACTTTTGTGATTCTACCTTGCATTATCAAAAAATGTGGGTTGTTAACATTAAGCTGTACAGAGTGAAAAAGTGTCTGAACACGAGAAGGTTGGGCAAGATGTCCATTGATGAGATACTTATTCCGCCCCCCAACCACAATCTGTTACAAAAATAAATTTACTCATGAGACAAAGATTACATGAAAGTGATAAGTACTAGATTGCAATCAACCAACATACATCATTATTGACCATGCTTGTGATCATTCATTCGGGAGTCAGATAACAAGAAGATAGTTTGTATAAAAAACTTTCCACAGCTTGAAAAAAAAATATCAAATTGATGAATGAAATTGGAGATAGAAGTAAATGAATATCACCAAAATAATGCTAGTGATGCCAATGGGGTTGAGCGGAGATTGGGATTCTCAAACACTCCCCTCAAATATACACCTGAAACCTGCCAACATCGCCACCTATGTGCAGCTTGCCTCACCCCACCACCATTACAAATATTGCCAAATCAATTAATTTAATTGGAGATAAACTTAAACAACTCAGGCTATAGATCAATTAAATATAAGAATTAAATTAAGAAAGTAAAGTCAATCAAATGTAAGGTTAAAATCAAAGTTTGAAAAGTTCCTAAAAGGTAAGTTTAACACAATTTGATTCTTAACTTAAAAATAAATGTAAAATAGTAGGAAACCAATCCTTAACTTACATATTAAAAAAAAATATTAATTCAAATCTCTGATTACTAATAAATTTAATTAAAAATCGGATTAGGCAATTAGAATTACGTAGAAAAAATTCTCTAAATGTTAGGAGGGTAAGGGTTGGGTTGAATTCTGCAAGACAATTACAGAACTTAAAGTACATAAAAATTTGGAAATCTAATAGTATATTGTAGAATATCATAAACTTCCTTACAACTAATCATCTAGTAGCCACAATCACTGCTCCCTTGTTGGCGTCCTAATGGGATAGGCAGGTTCACCCTGATCCCCCTGCCTCCAACATAAACGAAGGCAGTAGTTTCCTACAGCTGATGAAGAAAGGAATATAGGCCATAAAAGGCACTAGCCACCATTAGGATTTTGCTTTTCTTACCTACACATCCACTGTATCAACACAGGATTTTACAGAATATTGAGAGGCACGACGGCTGCTTCAAGCGACCAAATTTTACAGTTTGTAGGATTGCAGAAACCAAGCTCAAGATGCACGAAAGGCCTCAACGAACCTGCCGAGTGACAGTGATCTCCGAGGAGTCCTCATAGCCTAGCGGGCTTCGGGACCTATCAGAATTGTCAAAGACAATGGAGACGGTGGCCTTCGTGATGCCTGCCTGGCCCTGCTTGTAGACGAGTTCCTGGAGGTTGCTAGCCCGTACCTGCTGGAGATTGGTGATGCCGAGGACGAAACAGATGGAATCAAGGATATTAGATTTCCCGGAGCCGTTGAGACCTGTTATAGCATTGAAGAAAGGGTCGAAGCCGGAGACCACCGTACGGGTGGCGTAAGACTTAAACCCCTCGAGGCATATCTCCTTGATGTGCATCCTCTAGTTCGGTGGAACAGTAGAGATCCGGTAGAGAACGCCGGAGTTCGAAAACCTACCAGGTGATTCGATGGACGGGATTCAGAGACCGAAACCCTAACATGGACTTGGGGGGAATGCGAAGGCGGGAAACAATTTGAGATGGCGTTCCATTTCCTTGTCGGACCACCAACCTCTGAAGTTACCGTACCGACTACTGTATAATGGACCTAACATCATCAACTGGCCCATTTTGTCCGCAACTTGGCCCATATATTAAGAGAGCATCATACCTGGGCCGCCGCAATACAAATTCTGCTGGGGAAGCGGTCCGCTTTATAATCGGTGCTAGGGAAATAGCTTTAAAATTTTTTTGTTGATTTAGTGGTGAGAGGAATTGAATTGGCCAGTGCAATATATATAAAAATTCACATCTTATTCGCAATATCATTCATATTAAGCTAATTAAATTGAATCCAACCAAAGGTGGTAAAAGCGCCGTGCTAGAAAGCTTCTAAGTTGTTGGTCTCTTTAGTTTAATTAAGGTGAATTTAAGATCAAACAATAAATAGGTAAAAAAGTGGAGATGGATTTAATTATGAACTAACCGTCCTTATAAGTAACATGAGAACTCCATTCTGTTTCGTACGGATAAAATTGAGGTTAACGGATAACATAATTGTTACAGATAAAAAAGAATTGATCTACGCAAGTTTTTTGAATAGGCTTGTCCTCCCATTATGTTAGTGTTTGATAGGATAAAGTTTGTTGTAATTTATCTTTTTTTAGGATGACTTTAAAACTCATTAATAAAGACATTTAAGATGAGCGAATCATCTTTGTTACAAATGAAACACAATTCCGTGATTGATTTGATTGCATAAAATATAATTAATGCGGTCATTTTCACATGATCTTTCCTATCAAGCTCTTTGAAAGAAGGTGAGTTCTCACAACCACAATAGTATCATCACGGATGACCTGTCAAATGTAACATGTATCAGGTGACCATTGATGCTTCAACTTATTGCTCTTCGATGCTTAAGTCAGACAGGTAGATGAGGAAGAAGAAAATATATAATAATGAGAAATTGTCAATCTCTTTTTTTTACTTCAACTTGTTTTAATATAGCATCTCTGAGGTTTTTTCATCCTCTTTATCATGCCTCTTTGATGTCTTTTGATAAACAATTAGGGAACAATTTATTTAAGGAATACTCACGTGACATGCTAAGTTGGTAGGAGTCGTTATTCGAAGAGATCATTGGGGAACCAGATGTGTAAAAAAGTTTCCTTTATAGTCTTAGGTATTAGGCTTCTAGGCCCCTTCCTTTTAAGTCGCACTGCTCTCCTCCCAGGTGACCTCAACCTTCAATATTCTTGAGTCATTCTTTTCTCGATTTCGGGTGACTTAGATCTTCTATTCTTTCTGAGTCATCCACTTTCGACTCGAGTGGCTTTGGTTTTCTATTCTTCCTAAATCGCTCCGCTCCCAACTTGGGTGACTTAGGCCTTCTGCTCTTTCTAAATCGCTTCGCTCCCAACTCTGATGACTTAGGCTCTCTGTTCTTTCTAAGTCGCTCCGCTTTCGAGTCAAGTGACTTAGGCCTCTGTTCTTCCCGAGTTGCTCTACTTCCTACTCAAGTGACTTAGGTCTTTTGTTATTTTCGAATTGCTCTGCTGTCAACTCGAGTGACTTAGGCCTTCTGTTCTTTCCGAGTCATTCTATTCCAACTTAAGTGACTTAGGCCCTCTATTTTTTCCGAGTCGCTTAACTTCTGACTCAAGTAACTTAGACCCTTTATTCTTTCCAAATCGCTTCTCTTCCGACTCGGATGATTTAGACCTTATGCTCTTCTTCGCTCCACTCGAATGAATTAGACCCTTGTTATTTGCTCCACTCGAATGAATTAGACCCTCTGTTATTTTCAAATTACTCTGCTCCTGACTTAGATAACTTAAGTTTTCTATTGTTCTGAGTTGCTCTAAAGGACTTGGACTTTTTGTTTTTTCTGGGTCATTATATAGTTCAGTGTCTGCACCATACTTCTGCCACAGTTCGATCCCTTAGGCTGAATTATATCTATATCAATAATATTAACTGACGGAATGATGTTGAATGATCCAAAAGAACCACTAAATAAGGTAGATGAAATATTACTGGAATTTAAAAAGAATACGGTGACAAGAATCCTTGAAGTGGAAGAGTTACAATTGAATGAGATTTTATGGTAGTTCACACAAGAAAGAAAAATGCCAACTGAAACAGCCAAGCTAATGGATAAGGGATAGAGTTCTAATAGTCCATAAACCAACCTACGATTCAGCTCAAAAC
>JBAMHZ010046960.1:0-31180 GCA_037177395.1 Alpinia galanga
AAGTAGTCCAAAACGTAAGCTGATTTCATTAATTGAATCCCTTAAAATTTTAATTGAGATGGATTAAGTTCACTTGTTCACCCGACTGCTGTTGGTCTTTAACCTTAGGCCAATCCTCTACATTAAATGGACGTCGGGCAACGCATTCTGCGACAACACTGCACAGTCTCTCTCTCATCCACAAATGCTTATGATGGTTTTATAGGCATAAAGTAAAAACAACAGCACTTGCTGCTTACTGAAGAAAAGGTTGATTGAGACCTCTCTCTCTCTCAGTACTTTGTGAAAAAGTAAAAAACATTAAAGACCTCCAAAGTACGGCTCACCAACCACGCTTCGCTTCTCTAGCAAGCAACGCATTTGTGTCGCAATCCAGGCACACCGATTGCGTGTCGAAATCCCACACCCCCACTGCAAGTCTGCAACCCAGATGCTGGAAGAAGATTAAAAAAAACACACACACATACACAAAATAGAAGCTGCTAAACTAAAAATATTACAAACGACGATAATTCATGCCACAATCTCGAACAACATCAATAAAAAAACAAAAGCACAAAAGGATTATTACACATTCCATTAAAGCAAAAACAGATTACAAACAAATAATACTTCCTTGACAAAGAGAGACTGCTACAAAAAGACGAGTCGTCCTTATTTGAAGCCCATTCTTTCCTGCTCAGCGCCTGGCGCGAATTGATCAAGCTGCTGAGGACACAATTGAGATGGAGTTGATGAAGCCGAATACTAAAGCAGGCAGTAAGATGAACCTTGCTCGGTAAGGTTCTTATTTTTGACGCATTTTCTGCCATAATTCCATCGCCCGAAACAACACGACCATGGCTTTTATTGCACGCTGTCCCCATCTTAAACTGCAGCCACTGCCACCGCCACCGCCGGCGTCGTCAAAAATAAAAGACCAATAATCCTAACTAAAGATACTTTTGGCGTTTGTTTCTACTGAAAGTTAAACTAATCGCTAAGGCAACCACTATGAAACGGTAAGTATGATGTTAGTGGGCCCGAGGCGGTCAGTATGTCCACTCCTGGGGCAGTCCCGTCTCGTGAGCAGTTGCTACTGCTGCCCCTGCTGATGCCGGAAACGCTGCGAGGCCAGTCGGCGGTAGCGTGCTGAACTTGTGGTGGGGCTTATTGTGATGGGACGGAACGACGCGGCTTCGGCCAGTGAGAGCATCTGGGAAAATAAAAAATGTTTCGGTTTGGAGTAAAAGAATGAAATGTTTCAAGGGATTACATTTGAAAAAAAATTGATAAGGAAGAATCACCGTGGCTGAGAACCAAGCCACCGGGGCAACGTGGTTCAGCTGCAAAGTCATCAAGGTTCAAGTTCAAGGCTTGTACTACCCTGTCAGGCACCAAAACAGTGGAACAGCCTGTGCAGAACGAAAATAAGGGGAAAACAAAAGATTATCAATGGAAGAACAGCTTGGATTTTAAAGGCAGAGACAAAGGAAGGTGTGAACCGTATTGGCAACCAAATTGAATCGTAAGAGGAAAGACAAAAGAGTAATACAGATTGATGACGACCAGAACCCATGAAAGGGATTATGACACTTGTTGCCGGGCTGTATACCTGTCTTTTTCTTTGGTTCGAGCTGGTTGACGACAGTGCGGGGAAGGAAGACGCCGGTGCCGGCGGACTCCTTTCGGGCTCCTGCAGTGTGCAGAAACACGGCACGCATGCCGGACCCCGGTAGAGAGAGTGGCGGATGGGGTTGAGCCGGAGGGGGTTTTCGCAACGGTGGCCACGCTGACGCGGGAAGATCCAAGGGACGGCAGTAGTGTGTTTCGCAGTAGCGTCCACCACCGGCGGTTGGTTTGGATTTGGCCTGTCTTATCGCTAGTTGCCTCTTCAAATGGTAAAACTACAGAAAGAAGGTTAAGCGTGCTTCAGAAATCTGAAGGGCTAATAATATGACTTTCGATTTCTGGAGATCTCAATCGAAGAGGATAGTACTCACACGAGCAGCTTGTATCTGTTGTTGGCTAGGAACAGGATTCGGGGCCAAAAAAGGGGCCTCCGCTTTCTTCGTAGCAGAGGCTGTCGGCGAAGTCATATGCACCCCGAGAATTCCACGGTCATATAAGATCTCTCGACGGCCGAGTTCGTCGAGTCGCAGACGAATTACCTGCCCCGCTGCCTCGTGCAGCAGATCACGAGGGCTCTCCGCCTTCGCCCTCTGCTTTAGCGGGGACAACGTCGGCGGCGACGGCACCACCGAGGGTCCATTCGGGCTCCCCTTGTTGGAGGAAGCTGCCCACGCACAAAGCGTGGACTGAGGCGAGCCGAACATAGCCAGCATGCAAACCTTACAAAAATGAGTCGAAAAAATTCCTCAAGTAACAAAACAGAAATCGCGAATGGCTTCCCTACCCTCGAGTTGTCCGCCGCTCCAGCAGCGACCTCGACCTCCTTGTCATCGTCTCGCAGAAAGTAATGAGCCATCTGCTCGGTGAGCCCGGCCATGTAGTCCTCCTCCTCGTCTGTGACGGACTCGACCGGCGAGTCCAGATTCGCCGCGAACCCGAAAGGTAACTCTCTGCGCAAGCTAAGCGCAGGAAAACCTGCAGCCTTTCCATCGCCGGCGCCCTTACCGAGAAAGAACTCATCGTCGCCAAGGAACTCGGCTGGCAACCAAAACTTTGCATCCTCAAACACCTTCGCCATGGAAGATCTCTGTGCCTCCCTGTGTGCGGCGGGTAAAAAAAGGGGGGAAGGGGCCGATGGCGGACGAGGGTGGAGGTGGTGCGGGGCTTGCGGGCAGCGAAAGGAATGATGGCGATGCTGCTCAGCCGCTCGCTCACCGCAGCGTCCAACAGTCAAACCCTGGCTCGCCACCTCCGAAAAAAAAAGAAAAAAAAAAGAAATAGAGAGAGCGCGATAAAAGAGGCGGTAGGGGAGGGCAGGAGTGCGTTTTATTTTGCGATAGCCGCTGCTCTCCCTCCCTTCCCCCCTTTTTCTTTTTCTTTTTCTTTTTTTCTCTCTTGGAAGGATGGAAAGTGGGCGGAAAAGAAACAATGGAAGGGAAGACAAGAGACTGCCAGTTCCATCCATCCATCCTTTTAATAATTACTCGTCACTAATTCAACAAATAAATTAATTGTTATTTTTTTAAAATAAAAAATAACAATTAATTTCTCCATCTTCTCCCTAAATTCAAAATAATTGTAATCATTTATTGCTCATTTTCTCGTGCGACGGCTTATCAGATGACTCCAATAGCATGATCAATGCCATCTTCATCACATGAGGTCTGAAATCTAAGTAATCGTTGTGCTTGCTCATCACCGTACAATGAGTAGTACATAAATTTTTATCCGGTGTTAATATTCAGCTTGCTTAATTCTCTTCTAGAATGATCTCACTCAATCATATGAGTTTATATTTTATAGACATCAGGGTTAGTTGCAGAGCTAAACTCGACTAAGTTTGACAATATATTTTTAAATGAATGGATTTGAGTAAGCCCTTGACTCGCTTAATTCGTTTGTATCTTGATCTTTGCCTAATATTTTACTTCGACAAAGAAAGGTTATGTAAGGAAGTGGAAGGTCGAGGAAAAGACTCCCAGGGCACTCATAAGAGTTTTGTTTTGTTTTTTTATTATTTCCAATTAACAAGTAATTTGGCGAGTGAAAAACTTAAGTGATAGGCTTCCTTTCATCCTTCCTCCTGCCAAAACAGAATTAGGAATCTCCACGACGGCGTGGCGGGGGCCGAAAGATTCCTTCGTAATATTATTTTTTAAATTTCGATTATTTAAAAAATTTAAATCCACACCGTCTTTGTCTCTTTCCATCCCCTTGGCCTGTTGCTCCGTTTGCAGTGACGGAGGCGACTGCACAAACTGACGGCGTCACGACTCCTTCGGCCGAAAGGTAACGGGCCGCCGAAATGGGTCCCACGTGCACACTGCGACTACCCTCTCTCACTCCTTTTTCGTCTCGCGGACGTCACGAGCGTATTAAATTGGGATTAGGGAAGCAAAAAAAAAAAAAATTACATAAAAAAATTTAAAATTTTAATATTGGATACCTCTCCTCTCCGTGAAAGTAATTGCACTCTAAAGTGAAAAAATAAAATAAAATAAAAATATAATAAAATATTTGCGAGAAAGCCGAGGGAATTAACTCAAGTCGACGTGATTACTTACGTCGGACGGTTCGAATTCCCGCCGAAAGAGGGCCGGAAATCTTCCATCCGTTGCAAAGCAAATCTTTGATCTTCGGATCGGGTCAAAGGAATGCCCGTCGCCTTTCCCGCCGCCGTTGATTTTGATGTTTACTAAGGTGGGACCTTCGAAAGGATCACTTCCTCTCGAGGTTTTTGCCCGTGTGTATTGTTTTTTCCCCCGAAAGACAAAAAAAAAAAAAAAAGGATTAATTTTCGAATTAATAAAAGCTAGGGCACGCGGATCGCTGAGATGGACGGGCAGGATGCGACGGCGGAGCGGCGCCACCTGCACTCCACTCACACCCGAACCACCGCCCGCACGGGGAGTCGTACGCTTCACATGGCGAGGTGAGGCCGCGACAGACTGGCTGCCAAAATTACCGGACGCCCGCCCAGCTCATCCCGACCACGTAACGCCGAACCTCGTGAAAAAACAATACGATCCATATCGGGTCGGGTTCGGATTCGAGGAATGCATGGTCAAATATTCCTGGAATCCGGAACCGTTTGCAGATGAAAACGATTGGTAGTTTCTGTTTTAGCTTTGGATTTAGTTATTGATCGGCAACTTATTTACTGCTTATTGATTTATATTTATGCCGATCATTAACTGCTCATTAATTATGAAATTAATGAAAGAAGTTAACCGATGTAATGGTCACTATTCGAACAATTTATAGACGATTGGGTCGGATAAAGAAGGCACAAGAAAAGTTGGATGCATTGAATGAGTCGTTGGCCCGGAACACACTCTCCAACTCTTATCTATTGCATGAACTAATAAATGAATCTTAGAAAGATAATTAAAATAGGAGAAAAATTATTGCTTGGGTCGAGTGCAATTAATTTCCACATAAACAAGTCACGAGTTTGACACGAGGTTGTCGGAGTAATTACGTTTCTCTTGCGATAAGGATGAAGATACATTGAAACTTGAACAATTATTTTTAATTCTTAATTTCCATAAAATATTAATGTAAATTGAAGAAAAGCATATATTATTATTATTATTATTATTTTATTTTATTTTGCGGAAGAACTAATATTTTAATCGCAAATAATATACTCAGGCATAATCCTTCCCCCCTGAAAGAGAATATAAAAATATCAAATTTTTTGGCGTATTCGAAAGTCGATTGGATTAATGGCATTACTATGAATTGATTAATATTTTTATTAATATATTAACATGCAATAGGAAAATTGTTTTTTTTCTTTTCCCCTCATGATATGGAATTAAAAATTATGATTTAAGTCGGTGGCTAATAAAACCAAAACAAAAAGAATCTACCCAACTAGCCAACAAATTAGGAACAATTTTACTTAAATAATGGAAGGTTGAGGTTGTCGGTAACAATTAAATTAATAGTTCTTGGAAACTTGGTCAAACTTATCAACAACAAAAAATTAGTGAATTTTATTTTAAATTTGAAAACGTATATTCAGTTCTAGTATTTGTGTTTTTTCCAATCATTGTACAATGCCTCACACTGGATGTCAATGACTTAAGATAATTGATCGCACAACGCTAGCAACACGTCAAATTAATTATATTGCGTCGATTGGTTATTGATACACTCTATCAGCAGAGCAGACAGCAATCAAATATATAGTAAAGATTCCTGAACCAATTATTTGGAGATTCTTCCACGGATCCAACTCGAGGGTGTTGACCATGTGACATGGCGACAAACAAAGGCAGCAGCTGGTTGGTGAACAACTGGCTGATACGCGACAAGGATGCGTTAACAAAACAATACCTACTCATTTAAACAGCTCAGAAAAATTAACTATCGCATCCACTAAAAACTCTTCAAGTCACTGAAACTTTATATATTCTTGTCCCGATCCAATTAAATTACTTGTTAAAACAAGAACAAAATCAAACTTTTGATGATTTTATTTTATACGCTTCAAAATGAACGTTTTTTTGACATCTCTTATTCTAAATCCAACGATAAGATTGTGTTCGTCAACACTTGAAAACGTACTTGGATTCACAACTTGGAAAAGTTTCATTATATCGTGAAAATATACTTGGATTCACAGGGAAACATCAATCAAAACAACAAAAGAATCTTTCATTAGAATATTTTTTGGATTCGACTGTCTGGCGAACCATTAATGAACAACAGGCACAACTTGCACATCTAGTATCTTATCATTAGTAAAAGGAACAACCTGGAAAACGATGCATTTTGCATAAGGTAAAATTTTAAGTGTAGTGAATAAAACACGTTTTCAAATTTCCTTTGTTTTCCTTTTTCTGAAGAGTAAGATGCTACCGAAGCAACAAACATATTTTACAAATTATATATATCGAGATTAATAACCAATTACATCAAATAATTATAGTTCACAGAAGCAGACACATAAACTACATTTTAATTAGAAGATGAAAGGAAGGAATAGAGAAACCTTCGCTGTGAGTTCTCTGACTGTTCAATCCATAGTCTGGGTCACTCTGCAACGAATCTGCGACCATCACCTACACGATAATTGAAAAGAATGGGTAGGTTGCTTAGATTGTTAACCAGTATTGGCAAATGAGTCATACACGACCACGAATTTAGGATCAATGATACAGGATTCGTTCCAAATCTAGAACTTGTTTAGTTGAAGACGAACTCCCAATAGATGCATTAGTGAAAAAATATGGTGGACAGATGAATTTCCTAGTAGCTAGTTGCAGAAGGAACCACTTTATGAATCCCTAGAACTATATGAACTCGCAATATAATTGACCAAAAGACAATCATTAGTGGTCGCAAGTGGCAAGTTGCATCGCGAACCTAACAACACTAATTATCAAAAATCTATCCACCGATTTAAAGAGTCAAGCTTGAGAAGGGAACCGATCAATTCAGGAGCATGGCAAGAAGAATTGACAAACTCCATTGTTATTATGAGTAGGCTTTTAGACCTCCCCTGCCCTAAAAAATATGAGAAAAAAACAAGACGACTCAGTTTTTGCCAACATAAATAAAATTGCATCAGGGGAACGAGCCTATCTTCCTGCTCTCAGCCACTTAAATAAGAAATTATTTATTGTAATTGAACAACAATTATAAATTACAAACCGATGAATTAGTTCTGTTCAACCCAGTTCGTCAATTCTGACTTCATATTCTTCTCGTGTTGATAGGACCTTTACTCGAACCATGCCTCGTTGCCACTCGGAATTGCCCACCAAGATAAGCCTACTTGCATTGATTCGTTCAGCATGCTTAAAAACCCTATCAAGCAGGAAAAAAAGAGGGGGGAAAAAAAATCAAAGGCAAAGTAAGGAGAAACAAGTGTTTTCTTAACCAGTCAGCGAGGTGGATTTTCTGTTGAACCGATCAAAGATCCAGTTCAACTGAAAAATTTACACTGATCTGGAAGGAAAGTGCTCATACCATTCCTATGTTAACCTGCCGGATCAGGTTTGTAGAACACTGGTATTAGGTAGCTGGACGCCCTTACTAACTTCCAAAACAAAGACTTACAGACTAAATTGAACTAAAGTTCAAGTGGTACCATTTGAGGCGTCTATCCTCTACAAGGTCGACACTGCGGCCTTTTCTTCGGAGGGAGGAGGCAACCATCGAGGCCTGATCTTCGAGTTCCTCATCCAATGGAAAGACTATGTCATCCACTTGGCGTGCCAGATCAGGTAGAAGCCCTTTTTCCTTCAGCAACTGCAATCAAACAGCAGAAACCAAAGAATGGTTATATCAAAAAATAACAGAATTGCAACCATCTGATCCATGCGTTGCTAACTTTGAAGTGGATAACCAAGAAGCAGCTAGTTTGAGGAAATTTTGAACAGTAACAACAAATTCTTCATAACGAATAAGACTCTTGCTGAAGTTTCTACATGTTCATTCTGGACGACTCGATAACAATAACAGTAAAATGTTAGAATTTACTTACTTCTACTACAACAGCATCCCCAAATCCAAAACCACAGGCAGGAATATCCTCACTGCCAAATGTGGATAGCAACCGATCATATCTTCCACCGCCACAAATTGCTCGGAGCTTACCTTCTCGGTCAAATGCCTAATAAGACAAAAAA
This sequence comes from Alpinia galanga, assembly GCA_037177395.1. Classification (NCBI taxonomy): domain Eukaryota; kingdom Viridiplantae; phylum Streptophyta; class Magnoliopsida; order Zingiberales; family Zingiberaceae; genus Alpinia; species Alpinia galanga. The sequence goes on from JBAMHZ010046960.1 coordinate 8,256, forward strand.
TCTGAACATTATGAGGCAAGAACCAAGGCCTTCAAATTATTCTGTGGCATGTCATACAACATGTGACCAAAAAATGCAATTGAATTATTTTTTTTTTGTATATTAAAACTAAGAAAAGGTCATGAAATAATCAGAAAACAAAAGATGTGTATGATAAAATTTTCCACTCAACAGGTTTATCTACGTTCTCCTTCGCCTGTCCTGACATCTGTAATTTTTTCCCTCTATCTGGTGGTTTGCCATCGTATAAATGTAACCAATATTGCCATTAAGGCAAATTCTATTCATGTATGCGGCATTAGCCTTTCCTTAGTCAACAGATTAGTTGAAAACCAAAAACGAGTTTGAATATTGGTTTAAATAAATAGCTTAATTCTAGTGAAACCTGAAGTGTGATACCAAGTACAAAGTCATTCTACTACTAAATGAAAAAATCATGTCACTCGATTGGAATGACAAGAATTAGAAAAAAAAATTACAATACATAAATAGAAAGAAATGAATTGTTATCTTACATTTACCTCATTCATATTTAAATTTGAAGGAAAAAAAAACGCAAGGTCTGCAGGTTATAGCAAAATTAGTCAACTAGTCTCAAGCCCAGACTAGGCTTTCAATCATAATGTATTGCAAAATGTTAATCAAAGCAGATGTAAAAGCTGTAGCTAAGATCATTTCTTAAATAAATAATTAAAACTTTTTTTTTTGTCATATCACTCTAACATTCTTCTTCAAACAAAGAAGCCAGTAAGAAAATAAACAATAGGGTGGCCATCAATATGTATAAATCAGATTTTGACCAAACCATGGACAATCTGATGTTACCATCTTTTGTTATATACCAATTCCAGCATGTCAATGATTTTGGAAAACGGACCAGCTTACACTAACAAGAAAGAATAGCTTATTAGATGTCTGACCTCAAAGACTATTCCTGTGTAATAGGCAAGTCCACGGACTACAGATGCATCAAAACTAATCCACTGGGAATAACCATAATGCTCAGCAAGTGAAAACAGTTTTTTCAAATCGGCAACAGCTTCACGATCAGATCCCAGAATCTCTACAATCAAACAATTAGTAAAATTATAAGAGATGGTCACTCCATTAGTTCATACAACATGATATATATGTTTGATTTGCACAAAACAACAGTAGTAAAGTTGAAATTTCTATAAAACAAACCTTCAAGTATCTCCAATGATTTAAGGGAGAGTACTTCAACTATTCCTTTGACAGCTTCCAGTGTCACCCCAGCCAACATCAATTCCTTCTCAACCTCTTCTCTGGTGATTTTTCCCAACTGCACTATATGTGACAATGCTGAGCATTATAAGAACAAATGCTAAAAAATATTGCAGTTGAAAACTAAGTTAAACGGAATTTAAGAACTCAACCAAGAATACATAACCAAAAAACACTTAAAGGAGATGAGCTTTAAATGAAATAAAACAATTAATATCAAGATATTACTTGGCTGAGTGAAGAAATATATTTTCAAATAATTCCATGGGAGAGACGCAATAGCATAATAAATTCTGATGGAACTTAAATTAAGCTAGGCTGATTAGTGTATGAATCTCCTCCGAAGAGCATCTGCGTTCTCAGTTTTTATTAGAAAATTCACACAAGATGGAAAACATAAGCAGCAAGAACACTTCGCATTAAATCACGTGCTCAATGAGTAGCATTCCCTTAAAATACTCAACTATTGTGCTTCGCATTTTTTTTTGAGGCAAATGCCATGAGTTTGTGGGTGTCCACTGAAATCTATAGAAATTAATACATAGCTACAATAAATAAAGTAAAGCAGGTTAAGCACTTCTTTGCAGCAAACTATGGAGCCAAAACCTTGGTGTGTGATGTGTGCCACCGGGTGCAATACTCCAATTCCTGAAAAACTTAATGTACTGTACTGAAAGGAATTTGCACATACATAATAGGGATGACCAAAATCATATAGCTGATTGCTGACAATGATACGTCAAACAATTCAGCAATATAAGCAACCAAAGAATCTGAATGTATCAATGATTAAATGATGCACATGGAATAATTAGTCAGAAAATGGTGGAACCTTAGTAATTTGCACAGTGCTAAGGGTCAAGCCGTGTATTAATATGTTGAATCAAATTACTGTATAGAAAAACAAGTAGTTTTTAAAATCTTTTCAATTCCTCCCCTTCCCCTTTTCCCTTTGATTCTCCAGGTAGTTACTGTATAACTATCCTGGTCTGGTTGATGAAACAGGATCTTAATGCCAATACTTAAACAATTTTTACACTGTTATCTAAGTTGTGTCAATTAATACACCTGTTTGCCATCTACTAAGAAGCATACTTCAAAAGTTTACATTTTTTACATCTCATTTGCAAAGCTTCCGTATGTCAAGATGAGATTTATTTATTTATTTAGAAAATTATGAGGCAGTTGCCAGAAACATTCCAGGACCCAAGTGATGTTCTTACTGGTTCTGCCAGTAAATGAAAAATCTCTCTTTTATCCCTTACCTTTCTTGAATAACCAGAATGAAAACAATGTCTAACTAAAATCCTTAATCGACAGAAAAATCTTTGAAGCTGATGGAACTTTTACATCTCATGGATAATAAATAATCAGTGCAGTCCAGATACCCAAACTTTCACCCAACATTAAATAGCAAAATAAAAATAATCATCAGGAGGGAAACTAACTTTGTCGACAATTACACAAACTTCTGCAAACAAATTTTCTGGTATAGAATACATTTGCAGCACTGCCTGAAGGACCTGCATGATAAATAATCAATTTGTAAGTTATTTGAGTACTGCACTAGTTTGCACTATAATATATATGTTTAAAAAAACAAATAATGAAAACAAAACTGCACAGATAGTTCTAGCCATGATAGATAATAGACAAATCAAAATTGGCTAGGGATATAGACCTACCAACATAATTATAGCAACCTCTCAGAAATGACAAAGGCCACTAGTCAGATTGTACAGTCTATATAAGCTTTAAGTTAAATACTGCAAATATTAGGAACTAGAAGGTGATCAAACTTTAGACTACAACTCACAACCTACAGAGGCTTATAAGTGACTGAGGAACCTATATCTGCCTTCGCATGCAAAATCATCTTATAAAAACAGAAGAATGATTGCACAAACAGGCCCTAGTCATATATACTAAGGGATTTTCAGATGCTCTTCTTGCATCCAAGTTCATAAATATGGTAGCGAACTTTTGAAATCTTAGTCTAAATTGATAGTTTCTTGAATTTACACCACTTAGTAACCCAGTTACTACAATTGTGCAGGTTATTGGACTCAAGTAACTGAGCACTTGTTTTAATTAAAAAACATCTAAAGGCTTCTTATTGTATGGACAACAATAAATGATCCTTGATTCCTCCTAAGGAACTCTCCTCTTTGCAAGTTCCATGACTTGCTGTTGGACTTGTAATGTAACATTAAATCAGCACTAATATTCTCTGAGAAATGGAATAGGTGCAACACCGTTAGCTACTACATTAAAAAGATTAAACTGAAACTTAAGAGGGTTACCTATTCCCAAACAGACTTGATAAAAAAGGGTCCTAATATTCTTTATTATAAAGAATGGCAGAATTTGTAACACTTTTAGCCACTACATTAGGAAGATTAAAAGTCCACCTGCATTCAAATTTTAAGATGGCTGTTTAAAGAGAACCTTGTCATAAGAAACGATATTAATCCTACTTGAGTTTTCTGTGACATACAAGATTGAAAAGCAGATGCCTGTTCACTGATTGGAACTTCGCTAATGTGGGATTGCTGCTAATCAACAGACTTAACCAATGACAATTCTGCTTTTCCAACAATTTCAACACAGCAAAACCAATTACAATGCCTGATTTCCAGAGATATTCTTCAGGAAAAATGTTTTGGTCAAAGCATGCTAACTGCACAACAATATTTTGGGTCCATGATGCTTGGAGCACAATGTGATTCTGAGAAGCACTATTTTTTTCACAAAGCCTTAATAGGGATGCTATAAAAGTTGGCGCCTTATTTTGGCATTTAAAAAAAAAAAGGTGTCCTTTGTTCCAAAAGTGTCTTGTCCTGGTATCATGGAGCCTTAAACAATTAAAGAACTGATAAAAAATAGTTTAACTTGTTTCTTTGTCACCTGAAAAAAATGCAACGCAATCTTACACATCTTCCTTTGTTTACTTGAATCACTTCTACAAGCAAATAAATGGAATGTAAATAACTATTCTTGAGAGAATTGCAATTTTAGTCACCCTACAGTAAAACCCTGACTTCACTCTGCAATGCACATGCTCACATTGTGTCCACATCAATAAATATAAAATGTGCCAACAATTACAATCTCCCTTACCACTTTTGATATAACAAATAAATCAAAGTTTTGCTTCTTCAATGATTCTGTGATACAGAATCTAGGTAATTTAAATGATAGCAAGAAAATGAAGGATTTGTATGAAAATACCTTTCGGCTAGAGACTCTGATTCCCACATCTGATGATGTTATTCCAAGCCGTTCAAATAACAGAACAATAGCATGAATAAGTTCAGCCTCTGCCTATCACAAAGCAAGACAAGTTCATGATAACAAAAGCAATCTTACAGCGGCCACCGTGCAAAAGCTGAAACAAAATGCATTAGCAGAACAAATAAACGAATCAGGATCTGAATCCCAATAGGGACGAATATTCTAAAAATCATCTACCTGCAGCATCAATTGGGCAAAAGCCCGAAGTCCTGGATTATCAAAAAAAAAAAAAAAATGCATGCTTTCTAATTTAAACTTTTTTGTCCAATTCAAATAACTAGTGGATGGCATCCTATTTTGGGCAGAAATTTAAGAAATTTTAATAATCTACAATCAAAAGATTGCATGTAGATTTTACTGTTGAACAAACAGAAAATACTGTTCACGAAAGTTTTCTAATTTTAATTTTCAACTTTAAATTATTATTTTCTAAAAAATATATTAAAAAAAAGATTATCAAAACGAATGTAAGTCTACAGCCAAATAACAAAAAGCACATTGATGTAACTGAACCCTGAGATTTTATATCACCGTATTGTCCTAAAACATGCAAAATTAACTAAAAACAATTTTCTAACTTGATAACATTAGCTTCAAAATTGTGCAAAACCTGCACATCATTGGGCAAGCATTACATCACCACTCTAACATTGATCAACTGCCAATTAGCACTGCAACCACCTCGTCAAGCACAGGCATACTCACCCAACCACACCATCGACCACAATAGGGCTTGATATGCTCTATGCTCCATTGCCCGCACCGTATGCCCATGGCCTTCCTACCCCAGCTGTCACCATACTGTCAGTCACAGGATTGCCCTCTGAATCACCTCCTTCCTTGTTGCCTCTCACAAGCATTAAACACCTCTCCAGCCACAAATAGGATTAATCTGTCATGTACTTCATTGCTCTTGTCAAGCACACAAACCCCAACAACCCTTCATCTGAGCTCCCCACTACGATGGATCAAAATCAGGAGAACACCTCTTTCTCAGATAATATATCTTATTTTACTATAGCTTTCCTTTAAGGAATAACATGATAGTGGAAGAACTAATGATAATATAACTAAAGATGAAATGAGAAATGAATGCACATATATTTCATCGTACTTGATTAACTGTATAATAAATTCATAAACCCAGAACAATGACACTTAAGTCAGATAGGATATTGATTCGAATTTAATAGTCTACGAAGGTGTTGTGATGTCAAGGAAAAGCCTTAGTGGACCCATAACTTTAACACAGAAATGTTATAGTCTCACTTAGTGATCCTTCCCTAAGGATAAAAAAACATTACTTAAACCACAAGACTTGACCTTAGAAAAATGACTTAATGTTAGAGAGATCACCTTAATGAATTGACTTTAAAACATTGCCCTAATGATTAGATTTTAGAAGATTCTTCAGATGTCATATCCTTGGAAGAGACTCCTATTCACTTAATCCTTTTATGGAACAATCCATATGCTACTAATCTAGGCCAGATTCATAAAATAAAACTCAAATTATTCGGAGAAACCGAAATACGAAACTGAACAAAACAAGAATGCAAGGCATCCATTTCTTTGAAAATTAACACATCAATTTAAACTTTAATTCATATGTACCCGTTCATAGTTATTCATGACTCAGGTTGTCAGCCCCAAGGGTTGGCTTATTATCTATGCATTGCCTATAGTGAGATTTCTGGTACGCTGATACAAGAGATACATATTGACCATTGGAGTGAAATTGTATTGGGAAATGATTGTTATAAAGAATATGTTGATTGATTCGTGGCAACAAAACATGGCATGCCTATTGATTCATTAGCCCAAGCAATTCCAGAATAACTCCTTTAAAAGCATTTACATTCATTGTATCATCTTTTATTGTGAGAGAAAAATTGATTTTAATGCTTACTTCTTCATCTCACCAACTTATTTAACCATTAATTTATTTCTCAAATTAGAAAATATGCTAATTTAACGAAAGGCATTCTAGTCTCAATCTTACATGTTAACTATTCACAAAAGAGCAACAAAGAGCATTTTTACCTTGTTCATCAATTGCAGTGTTTCCTTATCAAAAAGGATGACCAAAAAGAAAAGGAAATAAAGTCACTACTCAATTTATCAAGAATCAAGATAAGAAAGGAACTAGCACTCACTTGGGGTTGAGTTTTCCTTCATCGAAAATGATGTGGTCCAAATTTTAGGGTTCATTTTAAAGTTAGTTTTACTTCTGAGATTTAAATTCTAAAAAGTTACTTGGTGCTCTTAAACGTTTGTTGTATTTGTTACCGTATGTTAAAGCTTCTATTTACGGTTTGTTTGGGAGGCGGTGACTGAAGGAGGATGGAAGGGTAAATAAGGGGAGGAGAACCTTTAAACCTTGTTTGGAAGGAGTGAGGGAAGGAAGGGAAGGGGAGGGAAGGATAACTTTTACCCTTCCTTACTCATAAAAAGAGAAATTTTCCCAATTTGGGGTGTAAGTTTTCCCCTCCCTTCCCCTTCCATTAATAAACCTCCCCTCACCCCATCCAAACAGACCCTTAAGAAGATTAGTTGAAAAGGCTAGGCCTTTTAATCATTTTAAAATAAAGACTTTGTACCTCGTCTTTGTCTTTTAAGTTAGCTTTGAATTTAATAAACTTCTGCTTTATGAGATTTCACTAATGTGAGATGGCCCTAGTGCCATGTCAATTTACTACCAATTCTCTATTTAAGTTTTAATCCACTTTTGGCGTTGCATCAGCTTACCTTGCTAACTGAAGCAGAAGACTCAAAAGCCATTGAAATGAAGGTAAGAAGTTTTACATTGTTGAACCAAAAAAGAAAACTTCAATGCTGCTGCAGCAAGGTAACTAATAATTTAATGGGTTCATGGATTAAAAAATAGGTTTATGGGTAAGAATGCTTTAGGTTAACATAACTTTCTCTTGTGACTCCCATCTCCTATCACTCATTTGTTGCAGCAGGCATCTGTGGCAACCAATGTGGTTACAGTAAGTCTCATCTGTGTTGATCCCATTATGGTTTAGGTCTATGTGCATCACAATATTTTTTGCCCATGACAACAATAATAGAATCGTCCTGTCCTTTCATGGCAATAACTTTTTTTAAGCAACAAAATAATTTATTTATCAGAAGCTACAAATTTATCACTAGAAATTTATCAATGTTGTGTTCAATACCTTGAACCACAGAAAAAAAGAATCAGGGAAGCCATAATCTTTATCATTCATATGACAAAGAAGGTAATGCATCATGTGCAATCAATGCATAAATGCAAATATCTATAAATAATGTAATGTGAAATTGGGCATACCCGCACTTTGGTTACACCAAAGATATCCATATTCCATTGATAATGCTCTCGACGTCTTCCCCTTGTCATTCGTTCATATCTCCAACATTGCCCGATTGTAAACCATTTTAATGGAAGAGAAACAGACTTTCTGAGCAAAAAGACTCACGGCATTAGGTCTGGTGAAAGATACTGCAAGTACTATAAACTATTACAGCTGTGGATAATTACAAAAACTTCATAAGTTAAGCAGAGTTCAAGAGGAGGGCATGCATGTGCACTGTGAAATTTAGATGTCTTCAAATGTCTTGTGTAAAATATTACCCTTGCTTGATTACAAGCCGTGCAAGTGAGGGGGTGAGTTCAGGCCTCAAAACAACACGGCGGCCTCCTTTGTCCTCAAAATTATACAGCTGAAAATTGAAAAGGTTATGAGTCAAAACATTCCATGTGAATATTTCAATAATATTTAACATGTAATAAAAAGTAATCCAAATCATGAACACGTTGTGGGTTTTCTTTGATCATGAGGAGTATTATATTGAATTTTTTTAAAAAAAATCTAAAATAACATATTGCATAGGGCAAAAAAGGGAAGTAATATCAACTTTGCTGAATTAAACTAAGGTTTAGATTCTCTGCCTTATGAACATTGTATGACACACAGTAATTTGTCCAGAGTCACTCAAAATTATTCTATCAGACATTACACATTTTGAGCTTGCACTTCAAAAGGTGAATGATCTATTATCACAAAAAGTCTATAGCTTGTCGACACATATTGCATGAGCAAGCATATTTTATCAAAATGTAAAACCTTTCTCACAAAATTATAACCTCTTTCTCATTAAGTAAACCAAACAATAAAAAAAACCAAAAGAGGCCATAAGCCCTAACTATCTGTTTGTTTGTTTGAGGTCTCCACAAGGACTTTTCGGCACAATGACCATATTTTAATACTTATGTATCCATCTTTAATTTGGCCGCCTTTAGAAAGATGATTGTACATTTTAACCTTTCGCCAAATCATTGTGCATGAGGATTTAACTTCAAATGTATTCAGCAGTAAGAATCCATTAAGGAAAACACTAATCAGGCTCTATTTCAGTTCAAAATCAATTAAAAAATCAAACAATCGACTGAGCTTTTAATAGAATAGGTCCTTCAATTGAAGCTTAATTGTCATGACACAAGTATATCCACCACAATTAAGCTGGGCCTTCCTGTAGGAAGGATGAGGGAATATAAATTGATCTGCACTCTAAAATGAACTAAATAAAATAATTGGACACCTATTACCCTTGGCTTACTTAGCATGCCTTATAGTTTTCAACAGCCATGATATTGCATGTTTTGCCAATACCACTAACCCAATACGAAGTTATCATATAGTGTTTAAATTGATACACTAACATACCCTGCATATGCAGCTTAGTATCTAATGATGAACAACTTTACCCATAAATAACAAGTACCACATATAACAAAAACGGTCTAGTATGGTGCATCAAAATACCATTAAGGACTTGAAATGAAACAATACTGTAACATCCTAGCAAACAAATGATGTAAGAAATCCACACCTACTCAGGGAAATATTGGAAATGAGCACTGCAGCAGTATTCAATCCATGATATAAAATTTCATACTGTGCTGGATGGCACAAACGAAATTTGTCATTCTGTCTGCTGCTTGACAATGGTATCAACATTGGCACTAGCACCGCGGGCCAATAGCATAGCACGATATTATACCAAAATCGTATCATTCTAATCATAAACCGAAACTCTCGATATAGCTCAAAATGTTAAATCATGATTCAAACTTAAGGATAACACCTAAGTCGTGCATAATCATTAAATGACATCACAACTGGTAGATGTCAAAGTATAATTTAGCAAATCATTAATCATGAGGCTCCTAGAGATATGCCTTGCTTAGAGCTGCGAAGGAATAAGATTCATGTAATCAATCCCAAATAGTTGGAACAAACACAGGTTAGATGATAACAACATTTATGACAATGTAACGTTCCTGTATGAAGTCTGGTGTTTTCGGAGGGAGGGATCAGGTAAATTTGTTAAGGACATAATTCAGTCAAAGGTATTAAATTATGTTTTCAGCAAGACCGGATAATTAAATGCTATCTATTTTTTTTTTCTCCGACCAATTTAGTTTTATAACCCAGAGCAAAAGGTACATAGTGACGGGAAGAAGACAAAAGTCACAGTCTTTCTTGTTCATTCATCGAGATATAACCCTAAAAATATCACATCTCTAACTCCAAAAGAACAACCTCGGAACTCATATTACGTACCTGTTGGGTTATCTCTTCCCCAGCCTTCCTGATGAAAAGCGCCTCAGACTCAAGGACCGGGAAGTCAACCTCTTCAAAAGATAGAACCCGGGAAACCTGCAGGTACGCCATTAAGTACCACTTCAAACACCCAGAGAACATAAAACCGAAGTGATCAAAACCACCTACCGTAACTTTACCTCTCTAAAGTGCTGGAAGAGCCAGTTGCGCAGCCTCATGTCCTCCGGAGGGAAATCCCTCGTCCCTCTTGGCGGGTTCACATCGATGAGCTGCTGCTGCGCGATTTCCTCGGTTTCATCTGAAAGAACTCTGGTGAGATGGATAGACCAAGAAACGTGAATGCGCGAACAAGGGACGGTTGATGAGAACTCACCTCGGCACACCGTCGAGGCGGATGAGGAGGAGGAGGCGGAGGAGGAAGAGGACCGGGCGGAGACGGGGAAGGATAAAGGCCGGAGGAGGGGAGGGGAGAAAGATATGCGTGAGAGGCGGAGGCCGGGGCGGAAGAGAAGGCGGTGGTAGTGGAGCAAGGGGACGGCCGCCATGGTGAAACGTCGAAGTGTTCACTTCACCGCGAGATGGATGGACAGGGATGCCTGCAACCCTTTGCAATTATAAATTTCAATGTGCAATCGTTATCTACCTTTTAAATAAATATCTACCGTCCAGTGTTTTGATGGCCCAATGTGATAATTTAATCGCAGCCATTAAATAAATTTGGATAAAATTGACAAATTTAATTGTCTAACTTTCAAAAATAATATATATATATATATATATAGCATACTTTATGAAATAATAAATCATTTCTCGAAACTGTTGTTTCCTTTTCCCCTTTAACTTGCCATATAATAATTAAGATAAAAAAAACATTTTAATTAAATTAAATCTTAAATATTTCCAGATGTTAAATCAATTGAAACAAAATATAAAATCATTAATTAAGGATTTGATTTGTTGGATTAAATTATTAAAAAAATTGAGCATGCAGAATAATTTGGGATGATAACCTAATTAAGTTGGCGACACAATTTTCTTGGGCTTAAATTATTGTAATATGACAATTTAGGATGTGTTTTCTTTAAAGACAACTTGCAAGGAGCAAAGAGTCAGATGGACTGGAGATTTGAAGATTGGGTGCGATTAAGTCAGTCCGGATCGGGAAATCATGAGCGACTGTAATTATTACTGGTTCGAATGCTCTTTGGACAATCATGAGTATAGAAAGGGAATTATGGGAACACGAACAAAGGCATTTGTGCTTCTTGAGCCAGCCAGGCCAACAAACTCAAGATGTTTGGGATGGTGTTTTATCGAGGAATACCAACCTCTGTTTCGACAATTTATAGGTAGTCGAATGGAAGGCCTTTTGCATGAGTTTTGCTGAATGGATGGCCTGGCCTCCAACTACACCAAGTTGTCACATGGTTGCTCGGTATCTATTTCACCAAGTTAATCTCCTACGCTCTGCTCATCTCGCGGATAGCCAGCCACTCGACATCATCACCAGTAAGTAGTATACGTATGTGGAGTCTCTCCGGCGCACAAAACTTGAGGGTTTTTCCTATGGGCTGCAAGAACCTGAAGGAGTTAGCGAATACGATGGCATGGTGGACACGAGCCTGCAGGTCCACAGGAACTAATCCACTTGTGCGCCTTATGCACTATCTCCATTAAGCTTCATGTGCTCATTTAATGGATATCGTTCTTCCTTTCTTTTGCAAAAGAAAAGAATGAACAGTGCGAAAATATCTCTAACAAAGCTTGGTTGAAACAAGATGAAAATTCAATAAAAAGAAACTCGACAAATCTACCCATTTAATTATAATATTATGAAATGACCAGATTCCATTAGCACACAAAAACTGTCTTTTCTTTTAGCAAAACACAGGGAGCCATGAATAGATTAAATATGAGGGTTATCTCAGGAAGAAATCCTAAGTTGTGCTCTAAAATACAACTGTGTCCAACATGGTTCCTAGAGTTTGAATTATGTTGGAAGACATTAAGTTAGACACATGCTCTTCCAGATGTTTCTTTGCATCTTGCCTTCCCACATTTGCAATGGCCAATTTTTCCGGTGGAAGCTCGTCCTCCTCCTGAACTGCTTTGTTATATTTGATAGCCAGATCCAACATTTCCTAATAACAAAGCAATTGTAATCAATGATTACAAGAGCCAGAAAGCTCGATATTTTTTCTGAACTACAATGGTTTAATATTCCAGCACGTTCTATCACGGAAATAACAATCACTTATATGTCACATCACATATTGCATACCTGGACTGTCTGCTCGTTGGTTTTGGAATGAGTGTCAAATGGCCGAAGTAACAAACCATCTGTCCATTTCTTTTTATGCAGGTTCAGCAACATTTTCTCCTCCAGCTCATTCTTCCTATAATTTATTGCGATAGAATAGTAATGCCGATTCAGTCCATGGATAAGTGCCTGGTAAACAACACCGAGATGTAAACCAAGTATAGAGAGATGACTAATTCAGTATGACCAAGAACAATATTCATCATGTACTTAACCTGTATGGATGGCTTGTTGAGATGGCCAACATTGGATGTTGTTTGACGTGGTTCCTGGCCAAGCATCATCGTCTGAGGATTGATCAAGCGAAAAGCATCAATAACCACCTTCCCCTTCACACTTTGTATCGGGTCTACAACAACAGCTATTGCCCTTGGATTGAGGGCTTCAAAACTCTGCAGGAAGCCACGTCATGTAAGATCAGGTTAAAAAGGCATCAGAATGTTTTACACGCATGTTTACTTCTACAGTAAAAATATTTTGTAGCCAAATCATATGAGCAAAGACATATATACACGTGTATTGAAGAAGCAGAAGAACAAAGGCTTAGGTGATTAGCAGAGGACTACATACCTGCTGCGTGTTTATATCAACACCAGAAAGCCAGCAACCAAAGCCTGGGTGAGAATGGTACCATCCTACAACCATTTCGGGTCTGCAAAATTAGAATCACAATGAAACAATTCCATATCTAGAATTTAAAAGCCAAAGTCTCAACAATTTCAGCAATAGTCAAATGCTTGAATGATAGAACTAAAACATAAGAATAAGCACACAAAGTTAATTGTCTTGAGCTAAGAGGGAAAACCCTCACTGTTTCTGCTTTGCTGAACAAAGGACACACATTTCCCTGAAATCCAGGACGACCCGCAATGGCACCTTTCACCAACCCTGTTGCCTAGTTGACCAAACCCACCAAAAAGTGGAAAAGGTTCAACATCTTCCTTTTCCACATTTGTAGCCAAGTAATCTAGCATTAGAATATTGGAAGTCATCAGGCCTTTCCAAATTTCATCTCATATATGCTCAGTAGGACCACAGAAATCACAATAAATAAAAACTACCGAACTTCGTTCTTCTGTGATCCAATTTTTTCCCATAAAACTCACACAAATTTCATATTTACTGTGATTCTTTCAACTCCATTACTACAATGTTATCTCAATGAACATAAAATTTAACCTTTCTAGAGCAACTTCTACCACTTCTACTAGCCTACAAAGACCTGATCCTCCATAGCTTCAATACATAATTTTCACAATGCACTGTTGTTTAATTTATATAGGATAGCCAACACGTTCTAGATGCTGCAGAGTTGGAAATCAATTCTAGATGGTGAATAGCACTTGCCAATCCTTAAGGAACCACAATCCAAAACTTTGCAAATGGCAATAAAACAAATGGAAGAATAACACATACAATAAACAAGCTCAATTAACTGAAATATATCCAAAACATTGTACAAAAGTTTCAATAGTCATATTACTTAAAAAGAGGTGAAGTTAAACAATTTTATACACCTGAGAGGGTGAATAAAAAAATTATAACTAGAAAAAGTATCGTACAGGAATCAACTATCTATGCAACAAGAGAGACCACAAAAAATTACAAACATTGATTCATGTCAGATGTTGACAAAAATGGAAAGTGATGTTTGAAATTGATCAAAAAAATAGCTGCGAGAAGACAACAAACATTACAAAGCCAACTAACCATCATTGTTCTCTATACACAGTAGATAAGTAAAATAGGATGTATCATAATCAATCAATTGTAGCTTGAAACTCCAAATCAAACATGCAAAACAGCATGCGTCTTCAATGTAAAAGACTATAACTTACAAAAATTTTAGAAATTTGAAATCAAAGTTAACTAATGTGCAATTGATGTTCCTTTCAACTAAATAGCAAACATATAATAGTTCACAACATCAAACCAACTTGATCGAGAATGATTGACCTTTTATCTACGTAGTAGAGATACTTAATATTCTATTATGGAGATGCTCATAATCATGATTAATGCCATGCCCCAAAACAAGGTTAAAAAAATCAAACAAAGGATGGACAGAACTTGCTGCATTTTTAGTGCCTCACAAGAAACAAAATAATTGTAGAGATAATAACTTGATAGAGATTTTGTCCCTTTTCATTTTATCATAAAAGATGATCTAGGAATCACCATGACAAAATGTTGGTTCAGTAAAAGATAGCGACATTCTTCAAACCAAGATGTATGCCTCATGCCAGTCATTTGGTACAACATAAAAGCTTAGGCTATAAAAGTGCATTTTCATTTGCCATCCCAAAACATACTAATGCACACACGATCCAGTGTAATTGAGAAAAGGAAATGCAATCAGAAGGTTATATAAAGGATAACCAACACAAAAATATTGCAAGTCCAAAACAGAGATCAGAACTTAAAACTCTGCTACCTCACTCCAAACATAGGCCTTTTTTGCCTTTATCTTCGTATGGTGTTAATCCTTTCTCATATCATACATTGATTTATTTAAAGTAACATGTAGGAAATCCTAGCTAAGAAAACAAATGCATACTGTGCCAGAGAGGTCCTTTTAGCCCGGGCCATCTAAAAATCATGGATGTTGATAGTGGACACCCACCTTTTTATCCTGGCCAATTAATCAAGAAATGATAGTCTTATTAATAACACTCAGCTCATTTTGTTTAAAAAAAATTACTTGCCCATTGTTGTCTTTCCAAAAACGATCAGTGTGAAAAGTGCTAGGCAAACACGTCGTTTAAACAACACCCACAGATCAGTATTTCACAGTTGATGCACATATTTGGACTGCTGATCCAACCTATGAGTCTATGAATTGCAACCTACCCACTAATTTTCGTTCAAAAGGATCATTATGAGCACAATGCATAGCTTCACAAATCAATATTCATTATTGCCATATACCTAAAAGAGATACAAGTTATGAAGCATATTGATTTGTCGTTATGAACACAAACTTGAAAAACCCTAGTGTCATAAGCAGAAACTCCAACTCGAATCAACAGTACAAACTCAGTTAAACAATGGATTAAACGAAGTAGCAAACTGCTATTTCGCCCCAAGGACGCAGATCTACAGCAGATCAGCAAATCTGACAAAAAGTACCGAAAAATAAATAAATTATAGGAGAAGGAAAAAAAGAGAGACCTTCCGGTCTGCTTCAGCATGTCGAGCATGTTGGTCTGGAAAACGTGATCAACGGCCTCCACACTAACACCCGTCCCGCTCTGCGGCATCGCGAAGACGTCGACGACCCTGACGGTGTACTCGTCCACGAACTCCCCAAGCATCAGCCCCATCACCTCCATGGGCACCCCAGCCCTCCCTGTTTCTCCAACATCAAAACAAACCCTAATCTTAGACTAAAGAGAAAAAACAATCACCATCGTCGTTGTCAAACTATAATAATATGGAAGAGATGGAAACGTAAGGGTCGTTAGTCGCAATTACCGTGCTTGAGCATCTTGAGGAGGGCGAGAGAGGAGATGTAGACCTGCTCGGCGGAGTCGAGTTGAGGGGAATCAGTCGGCGGGTGGCCCATCCCGCCGGCACCCGAGAAGATGCGATGCAGTCTTTCCATCCCTTGCATTTCTTCGTCTACTCCTCCCCCGCTAATGCCCCACCGCTTCCTGCCGCCGCTTGGATCGAAGCCTTCGCGTGCAAATAGAAGAAGCTGGACGAAGCGAGGGCGAGATGGTAAAAAGAGAAAGGAACCTTCTTGTTCGAGTGTGCTATTGGCCGTCAGATTCTCATCGAACGGACAATAGTACTTCTCGGTTGCCTTTGGCCCCAAGGCAAGAAAGGTGATGAGGCCGGATCACATATCGGGCTGGGCACATGAAGGCTGGGATTGCAGACTAGCCCAAATAGAGAAGATAAATCAGCCGTCGGCCTGCTTATATTCCACCCTAACGCAATTCAGATTTGTGTCAACTTACCAATGATCTTCTCTATGCAGTCGGAGAGGTTAGAGGTTGATGAGATGAGATGAGATCTGCGAGCAAAGACAAGGCCAATGAGACGTAAATCAAAGACGAAGAAATGATCCGAGAAATATATATATGACAAAAGAGGGCAGAGTGGAATTTTAAAAAATAAATAAATAAAATATAGCAGTTGAATACTAAATTATATTTAAAAGTATAGGTTGAAATCAGTAATGCAAAGGCTGAAGGTTTTCAACACCACGACATTTTGAACGGGAAGAAACAAATAAAAAAAATTTGAAAGTGAATAATTAATTAATCATTGCTGTTAGATTCTGAAATATTTAAATCAGTTTCAATCAAGGAATTAGAAGTCCCTTGTCTATAAATTAAAGTGCCAATTTTAGTAGTGAATAATTAATTAATTATTGCTATAAAATTATGAAAGATTTTAATCAGATTCAATTAGGATTTAAACTGGATTATATCTTTGAATACTTAGGAATTAGAATTCCTTTGCTTGCCTATAAATTGGAGTTCGTGAACGAGGTCAATTAGAATTCGGATGGCGAGGAAAAAGATTACCCTTGCGTGGATCGCCCACGACGCCACGCGACGCGCCACCTTCAAGAAGCGGAAGCAAAGTCTGTTCAAGAAGTTGAGTGAGCTGGCCATCCTCTGCGGAGTCGACGTCTGCGCCGTCGTCTACGGGCCGGAGAAGGCGGAGCCGGAGGTGTGGCCGTCGCTGACGGAGGCAGCGCGCGTGTTGGTGCGACTTAGGGCCGCGCCGGAACCGGACCAGGGCCGCAAGAAGATGGACCAGGAGGGATTCCTCCGCCTGCGGGCGGCCAAGTTTCAGGACCAGATCCGCCGACAACGACGCGATAACAGGGAGCTGGAGGCGAACCTGCTGTTGCACGAGGTGCTGTCAGCCGGCGGGTGGAGGATGTGCGACGCCGGCATCGAGGAGGCCGCGGAGCTCGTGAGGTTGGTAGAGATGAAGCTGTTGTTGTTGAGCAACAGAATCGAGAGGGAGAAGGTGCGGATGCTGGTGGAGTCGCCGCGGCCGCCTGTTGAACAGGTGGTGGGCGCGGCGGTGGTAGAGGCTGAGCCAGAACTGACGGAGGAAGACTTAACTGCAGTGCCATGGCCGTTACTGACTGAGGAAGACTTAGCTGCATTGCCATGGCCGGAACTGACAGAGGGAGAATTAACCGCAGTGCCATTGCCGGAACTGACAGAGGAAGAATTAACCGCAGTGCCATCGCCAGAACTGACAGAGGAAGACTTAACTGCGGTGGCATGGCCGGAACTGACAGAGGAAGCCTTAAATGCAGTACCATTATCTTGCATTGAGCCCGAGTCAACATGGCTGGAGCTGGATTACCATCAATGGCAGGATATGTCCGACCTCCTCAACATCTTCAACTGATCATCATGGAGAATATTCTTGACGTTACATGGTTCTTGCATTTAGGATAGGGCTTCCGGGAAAACAGGAAGTGCCAGTGAATATCAGATTTTTTTTTCCTATGTAAAAAAATATTTTACAGAAAACACATTTATCAGGGAACATATAGTATCATGGAAATCTGGAAACAATGTTACAACTCGATTATTGTACACACTTCTTTACAAAGTTTCAAGAATAAATCAAATTCTCAAGAATTTTAACAAGTGAAATAATCCAAAACTTAGTTGTCAATCTCCTCCTAAAGTTCGGAGGGTCGATAAGATAAAAAGAATGTGATAAATTGAATACCTATTGCTCGATTCACTACAAAAACAAAGAATCATCGAATCTTAGGAACATGGCTAACAAATTAATTGAACCGACAAAGTATCATTTCCTAATTAATCTCAGTACATCACCCACAAGGTGCAAGGATCCTGTTACTAGAACCTAAAGTTTTCTAACAAAAAGGCGCTGCATTATAATTCTTAAAGTGACATTTATTGTGTAAAAAGTGATTCACTCGCCCTCAGCGCCCCAGCTAATCGGTCTCACAGTCAACACAAATAAGGTAAATCACGAAGAGTATTTTGTGCCCAACCAAGGGCTAACACAGCAGGAGGATAGGCACCCCGAAAAGATTTACAGCTTTCAAGGATTGATTCTTGTTCTATTGTGCAACTCGATCTGCTGCTGCGCTAGCCACAAGGTCTTCTCGTGGGGACTTAAAGCGTCATTTAAAATTATGAGTCATGCACACTCAATGTGTCAAAATCCCTTAATTTTAGTCAAATATTTATGCACATTTAGTTATCGTACATGTGTTGGACTCCATAGACCATATTTATGTACAAGCACATGATGGATAATAGTAATACCACAAGTTTATTTCTTAGTTAATTAGTTCTTAAATATTAATTAGAAATTAATTTATGATAATCTATATACAAAATAATCTATTCCTATATATAAATCACATTCATGCCCTTGACTGTGAAATTATTGACAAAATATTCGAATATTTTAAAAAATAATTTTAAAATTCAAATATATAAAAAATTTAGAGTAAAATAGAATGCATAATTTAATAAGTGATTCAGTAAATTATCAAAAATAATTTTAATTTGGAGGTTTAAAAAATTATGGAGGTAATTATTAAATGTCGTTGGTTTTTTAGTTTGATGATATTTAATTTAAGAGCTACTATAAGATATATATTTTTTATTATATAAGCGTCATAAATTTTTATGAGTGAGATTCGATACCAGTCGTTGATTAATATCAATGGATTAGATTGATTGGAGCTCTGATCGGACGGATAGAAGCTTTCCCGGAAATTGAGTATCCAACTGGCGTGACCTTAAAATTCCACGCCGAGCCGCTTCCCTTTCGATCGACGAGAACGAGCCGAGGGTAAATGTAATGGCGGACCAGCCACCGCCGCAGCAGCAATCCACTTCGTCGGAGCCTGAGAAAGGTGAGCTCCCGGGGATTCGTTCTAGGGTCTCGTCTAGGTCTCCCATGTCAGTCGAGGCGCTCCCGGCTCAAATGGAGTCTCCCTCCGCCTCGTCTCCGTCTCAGAAGGACGAAATGATGGCCTGCGTGGTGGCTCTGGAGGCGGCGCTACTCCCTTGCCTCCCCGCTCGTGAGCTCCAGGCCGTTGATCGTTCCGTCCACTCCTCTCACCAAAGTCGGTCTCCCCTTCTCTTCGTCCTTTGCTAATTTCCATTATTTCATCTCAGTATTAATAGCCCTAAATCAAATTGGGATCTTAGAAATGTGTTAACCTTTAGATTAAATTCTCGGCTATTTCTCGTGTGGCGGTTAACAACGTAAGATGACACATTTGGATTAGCACTTTCACCCTATCTCTTTGAATGCTTCTAGTCCACAGGGAAAATTGTACAGATAGAACGATGTTCTTTATCTTCTAGGATAAAGATCTAAATTTCCGTCCTTTACTTGCCATAGTTGTTTTTTGGAAAATTTATTTTTCTCGAAGACAATTTTCTTAGTTATTTCATCTCGTTGCTAGCTTCTGGATTTGACAAATTGGAATTAGAGGTTGATTGCTTTGTTCTAAAGAATGAATCCTATAACAACTTTCTCAGTTTGAATTTTTTTCATCGATAGTTTGCTGCAACTGATCCTTTTTTTAGATCAGGCACGTAAATTTGTTAGGGAAAATGTGTTTTCATGTTTTCTGAACTAAAATTCTTTTTTAAAAAACACATTGCACTAGTTCGTTATAACTTCATTAGACTAAAATGATACTTTGAATGTTAACATTTTGTAGGTTTGTTATTATTCTTAGGTTTTTTTTTAAAGAATATAACTTCCAGTAGGTTTTGTTATACTAATTCAGAGAACTGACTTATTGTTGCACCAAACAGCATTAGAGCTCCAAATGCTTTGGTTAGTATGAAGCAATCCTTCCTTTTGATAGGACTGCATCCGATTCTTTCTCATTCTTAATTGCTGTGATATTCATTGTAGTATCCTTCTGATTGCCTTCTTTACCCGCATCAATGGTTTTTTCCTAGATTTTACTTTTATACAATGAGTAATGATGACGATTATGGTTATTATCTGAGACAGTACATAGCAAGAATGTATGTCAAACACTGTGCCTTACTTTTTGTTGCTTTGGGTGCTGAGGAAACTACAGTCTGTTGTTGTCATACAAAAAATAGTTACCAAACTCAGTGCTCATTTCATGGCTAAATGACCTAAGAATCATCAATCGCATTGTGAATCACTGATTGTGAGTTGCAACATGTTAGTGACCTTTGATCGATTGTTTCTAGTTGATGTCGAGCGACATGCAAGAGAATTCATGGAGGCGGCTAAAAAGCTCCAGTTGTACTTTATTAGCCTACAGCGTGAAGATCAGCCTACAAGGGAGAAAATGCTTCGCAAGGTAAATCTTTAGCCTTGTGAATGGTTTCACATGTCAGTAATGCTATTTTCCAGAATGGAGCTGTCTGTTTAGCATTCATCGAATCATTGTTGCAGGAGATTTCGGCAATGGAGGAAGAGTTGAAATCAAAGTCGGAATTGATCAAGAAGCAGGAGAAATTGGTTGAGGAGTGGAGAAAAGAATTGAAAGAACAGCTTCAGAGGCATATAACGGAGTTAGAGAGGGTGTAGAATGGTTTAAATTAAGAATTGTAGTTAACAATGGCATCTAGGAAATGCTATTGTTTGGGCCATTCGGTTAGTTTTTTTTATGGATATTGAATTACTGGGACTGAACATTGTGATTCTGTTATTCTGCTTGCTTAATGAGATTAGAAATACATTTTTTGCATATAGTTCATTCACAAGAATTCATGTACATAATGTGAAATAGTTCTTTCAACTTTGGGTAAACAGCAGTGATTTGTTATAACTTAGCTTTGAGGTATTTAAACTTGAGTTTCCCCGTTGGAGAAAAAGTTAAGGAAACCGGAATGGCTATAAATTTATTATGTTACATCAAAGGAAACCGGATAAATATAATGACAAATCACTTATTCATGTAATTAAATATATATTTTTAATCCATCATTTCAATATTTTTATTTAGTTTTATTAACTAGTGAATAACGCTTCCAAAGAATATATATATCACATGTCTTTCTATCACAATATAAAAAGAGGAAGAACTAAAAGAATAGATCATATTGATCACTTTTATAATTAAAAAAAAAAACAAAAGTAAAAGAAAAAAATTTACACTTATGATGCGCTTGCGTCATTAAATTAAAAAAAATAAAAAGTCAATAATAAATAACAGAGAAACATAAATTATCAAATTGCAGTAAACAAATGAGAGTCTGACTTTGCTTGACCGTTAGTTTAGCTTAGACTGACACGAGAAAATAAATTTTAAAAAGCAAAATTATAAAAAATAAGTTGCGACGTCCTAGAAATAGAAGACAGTTTTGACTTTTGTGATCTCGCGATCGCAGCCTTAGGAAGTCGTGATGCATAAACATGATAAATCTTTTAAATCGAGAAATAATAATATATATTTTTTTAAATTGTCAAATTTGATCTGCGGGCTCGATCGACTAATTTATGATTAGGATGATCAATATTGGGACATGTGTCGCAGTGAATTTGGACTTTCAAGTGAACCATCGGAACTCGACTCAGTGAACGAGAGAAGTTCTCAAAGATTAAAAAAATATTTCTTTAGTATTTTATTTTAAAAAGATCGTGATAAATCTAAATGTTTTTTTTTAAATTAAAAATATGAAAACAAATATTATCACTGTTTTCCGGTTCAATTCAATTCGGCAGTTCATCCTCGAATCAGGCTCGTGATAACCTTAGTCGCGACTTGTGTCACATCCCTCCTTGCGTCATGCTGCGGGTTCATTTTCGAGTGGATGACGCGGTACGGCCTGGAGTGCCACGACGAGCACCACGAATCGAGAAGCAACTTTAGATGATTATGTAGGGGCGGATATAGCGGACGGACCAGAACAGTGTAGAGAAGATTGTGTAGTGGCTTAATGAATAGCTAAGCACGATTAATTTCCTAATCCCATTGATAGTGTTCAGATTTTTCTTTAAGGATGATCCAGAGGATGGATTCTTTCTAAGCAATAGCAGTAAAAGTTTTTGATCTCCTTCATCCTGTCAAAGTAATATGAGGTTGAAACAATCACCGGAGTTATCCAGTTTTTACGGCCCTGCTTCAATCAGAGCCTGGATGTGGTAGCAGTAAAAGAAATAATATGTAATACAGTAAAGATTGAATTAAAAGAAATGGAAAAAGTATTCTCCCTGATGTAGCCCTTAGACTATCGAGAATATAGAAGAACCTCTTAATAAGGTCCATCTCTTCTGCTGCATATCAAAGAATATGTTGTTCGATGAATCTGATGGCTGTAGGGCTGTGATAGTTGCTGGCCGAAGTATGATGGTGACTGGCCGAAGGAAGGAATAGGGCAGCTGCTGTCTAGAACCCTAGGAAACCCCAACTGAGGCGAAGGATAAATGGTGAAACCAAGCTTTGACTTCTTCCCATAGTCCAACAACAAGCGCTCTAGCAGCAAAGA
>JBAMHZ010046961.1:0-17968 GCA_037177395.1 Alpinia galanga
CGGCTAATCAAACTTACCCCCGCATAAATTTTTTTTCAAAAATCTTTGCATTTCGCCCTCGTACTTCCTTTTTTTCTTAAAATGCCCTCCATAATTTCTGAGTTGTTGCTAGACGTTGATCATAGCAAATGAAATATATATTCTATAGATTGATTTTGAAAAGTCGGAGGATATTTTAAAAAAAAATCCGAGGGCCTTTAATTAAAAAATAAATAATAAAAAAAATTAGAAAAATATAGGAAGAAGACTGTGCGGGTGCGATCGCGATTCTAGCTTCTTTTGTCCGCTCCTGAGTTTTCTCGCCAGCTTTCACTGGCTTCGCGTCGAAGTTCGATACGTCTCTTCTTCCTTCTCTCCCTCAGTTGAATCCTCTCGAGTCCGTTCTCGTAGGAGGAGCAGGGGAGGCAGCTCCGCC
The DNA here is from genome assembly GCA_037177395.1 of Alpinia galanga. Lineage (NCBI taxonomy): Eukaryota > Viridiplantae > Streptophyta > Magnoliopsida > Zingiberales > Zingiberaceae > Alpinia > Alpinia galanga. The sequence goes on from JBAMHZ010046961.1 coordinate 416, forward strand.
ACGATGAGCTTCAGAGGGGAGGAGAGTGGGAGCGGAGGTGAGGAAGGTCGCGGTGACCTTAGGAAGCCGTTCCTCCATACCGGCAGCTGGTATCGGATGGGCATGGCCGGAATGGGGTCGCGGCAGTCCAGCCTGATGACCTCCTCCGCCTCCGTCCTCCGCGACTCGTCCATCTCCGTCGTTCTCTGTACCCTCATCGTCGCCCTCGGCCCCATCCAGTTCGGTTTCACGGGCGGCTACTCGTCCCCGACCGAGGACGATATCATTTCCGACCTCGGACTCTCGCTATCCGAGGTCATCTAATACGTCCCTCTTCCATCTCCGTTTCTTATTCTTTTTAGAATTCTCTCTTTCGCGCGATTGGCTTGGTGACCGAGGTAACTCGATGCTTTCAGTTCTCGATCTTTGGCTCCCTATCAAACGTAGGTGCCATGGTGGGCGCCATATCCAGCGGCCAAATTGCCGAATATATTGGGCGCAAGGGGGTGAGAGGGATCTAAAACCTTTCTTTGACTTCTTTTTTCAAAGTGAACCTAAATGTTCCAATTTGATGACTGATTAATCGTCATTCTTGGTGTCGTAGGCGCTGATGATTGCTTCCATTCCTAACATCATTGGATGGCTGGCTATTTCCTTTGCCAGAGTTAGTTCTTTTTGCTGTTTGTCTGCTTAATTTCACTTACTTCTAGAAACCTCATTTTGTTATTTTTCTCCAATTAATTTAGGCTTTTGGGATGTGTTTTTGAAGGACTCTTCGTTTTTGTATATGGGTCGGTTATTGGAAGGATTCGGCGTGGGAGTGATCTCCTATACAGTTTGTTATAGTTCTTATGGAAAATATTTCTGCGAACTATTTGGAATTTGTGCATTCGTGTCTCTTGACTTCCTAACTATCTATTAGGTGCCTGTATATATAGCAGAGATAGCTCCACAGAATTTAAGAGGGGCACTTGGCTCTGTGAATCAGGTAAGATCGTGTCCTGAGCAGAACACATTCCTTATTGCAACAAGTTTATTCTGCATCACATGGAGACCTAATTTTGGCCTCTCTCTTGTGTAGCTTTCTGTGACTATTGGCATTTTAATAGCTTATATACTGGGTATGTTTGTTCATTGGAGATTGCTTGCAGTTATAGGTAATAATTTTAGGCAGCTTGATCCCAGATTCTTGCTTTCATTTTGTTTACCATTTGCAACTGCTAAAGATATGCACTTCTCCATCATATTCTTTTTAAGACCAACATAAATTTCAGAGATGTTTTGCACAGTTAAATTTGTTCTTGTATTTGATCACATGTGATCTTTTGTCTTTGCCAAATTAATCTCAATTGACTGCACATCCAGCATCTGGCATCATTTCTAAATTAAATCATGGATCTGGCATTGGTGTAGATTGAACCATTTTTTACATTTGGTTTTTAGGAATATTGCCATGTACCATCCTCATTCCCAGTCTTTTCTTCATTCCAGAGTCACCAAGGTGGCTGGTAAGGTTTCATCAGATAATTGTCTATATCAATAAGAATCTAAAGTTACATATTTAGATTTGCCTTTTCCTCATTTGTGCAGGCAAAAATGGGCATGATGGAAGATTTTGAAGCTTCTTTACAAGTTTTGAGAGGTTTTGATACTGACATCACTGTTGAAGTGAATGAAATCAAGGTATGGACTTCCTATCTCTAATCTGTGATGTGCAAAAGTTTTACTAAATGCAGAAGCAAATCAGATACATAAATGGTTCTTATTTGAATGCAGCTTTCCTCCCATTGACTAAATTTAAATTCCTTTTTGCAGAGATCTGTGGCATCGTCAACAAGAAGAACAGCTATACGGTTTTCACAACTGGGACAAAGAAGATACAAACTTCCTCTTATGGTGATACACTACAAACACTTATTTGTTCTTTTGTTGTCAGGAGAAAGTCACATTGTTCTCATCATGAACTATGTAAAACACAGATAGGTATTGGTCTTCTTGCACTGCAGCAGTTAAGTGGAATCAACGGCATCCTATTTTATGCCAGCAACATTTTCAAAGCTGCTGGTAAATACCTTGAGAAACTTAAATCTGAAATGTTTTATTTCATTCATCAACAGTCAATCTTATTATATTTTTCATCCTGTTGAATTTACTCTTAAATTTTTTTTAATTGGAATTTTACACACTTTGAACTGTTAAGAAATAGGGGGTTTCCATTTGTTAATATATGTGGATTAATTGATGTCAATCTGTATATATGTGCCCACCTAATGGCAAACCTCTAAACCTTCATTTGATTCAAATAATTCAAACATGTTCAATTTTGTCTGGATTTTTCTACTTGAACAGGGCTTACAAATAGTGACCTTGCCACATGCGGTCTTGGAGCTGTTCAGGTAGGCATTCTGAATCTCATTTCAGGATTTTAATATAATATTTTAAAGTTTCAGTGTCCTCATCTTCTTACCAAAGGGACATCAACTATCTTTCAGGTGGTTGCTACTGGAGTTACCACATGGTTAACAGACAGAGCCGGTCGAAGAATTCTTCTTATAGTAAGCTTATGCAACAAAAATTACCTTTTTTATGCATCTGTTTTATATGTAGTAATAATGCACATGGAAAAACTTATCTGGTTGCAGATCTCCACTGCAGGAATGACACTAAGCCTTCTCCTAGTTTCTGTTGTTTTTTTTCTGGAGGTCAGTCTGGCAATAGTCAGTTTACTAAATTGATAATAGTACAATGATTGTTTTGTGGGACAACTTGATGTTCCTTTTTAATGTGATCAGGCATCCTTCATATTTATAAAGTCATTCTTTGCTCAAGTTGATTTCAATAATTTTCTATTTGTAATTTGTTGATAACAGGGAGTCTTTTCGCAAGAATCTTATCCATACCATGTGATGAGTATCCTTTCTTTGGTTGGACTTGTGGTATGCATATGTCAGCCATGAGTTTGTCATTTTATGTTACAGAAGTCATTGTTTTGAAATCCCTAATCTGTTTGTCTTCTCTTAGGCTTTTGTTGTTACCTTCTCTCTTGGATTGGGAGCAATTCCATGGATTATTATGTCTGAGGTATGTAAGTTAAAGCTAACTAGTTTACTCTCTTCAGAAAGATTGCTGCAGGTTGCTGGTGTTCTTGAACGTAGAGTGGGTTAGCGCATTTCTCTGAAAGTTTAAGAAAAACTTATTAACAAAATCAAGGATGATTCATCAATTATCCACAAACTCATTATATAGGTGCTTTTGTAATATACTTGATGACTTTGCTTTCACAAGAATGCTCTAGTAATGGGTATTAGCATGTATGTTCTTCCTGTATTTTGTAATAGCTTATTATTTCAATATAGAAATATAGATACTGAGGAAGAAGCCCAATTTACAATCTACATAACATGTGTATTACATTTTATTTTCCAAGTATTCCACCAACAACTTCTTCCTTGAATGTCCTGTGCTTATGTTAATTGTGTTTTTTATAGAGGACCTCATATGACAATTGTCACAATACTTAGGGTACAGCTATGAGTAGGTTATGCGATTTAGACATGTCACTGCAAATTTTATTTTCTGTATTTCGTGCATTTGAGGAGTTCATTGAGGTTGTGTGCATATTTTGTTTTAACATAAAGAGTAAAAAAATAAAATTGAGATTTTATATGAGTTCTAATTTAGTATATTTGTCTTAGAAATGTTTCTTTTACCTTGATGGATTTCATTATGCTTTATTGTTCTTGTTTTTATGTGCAAATTATTGACCTTTACTGAAATTATTGAAGTTTTATTATAGAATATTGAGTCATTGAGGTGTCCGATTATGAATTTTAATTGTGAAAAGTAAGAAATTTTACTGTTTTTTGAATTTTCTGCTCGGTTGACAATTTGGATTTCCAAGAAATTTTTTGAGATTTTATGTTGTATGCTAAGTTCATACTGACAAAGTGATAAGCATTATTAATTCTATGGCAGTCTTACTGGTGTGTGCGTTCACTTCAGAAGTTCGAGTCTCGATAAGCATTGCTGTATGAAATTATATCTTCTTATGAGATTTTTCATATGCAATATTATTTTTGTGTGTATATCTATATCAATGTAATACTAGTAATGTGGTACAGAGAAAGCTTAATTTCATTCACGATACTGATCAATCTCAATGTGACAGTAACTTACATCATATTTAACTCCCTGATAACTGATGAATGTGTTTGCATACAAATCATAGCTTCAAAGCCATCCCCTGTCACATCATTTTCAGAATTTAATGTTTAACATTCAAATTGCTATGTCCTATCAATTTGTTTGATTGACGATATTACTTTGCTAATATCTTTTCATCCTCCCTCATGTATTATTTTATGCTTATTGCAGATACTTCCTGTTAATATAAAGAGTCTTGCGGGCAGTGTAGCAACACTAGCCAACTGGTTGTTATCGTTCGTGGTAACAATGACTGCAAATTTGCTTTTGAGTTGGACTACTGGAGGTTGAAATTCTGTTACCATCTGCATCTCTCAGTAAATTGACACCTATTTTTGTTGCATTAACATAGGACTTTTTTTCTTCTCTTTGCCAGGTACCTTTTTGATTTACACAGTTGCGACTGCTCTCTCCCTATTGTTTGTCATAATGTGGGTTCCTGAGACCAAGGGAAGATCTCTTGAAGAAATACAGTGGTCTTTTAGATGAGTTCTGTAAAATACTTATCAAATGTGCTCTTTATATCTCGACTTCTCAAGCTTGTTCAACCACGGGCAAAGTATCCAAATGATCAAACCTCAGCCATTGCTTGTACCTGTTTTTTCTTGTATTATACATATTTTTGTTTCCTGCTTGTGTGGCAAGTCCACTCAATTTAGCAACAGTGGAACTTCATTTGCAGTTTTGCTAGATTGAAGGTGCCATAATTTGAATTATTCTTTCAACGTGTGTAGACAAATAAACAGTAATGTGGCTTCACAGTCTTATCAGTTCATGGTTGCTTTTAGAATTCCCGAGTGCAAGGAATTTCTTGAGATTGAAACCTTAAACGCAGCTCAAAATCAATGATATTAGAATAAGAGATTTAAATAAAGCTGAATACTATTCTCAAGAACAATTCTTCAGTTTTCAGCACCACTTTAAATTAAACTTTACATGTGTATTCCAGGATAAACAATTAATCAAGTTAGGTAACAGGAGGTATAGAGCATAAGCCATTTAGAAAATTAACATAATCTTTTCAATAACTAAGAAATTTAATAAATCCTAACATGAAGAGAGCATAAACTATGTGCATTTCATGCAGGGTAGCATCGTAGCAGGGGCTTCTTTGAGCTGTAAAGTAGGTCAGTGCACATCACAAGAAAGTTACACCAGATTAAAAGACATCTCTAGGCTCCATGTGCATAGATCTGCTTGTTCCAGTCAAAAAAAAAAAAATTTGCAGCATATTGTCACTTTCCTGAAGATTGAAACATTCAGCAGCATCAGTATTCTAGAAGAGAGTAAAGTGATATAATTAGATGAGTAAAGCACTAAACCACAAACTTGATCATCTTCGAGCAAAACCAGTAATCTCCTTTCTTTGAGCAAAACCAACAATTTCCTTTCTTTCAACAAAACCAGCAATTTCCTTTCTTTGGCCAGTGATGTTCTTATCAATGCTTTCAGGGCTTTCAAGTCCTGTCGTGTTTTCATACTTCTTTTCCAATAACTGCAGGAATTAAAAGGAAACTTGCAGACTACAAGTAATAAATTTGTTAGAAAGCAAGCATAATAACAAAATAGGACACTCGTTCACATTTAAATCTACAGTTCTGCTCATATATATATATATATACCACTAAAATGTAGAAACATAAACAGGACTTTCTTATAAGGTAAACACAAGGAAATTTATAATTTCAGTGAGCCACTGTTTTGTCCATATTTTAGTGTGGCTAGTAGAGTGGAATCATAATCATGAATAGCTCAATGAACTAGAAAATAAAGCAATATCGTAGTTGAATTTTGCACATCGACTTAAAGATAAATTCGTACTGCTAACCTTCAGCGGTGAACGAATAGTTTCAAGAACATCTTCAGTCATCCGATCAAAGAAAAGAATACCCTGAAAGGTTGACATAAGGTATCTATTCTAGTAAGTATAAATAAGCAAAGAAATTACAAGTCAATCTACAAGTTGAAGAGTAAATCCAAAGCAAAGAAATAACAAGTCAAAGCTAAAAGTTGGGAAGTAAGTCAAAGTGAAATTTAGCCTTATTTTCATCAAAGTAAACGAGAATGTGTTAATCCAAACTATTCAAGTCATTTACATCTCTCCATTGAATATTCACTAAAAGTATTTAAATCACTTTTGATTATGTTAACTAGACATTGGTTTCCTCTACTCTCATGCCTTCAATTCTAATTGATTCGACTTGTCGAAGAAAATAATTTATTGGTTGCTTTAGTATATGAAATGTATATGTTGTCCTAACATATTTTCTCTCATTGCATCACCTATTAGAGCTACACCTAATTGCTTGTGATCATAAACAATGATTGACATTACACAATCATATAAAATATTTCGTTCTTCAGGGTCACAAGGCAATCACACTAGACTTCAAAAGTTACTCTCTCCAATAGCCATCGACTCTTTGTTCTACAAATGAAATCTTCAAGGTATCTCAAACTTGTAGAAATTTAAGATTCATTCATCATTATAATTGCATAAAGCTCAATAGAGGGATACTCACCTAATAACATTTGAATTTAGGGGAAAAAGCACAAAAAACAAAACCTTACATAGATTCCCCAAATGATATTTAGATTCAACATGGTACATGTAGATGATTATATATTTGCATAGCTACAAGTTGGTTTCTCAACAGAATGGGCATTACCATATAATTTAAGAAAATTATTATTATTATTCACCATCCATGTTTTTGATGCTATGAAAATCAAACTATATCCAGATTCGTTGCCTCATTGATACTTTTATGCATGTAAGTGTGTGATGACATTGCAATTAATGAATTGGTTTATTTAACTGGCATACATATGGTACATATCTTATGACACTATTTTCAATGAACAATTTTTATAAACTTCAAAGATGCATTCTGTGGAATTTTGACTCGAATTCTTTTTTCTCAGCACATTTGGAAACGGAACGGCAGGAATATACATGGTAGAAATATTTGACAGAGTAAAAAACCTGTAAATGATCAAATTCATGCTGAAAAATCCGAGCAGGAAGTCCAGAAAGATTGACTCTAAACCTCGCACCATTTATGTTTCGAGCATCAACCTTTATAGATGCTGGTCTCTGGAAGGGTAACAAGATATTGTAGGATCTTTTTAATAACAAGATTAATCAGTAGGAGCGAAGAAAGATTAACTAAATGGAAAAAAGTGTCTTGATATGAACATGAGATAAATTTGGTAATCAAAAGCTAAGATATTATATCTTAGTTGTAGGTCTATTCAATTTGCTACAATCGCATTTAGCAGGTAGGACACAAACAATAAAGAGGCAGGGCCATGAAACAGTGTGAAAAATAGCTTCTAAAACATCTCAACTTCAATCATAATAACTACAGAAATGCAGATTGAAACAAAAGGGTAATTTTGCATATTAACATGCATTGTATTACAACAAAATACTCAAACTGATCCCATAGCAGACTAGTATTCAGTATAGATTAGTGTTGAAATGCTGGATAAGGTAAGAAATATTAATATCCAAGTGCAATTAACTGTAGCACCATTAAATGATAAATGAAAGGAAATAGGTTGAGATGCTCAAAGATGACTAATCAATTAGAGGAGTTGAATAGAGAAGGTGTAAGGGTAGGAAGAGACTAAAAATATAGTTAATATAACAAATAATAATAATTCAATTAATTTGAATATTACAGGCAATATGACTCATTTGGCTTTGTTATACAAATTTGTGACAGTTCACCATCTAATATCATCCTAACTGATTCCAACCTAACCATGAAAATATAATTACAGAATTTATGATTTTCCTAGATGTATTTTCCTATGAATATAAATTCATGCCTGAATTTCAATGCAATATTTTTGGTTGACTCATTTATACAAAATTCTGATAGTTCGCCATCTAGTATCATCCTAAGTTATTCTAACCCAAACATGAAAAATAAAATTACACAAATTATGCAACTGCAAAACTGATTTCCTGATCAATATATCAAGAGAATTCATAAAAACAGAAAAAAGAGAAATAACTACATTTGGCAAACTCAGTCATTTGACATATAAAAAAGATATAAAGCTCAAAAAGGAGAAATTACCTATCAGATCATGAGTTCTTTTCTACTGTCAAACACTTAAACTACAGGTTTGATTCCTAAAAGATAAATAAATGTGCTAGCTAATAGAATGCTGAAGGTAAAAGAGTATTACCTCTACATCTGCATAAATTCCTGGAAAAGATAAGCATCCCTCATTGTAAAATAAAGTGCGTGTTGAGGCTTTATACATTTTTGGGTTCACCAGAACAATTTCCTCTCCTTCACCTCGTTCACCAGCAGGATTAAATACCATAAGTTGAACATTCACTCCAACTTGTGGTGCTGAGAGGCCTATACCATCAGTTCTGCCCATAGGACAAAGGTTTTACAAGTTAAATTTATTGGAAACTCTTCAAATTATTTAAGGAAATTCTAAACAACAAATTTATTACAATAAAATCATCTAATATAATAGTCCTTGCAAAGGGAAAAAGTATATGTTGGATAAGTATATCGGCGAGTCTACTTGATCTAATATATGCATGTGACAATCTAGAGAACCTATTACTATAGAAGCTGTGTTCATACAGACCAGCTAAGTCAACATGTCTCTTGCTAGACGCTAGTCAACAATGTACATCTTTATCAGCTCTAGTTGAATAGGTGTAATATAAAAGAAATAAGTCTGAAAAATGTGTCGACAAATGTGCAGCTTTATCAGTTCTAGTTGAATGGGAGTAATATCAATGAGAATGTCCAAAATGGATGTTGTGAGAATCTAACTCTTTTTAACCACTTCATGGTAATGGCTTTGGGAAACTAAAAGATTAATCTCTAGAAAACTTCCATGATGTTTGAGAGTTTCTTGTCTTGCCATCTTGTGACTTCTCTCCTCATTGTCAAACAACGAAACTTTGAATTTGCAAAAAAAAATGATCACAGTTTACCCTGAAACCGAAAGCAGTTGATGACCTGTTCTCACCCATTTCCAGCTCTACATATGCTGAATACATCTGTTACTACACAGGAATCACATGCCAAAAGTAGCATATTGCAAGCAAATATCCCATATGATTCCCCAAGAAATCGAATGTGCATGGCTTCAATGCTGAATATGTCATCAAGCAAATGCAGCCGAGAGAACTAGGAATCAATCGGTGAGCCTCTCAACAACCCAAGACAAATTAAAAGGTGGCATGGAGATGATATGAAGCACTATCTAAAGTTGATAGCTTCCCTTCATGCTTTCTAAGCTGAATACTACTATGAGCTTAGGAGAAGAATGTCAAAGGACATGTACCATTGACAAGACAGAGACACTGGTAAGAATGCTGGATTGATCAGCAGAAACTATGAAATGCTTAGTAAGACTACTAGTGTTTCAACCAGCACCAGAGCAGTAGTCGAAGACCACCCATCTCCACTTTGAGAGCTCGAGGTGTACCCTGGTTCTTCTTCCCTTCAATAAACACAAGGCTTCCAGTTGATGGCGTCAACTTTCACCTAAAGGTCTTTCCGTCTCAAATTAAAAAGAAAACGTCAACGAAATAAATCACCAGCAAACCTAACACATTACTGACCATGACCACACACCAATAAAAGAACTCCATTTTTTTTTATGTTGGATGACATAAATTTTCAGCTTTCGCTACATTGTTGAGCGCGATGCAGTGAAAAATAACCACAAAAATTCAAAACATAAGAAAAGTGACATACTTGTACATGATATCAAACATCTCATCAACCAGTTTCCTCAAATTATCGTCAAAAGCACTAATACGTTTGTTCCTCGCCCTCAGGATCGGGTCAGGGTACTCCACAATCTTCAACGGTGACTCAAAGCACAGATCGGCAGCTAAATCGATCCAATTTCCAATCAAGTATGCCGAAGAAAGAACACATTTTTTGGTGTAACAGTGAATCAATATAAGTAATTCAATAAAGAGAAAAAAAAAATACTTACAGGAGGCTACGTCTTCGACCTGAGAAGAGGGACCGCGCCGAGCTCGGACGGAGACGTCCATGAAGGGGGACTCGGGAGCAAGGGCTAGGGGTTGAGAGGAGAAGCCACGAAGAGATATCCCTGAGGATGGGATAGGTAAGGACCGGGGGGAGCAGGAGGTGGCTGCGCGGCGAGAGAGGAGAGGGAGGAGAGCGGCGTAGGAGAGGGCGGGTGAGGCTGCGAGCCGCGCGGCCATTTGGCTTCCTTCCTTCCTTCCTTCCTGTTCGACGGTTTGCCTGGCTATTGATTTTTCACAATTTCAATTTATATACATCTATAGATTACGGCGCCGGATGAATGCATGCGGTTTGCGGCTCGAACCGGAATTTCTGTTTCTACTCTAGTTTTTAAGTGGTCGTTCGGTGCATAAAATTTCTACCGGGCGAGATTCTAAGAAAGAATTCATCGTATACAGTTATTTTTTTTTATAAGATATTATTTCTAAAATTTAAACCCATGATTTTTAAATTACAGATCAATAATTTTACGGTTACATCAAAATTCTCATTTCCTCTAAAGGACAGTCTAATACATAAAATTCTCACCATGTTAAATCTCAAAGAAAGATTTATTGTACACAATTTTTTTTTTTTTTTTACAAGAGATTATTTTCAGGATTTGAATCCGTAACCTCTAGATCAAAATAATTCATTCTAATGATAAAAAATTATTCTTTAAAAAAATACTTAAAAGTTAAAATTAGTACAATAAATCTTTTTTAAAAAATATAGTACATAGATACTTCATACTACAAAAAAGCATAAATGTCACTGAATTGGGAGACGAGAACTGCAAACAACTACTTCTAACCTTTCTGCCAAAAAAAAAATAATCTGTTTGCAAATTGTTTAGCACTGAAAATTAATCGATCAAAAAATGTTTTTAGCCAAGAAAATTGCTTAGTGCAAGCAATGCATTTCACAACTATTCTTACAAGCAATCGTCAACTTTTACAAGAATTACTCACAAGTGTGCGCTTCACCTAGATGCTAAGCAACTAACTTAGCTAAGAGCTCAATCCTATACAGTTTTTTATATGTATATATACACACACATCGCATTTGCAGCTGAAGATGATCAAGAGGAAATCCGGAGGTCTATGATCTCAAACCTCAGGTTTGGATTTGTATAAATATTGGAGCAGATCTCGTAGATTGGACTACCATCAGCAGTGGTAGGGTGAGGATGAAAATCCCTCTCATTGCAATCTTTCAGAACCGAGATTCCTCCGGGATCTGTTAGCCGAAATATTCCACATTCCCTGAAAGAAACAATTTGCAGCATGAATAGTCAGTATTCATTTCACGAAGAAAAAAGAAAAGAAAAGTGGGGATGGCAATGGTTTGAGTTTTCCAGCCCACCTGCATCTCACCGGATTAAGCCGGAAATGAAATGAATTCTGGATAAATTGGATACTAAATTGATGCAAAGTTTTAATACGGCATAGATACATGTAGTTTCAAGAACCCTTCCACACAAATGCATTTGTGGGAAATGGCCAAGCCAATCCTGGCAAATATGGCAGCGTGAGAAATTTGATTGTTATCCTGAGAATGAGGATTCAGAGTCGTTATTAAATCTAAACTACTTCTAGAACATCTAGATTTCGGATCGAGCTGCATGCTGCACTGACATCTAGATCTTGGTTCCCACGGAAATATAAACTACTTGGAGCATTTAGATTTCAGGTCGCCCTGCATATTGCACTGGCTCAGAATAATGAAATCTGGGTTGCTTATGAAAATTGTGGTAGCATGATTTTATCAATATAATGTTAACCCTAGTTTCTACCTTGAGTAGGAGCCGGATTTTATTTGTGGCATCAATAGGCTAAGTAGGAAATATAAAGAAACCTAAAATTTTAACTAATGGCATGAAGAACCATACTTTGTAGGATCTGTTGGTGCCAAGACGATTGCTATTGCCTCAGGTACCATGACCTGTAGGGAAAATACCAATTTGTTAGTTGACTATAAGAATGACTATAAATCAATGCAAATGATACTGAAGCAAGAAGGCAGTTTCCTTAGAAACAACATCTTCAGTGATTCGCACCTTAAGACATGGTGTAGCCATCTAACCATGTACACATCGAAACAAAGCAATTGAGCTATGGTGCAGTTACCATACTTAAGAATTCATATATAGCATGGGATTGACATACAAGACGATTTCCCTGTAACCAAAGCTTTATTCAACAGGCTAGACAACTGATAACAACTTTAAGAGTTCAATATGGAACTTCCAAGCAATGGAAATAAAAGTAGTTGAACTCAAGAGAAAAAAAAATTTCTCAGCGAGAGGAATTTCACTCGTTAATCAAACATGTTCATGAAAGGCAAATATATTATTGCAGACAGATATCAGGCTAGGCGGAGTTGAATTTTTCAAAAACAGGAAATAAATATACCACTGAGTACCTGGTATGAGTACTGAGTATGCAAATCTATTGATGACAGAAAGCAAGTTTGTGACGGGTGTGTCTGCCAAAAAAGAAATTGCATGAGTCCCGAATGTTATGTTTCAGAAAATGTAAATTCAGAGCAACTACAGCATAATGACAAAACCATTATGGATTTCTCTGGATGAGTGAATGAAAAATGGATTAGATTCCAATGAAAATTAGGAAAGTTAAACAAGGACAGAGATTTGATTAAGACAAGAAACATAACATGGTTTTGATTTATCTACGATTCCAAAAAGGCTACCGTGTAATTCATTTTAGAGAAAAGCAAAAAAAAGAGAATCCTTTGTGTAAACATTAGTGTTGGAATATCCATTTTAGTTCTATATGAGGTATTTATGTACATATTATGGTGCTATATATATGAGGGCAATTAGTTCAATTTTCTGTGAATAATAATGCTCTACAAATGACAACTTTGTGTCAGAATATACCCGATAAAAGAACTATCCAAATTATAATAAATTTACTGATTTTAAAACTTCTTTGAACAAATTATGTTAAAAGCTTTTGAGTAACTAAATGATGTGATGCAGGATTCAGAACTTAAAAAAACACTATGCAATATGTTAAATTAGGAATGTGCTATATTTATCACAAAATTGTCTCTCTTTGTATTGTTAAAACTGGAAGTTCACGATAGATTTGTTAAAACCATAAAAGCTTAGTGATAAATTTAGTAATTAGCCCTATTTCTTTAACACTTTTCTACTGTGTGGCAAGTTGACCATCAATTGATATCTATATTTCATCCAGCAAAAATGTATTAGAGTATATGGTCCAGAACATATAGCTTATCCCCACATGGGATATCTCGCTTAGTAATCCTTAGGTCCTGGACTGTTGAATATCTGAGTACAATTAGTCATCTTTTCATTGAACAATATTGTTAGATTAAAACCGACCACTAGAAACAGTTGGAAATTATAACTATACAGCTTCATCATGTAGATATAGATTGCAAATGTCATCAAAGCAGTTTTATGAAACAAACAATAAAGAAAAAGGGGAAAAACATTTGTGCCTATAGTGTATTAGTATACTTCAAACACAGAAATAGTGCATTAAAAATTGTTCACTTTTTCTGACCAAAATAATAAATGATCCACAAAAGGAAAGTGGAAGACCATAGTGTATTAGTATACTCCGAGCACAGAAAAAGAATAATAGAAGAGTATAGAAAATGTAAAGGAAGTATAAGATATTTACATGAATCCATCCTGCAGGATAAAGAGACCTCTCATCCAATATGGCATAAATTTCTTCCTCATTTAATGCCTGACACTGCATTCATAGAGGGTACAATTGCTAAGAATAAAGTTATAATATCCCCAAATAAATCATGTATCACTGTGCAAACAACTTGAAAATAGATTATCCAACAAATATAGTTACTGACATACTGAATTGGAAGTTGACTCCTGCTTCGGTACTATTAGTGTTGTGATGTAGAAATTGTGATTCTTCTGCTCCAGAACAAATCAAGTAGTCAACATACATTTTAGATTCCAATAAAATGGAATATGGTACCATTTATCCTAAAAGATATTAGTAAAGAACAAAGATTTAGGCTTACAAGAAAAGCACCGAGAATGCCACAAGTCTCCAAGTCCCTATATGTGTTTTCTTTAGCAAGATCCAAAAATTCTTCAGTCAATTTCACTGACTGCAATGAGAAAGCACGGAGACATATAATTTTTAGTATGATCCTAGTATAGATGAAACATCAAAACAACAAAAGATCACCGCCAGTGCATATCTCAAACTCCCACACCTGCAAAACCGAAAATATGCCTACAGAAAGATGATGCTTACTATATGCATATCCTTAGTAGAGTCTGAAGTTGAAGATCCTTCAGATATACATTTTGAATTATCGTCATTAGAACCGGGAAAAATAACATGAGAAACTTGCCCAGAAGAACCTCCCTCTTCTACCCAAGAAACAACAGAAGAAGGAAAGTAGTGCTTCACAACATGAACTTCATTGTCACCACCTCTGACATTTTCAAGAGATAATATAGAAAAAAAATAAGCAGTCTGAAGCTAGAATTATATATTGCAACAAACATAATCTGCTATTCAAATGTTTTATTTTGTTGTCATAATCTGCTATTCAATTTCTTCTGGTCAGCTTTGTTAGCTTTTGTTTCCAGCACTTATCTGCATTGAACCCTTAATGTAGGTATGTTCTGAACTTCTTCTACTATTCTCTTACTATTCATCTTTTTTCTCTCTTCAAAGAAGTTTCAAGTTGTTCATTCATTGGTTTTGACATGTTAATTAGGTGTGATCCACAACAAGACAACATATGGTGAGTAGTATGTATATATTAAAAATAACAGAGAAAATACCTTTGACATGTTCTTGAATCGTAATGCCCCATCTGCAGATACAATATCAAGATTCACAGAATGAACTATGTGAAGGAACTACGAGGCAATCAGGAAATACAATGACCACCAAAGCTGAATATTCATTTATCTCACAGGTGGCGGCAAGAGATTAAAATAGAGTAAAACAAATAAGGACATCAACATTTCAAAATCATAGAGAAAGGACAATATATAAATACTTCGGTTACCAACTTCAATTTTAAGTAAACCTTAAAATCCTCTGAATTATGATGACATCATTAAATGCACGAAAAGAAAGTAAAACAAATAACTGCAAAACAGTCACCTTTAGGACACCAAAATTTCAAAACCATAGGGAAAAAACTATATATAAATGCTTCAGTTACCAGATCCAGTTTGAAGAAAACTTTAACATTCTCCAAATTAAAAAAGCATCATTAGATGTGCAAATTTTAAGCATATTCCAAAACTAAAAGTTCCATTCCCATCTAATCATCGATAAAATGGCAGTCCGGTGCACGAAGCTCCCACCATGTGAATCGGGTTTATTGTACTCAGCTTTACTTTGCTTTGCAAGAGATTGTTTTTGGGACTTGAACCCATGACCTCTAGATCACAAGATAACAACTTTACCGTTACACCAAACTCCTCTTCAAAGAAATTGAAAACGACAATAAAGTTCCATGTGTTTAAATATGGAAGAAAATGCTGAGAAATTTTCAAAAAGCTTTATCTCCAGTTATCACATATCACATTGAAATTATGAAATAATTCAAATATTAACTAATAATCATCTTGACATCCTTTTCCAGCTTATCCGTGTTATATTGATGCTGAGGAAGCTGGTGCATTGTGTTCAAAACAGTCCAGATTATCCTTGTTATTCAAAGATTAACTAATAATCATCTTAACAACCTTTAGTGCATTGTGTGCATCAATTATGAAATCCGTAGTGCATTGTGTGCATACACCAAAGCTAGTTGCATCAAGTAATTCGTAGTCCTTATAATCAAAAGACATTATATGGACATCCCATAATCCGGAATCATTGTCTGCTAGACAAACAAATTTACCTCTTATGCAGAAGGTTGAGATTTGGCAGCGGCAAAGCAACCACACTCTTAAATGATATTGATTGAGTTACTGTTCTCCCAAAACCTTTATCGGGAATGCCTACTCCTTGATACAACAGTGCTATCCATTTGACCAACATCACGATTTTGTCCTATAGAGAAATATAACACTAAATTCAGGAGCTTCCTGGGAGGTCAACTGTCCTGGAATTGCTCTACACTCAGCATACTTAACCACATAATTGTTATAAAGATCTTAGTTAATTCCATAAAAAGATGTCTCATTATTAAGAATACATGCTTAATCCATTTGAGAAATTTTACATCAAAATATGTCTCATTATTAAGAATACATGTGTCCACCGGCAAGTTCATCCCCTTGGTCTCGGACCACGACATCCTTACATTCTTTCCCTTGGTCTCGGATCGAGGCATCTTTTAGCAATTCTTTCCTTCAGTTTTGGACTAAGGCGTCCATCAGTAATTCTCCCTTTGATCTCGGACCGAAACATCCATCAGCAAAATTCATTTCCCTTTGGTCTCGGACCGAGGCGTCCTTATATTATTCCCTTGATCTCAGATAAAGCATCCAGCAAATTTTCCTCTAGTCTCAGACTAAGACGTCCTTCTTATTCCCTTAGTGTCAAACCAAGCCATCTATCAGCAACTCTTTCCCTTGGTTGTGGACCAAGGCATCCATTATCAAGTTATTTATTCCCTTAACAAATTATTTGTTCTCTTAACCTCGGATTAAGGTGTCCTTCAGTTATTCTCTCGGTCTCACACCGAGGTGTCTATTAGCACAACAATTTATAATGAAACATATTAGACAAGGGATTTGCAACTCAGTACATTTCCAAAAAGGTGATATCATTCATTTTCTAAATATTTTCTATTACATGAAGATGCAAATAGTTACTCCTTGAATACATCATTCGGGATCCCATCAAAGACCTTCTTCAGATCTAGGAATTCTAGTGAGGACCCCTTTGGAGGATGACCAGCCTCTTGAAAAGTTGAAATTGGCATTTGACCCCCTCAAATCCAATCTCCAACATCTTCACTATTTTACTCCCGAGTATGTCATAAAACTCGGGAGAAGACAAGAAGGCTTTTTTCTTGTTGACCCATCGACCTTCTTTGCCATCCTTATAACTGGCCAATTCTTCTTCACTTGTACGGACAGAAGCTCTCGCCATTTTATCTCCTCTGTCTCCTGAGCTTCCAAGTTTTGTCGAAGCTACTCTGACTCTTAGAGTTTTGCTCGAAGTTCAGTTAACTCTTGAAGCTCAGTTTGAAATTCTGCGATTTGGATTTCATATCTAAGGGCCCTTGCTTGATGAACAATTGATTCTACCTTGGTTATCCCCGATTCCTTCTCTTTCTTCTCAAGTTGCGTCGAACACTCAATAACTTGAGCTCACATTGCTCGATATGTTCCAGA
>JBAMHZ010047579.1:0-17941 GCA_037177395.1 Alpinia galanga
ACTTGTAATAGATCATGTGGCAATGTAAACAAACAAACAAAAGATGGCGAGATAAGGTGGCAGTTGTAGACCACCACTGTCCCTGGCCAAAATCGCCAAGAATTCAAAAGGGGAAATGCGAGTGATACAATACAGTCACCCAGAAGGAAAATTCCCAACAGGATTAAACACAAATATTACAACTACATGAATAATGTACAAAAATGTTTGAACACAAAAAAATAGATATTGTTTTTGCAGGTTGGCATGGAAGCCTTCTGTCTGCTTCCGTGGAAAATTCGCACAAAATGCATTGCTGAGATTCTAACTCCATCTGGCTCATGGAAGAAAAAGGGCATTCCCAGTTCCATTTCTAAGGTCTACTGTTGGCCTAGTCGTTCCTGCACGACCAAGTTGGTGGAAAATCAAATTGAGAGACATGATTGTGGTAATGAAAAATAGCAAATGAACCTTAATAATGCAATCGTCAAGTTTTGTCATGTAAAAAAACACGCAGTCAGACAGAATCAGGACCGGTGTTCTTTCAGTTCTATGTTAGCTAGGCATATATCTGGTTCGACCAGGATTTGGTTTTGCTTTAGGTACCAGATTAAAAAGTTGAACCAGCCAGTCTGATCAAATTTTGAAAACAGCAAATACAACAGAATAGAGCGACGATTAGCAGTTCTATGTTTGAAGACCATTCAAATTGTAGAAATGAGAATACATGGAAATCAATTGAGTAACACTGTAATCATAAGCGTTTTTTATTATATGTAATCATGACAGCTACATCTTCGTAACCACAAAAACAAAGCTTGAATGCTGAGTAGCATAAATTTTTAACTGTTTGTAATAAAATATTTGAGTAAAGAAGGCAAGATCATCTCATAGTTTACTAGTAAAAGAAAATCAATTGAGATAAAGTTGGAAATGGATGAAACCTGAAGCATTTGCATTAACTTTGGATGCTGCTCCAAAAGCTGGCAAAGCTTGTCCCGGTCACTCAGCAAAGACTAGTAAACCAAAACAAAAGGGTCTCAGATGCAGAAGCAAGAAATACAAGACCGTGGAAAATACAATTTAATATCAGACAGAAACCTGGATGGCTTCGGGAGAAGAAAAATATTGCTGCAAAGTCATCCCTGAATCTTTTTGTTGAAATTGGGAACTATCAGCTTGGAGATTTTGAGCCGGTTGCTGAACTTGCTCAAGCATTGACTGTGCGGGTTGCAAAACAGATTCCTGTTGTTGTGCTTGATAATAAAGTTGTACTCGTGGAACCTGAATTTGTTGGGGAACCTGCAATTGATTAACCTGAACTTGGACAGGATTTTGCTGAAACTGCAATGCTTGATCGGATTGGGTTTGCAAGAGTTGATTGGGCAGTGCCAGTTGCTGGGCAGGGCGTGGCAATTGTGGTTGAGGCGGTGGTGGCCGGGGTAGTGACTGCAAAGTAAACTGAGAGCCTGTAAAATGTTGTGAAAGGCTAGATGTGTTTTGGATATTCTGCATGGATGATGAACTGAAAAATGTCCCAGGTATTGAAGCAGGCCGGCTAATAAATAAAGGAGGTGTAAACAGAGGTAACGAAAAAGATGTGAGGCTATTTCCAGATATGGACATAGCTCCATAATTTGTGTTACTCAGGTTATTGGAAGCTATAGGAGTCTGGGCTCCGGCATTGGTTATCGGATTGCTAACTGAAGCCTGGGAACCAGAAAATATTTTAGATGAATGATTAACAGAGGCAGAGAATGGTGGTGGCACAGGAGGGAGAGGCGGCACTTGTTGTACTGAGGTAGTAGAAGTAAAGCTGTCAGAACGAAATCTACTGCCAGATGTCATATTCCAATGTAACTTGGAATCAACACCAGGCTGAGCATTTGCAAATGAACTAATGCTAGTCGATGGTGCATTATCTGATTGAGCCTACAAAACAAAAATAGAAAGCTCATTTTCCCAAATAAGAAAAAAGGTAATTTGTGAGTTATAAAAAATTTATCATTATTACAGATGTGGTCATATTATAAAATTTACTGATACCTACATCAAAAAATCGTGGAGGATATCCTGAAGGGATTGGAGGTTGCACATCCCTTGCACTGTTTGAGAAAGGTAATGTGTGGCTTCCCACAGGCTCTACAAGATGAGCCGATACAGCAGCTGGAGGGGGCATTGGGGGTAAAGGAGGCTGGTTCATTAGAACTCTTGATTTGTCATGTGATCCAGAAGATATGTAACCATCAGCAACTCTCTGTGGGCTGTTACTCTGATGAAGTGTTGACAATGACAAAGGTAGCACTGAGGATGCAGTAGGGGATAGACTGTGTGTGTGGGGTGAAAATCCCATAGTCTTTGACAGCGTATGGTGAATAGAAACTCGTGGCCCATCATTAGGAGACACATATTTTGATTCCTCAGATTGCTCACGAGAAGAATTTTCACCAGCCATGCCAGTAAAGTTATCTGAAGAAGCATTCACTTCTTGAAATGCTGTAACTTCAGACATTGAAGCTAATTTCCCTAAAGGATTACCAGCACGTAAGCTTCCATCTCTAGTTGCTGAAGGCGCTTCTAGAGGAGAAAGCCGAGTAATCTCATCTGCATCACCTTCAATCTCTGCAGCAACCAAACTTGGCGAACTTTCTCCAATGACAACAGGGGGGCACAAACTTTCATCTGGTTGAGGGAATGGTAGTTGTTCGTCAGATTCTGATTCCTCATCAAACACAATATTGATCTCTTGAAGATCATCGTCTAGATCTGTCTTCATTGGCTGTGGTTTATCTGGCTTACCAGAATAGCTGGAATTGGCATGCATGAAGTTCTTGAACTGTGAGATATCACCGACTGCTGTGTTCATAGGGTTTTGGCGCTCCTTTTGTCTTGCCATAAATTCATCCACATGTATCGATGGAGGTCTTCCACTGGTGGAAATCCCACGAACAGAACTTCCTGTATTTGGCCCATTACTTGCACTGTCAATGTTTCTCTCCCTAGCAACATAATCATCAACATGCATGGAAGGTGGTCTACTGGTGTTAGGCTTCCTATGGCGAAAAGTGTCTCGCCGCGTAGGTGCTGAAGAAGCACTTGCAATACTCAATCCTCGAGTCAATGCACTAGATCCAACTGCTTCGGGCCCAAGGCTCTCCCGTGCACGTTTGTTTGGTCCATCTGCCAAAGCCAATTTTCTTCTAGAAGCGAGGGCCGGTGTCATTTGTCTATCAAGAGAAGAATCAGCACAGTCCCACATGAATTTCTCTGCAAATTCTCCAGTCGAGAATTCATTACTAATGTCTTTAACAGCTTCGTTCAACATCCAAATATTTGACAATGGTAGCACTGTTTCATCAGACCTTGACACTTCTGTCAAAGATGGCATCATAAGTGATGGAATAAGTAAAGATTGAACATTAACAGAATGGTTATAAGAATCTTCACCTGAACCAGAGCCAAAAGAACTGGAAGGGCCTTGCAATAAAGATAACATCGACTTTAAGGAATCCTGGACCTGCAAGTTAAAGTGTGCTAATAATAGACAAAAGCCATGATACCCAACTATTGGGGTTATCTACATAAATATTATCCCTCGTTGTACTTTATGCTATATGTACTCAATTTTAATGGTATAACCTAATATTTCAGAAACAAAAAAAAAAAGAGAAATTATACTTATTGTACCTGACAGAGTGTTGACTTTCCCACCAATACAGCTATATCCTCATCATCGATAATGCTCTGCTCCAAATTTGCTATTACATCACACACATTTTTCAACTTCCCATCTTCAGCATAATTGACATCAGATGAAAGCCCAAAAAGGCATTTTAAAATCGAGATTCCATCGAACCTAAGGCAAGATAACCAAAATGACACAACATAACCTCACACATACTTAACTTGGAAATTTAGATGCCACAAGGAAGAATAAACAATATTGAAATACAAATGAAGACGGTTAAAGCTAAAAGGGACCCAATAATGGATTAGTTGAGTGTTAAACATCTAAAACAATTATATTAGATGTAGAACTTTGTGTTCTACATCTAATGGATTAGATGTAGAACTTTGAGTTTATGCATATATTACATTACTACTCACACTTCTGTTGATGTTCATGCTTTTTTCCCCAAATGAATGAAAAATGGCCTTTAAGTGCCATACTCTATCATGAACTATATAATCAAAGTCCCTCTACTACTAAACCAATTGATAGCTAAGTTGCTTATAATTTATGATTTTAACTTTATTCTATTATTTTGATTAAAGCTAATGTTCAAAATTCACAAAGATTTCAAAAGGACCTTGATTGAAGGAACATTGATGGAAGTGTATTGCATATAATGTTTAGTAAATTATGCACTGTCCTATTGTGTTTAATATTTAAATTTCTTAACCATCTAGGATTTGCTAATGCATCCCCGACTCATGTTTAAAAGTGTTATAGATTTTGTATGGATTGAACAATTATTGGATAACAATGAAACTATGAAATTTTACTTTGTAATCTTGGATTTGATCAGGAATTTTCTATTAAATCCTTGTATTTTTAGTAAGGGTTATTTATTCACAGAAATCTATTCTGATAAGCTTTTGTTCATGCTTTCCACTGTTGTTCTTAACGTTATTTGAATATTTTACTAGGGTGTTTTACTTAGAAACAACCTAAATAAATTGCATAAGTGCAGCAGTCAGAATTGAATCAACATCTGTTGGGGGAATGGTGGAAGGGATTGAGTTATTGATGTGAGATGGATCCAGAAAAAAAGGGTACCAGAATTTAGGAACATTTTGTGTATATATATTTCACAGAAATGTGAAATCAATGTAAGTGATAATGCGGCTGAAAGACATGAAATAAATTGCTTGCAGCTTAGTTTACTTCTATTGACTCTGAATTCGTGCTTGTCATGTGCAAATTCAAGTATTTTAAACTTGTCCATGGAATCTTGGTGCTAGCATCGGTTAATAATGCAGTAAATTGTTATGCCAAGTGTTTTCATCACTTTGAGCCAGGACATTGAATGTCTACTAAGTAGCCTCAGATGCTCAAGGCATAGCTACCATATTTGCTTTAACATGGTTAATAGTTGATGTCAAATGTGACGCCTAATAAGTGTAAAACTAATTTGAAACAACTCAAAGCAACAAGTAGGACGGCAACATACTAAAAAAATTTATTTTCACAAACTACATCCATTTCCTTTACCGTGTCATCAAAATAGAAATTTACTAAAAACACAACTGAAGATCATAGAAGTTTACCCACTTCACTAAGCGCATAAAGAAAACCTATTTGAGTTGTTTTTTTTTTTTTGGTTCCTTTTCAAGAAAAATTGGCTGAAAATTTGGTAATATATACAATAGATGTGAACACATGACAAGTTTGACAAAGGTTAAGCCACAGCTACCAAATCAAGGCAGTGATCCTAATAATATATTTAAGTTACTAAACCAATAAGTTATTTAGAAGCAATGATCATTGGCCATTTTAGAGAATAACAAAAATAGATACGTATAAAATTAGGGAAATATGCAGTTGGTTTGATTAAACAGAAAGGAAGTCAGTTGTCTATTTTATATACAAACTGCTTGGTTAGACATTTTAGTGAAAAAAAATGAAATCGAAATGGATTTTCTTAAAGGAAAAAATAAAATTAAAACAAATTTTCTTAGAAAATCAGTCATATTTAAATTTGTTCCTATAGTAGTAATATTAATAATAATAAAACGCACTTCCCAGCTATGATGCAGGATCATTTACTCAACAATTTCTTAGCATTTGTGACCAATCAGGCTGATTACATCAGCACATTCAAGCACTAGATGTCTAGACCGTCTTAATTGGAACTAGCTTGATTGATCAATTAAATTAAACTGATCAGCTCCCTTTGGCCAACCTACCTTGGTTTCTAGCAAAGCCAATTTATCCAGGACTTGCCGCTTGATTAGATAACCGATCGCATACATGGATAGAAAAAAGAAATAAAAGACATTATATGACAGAAATTCACAGTGTGGCAAGAAACTTACTCGTCATTTTGTACTGTTAGATGTAATGCAGACAGAGACAATGAACAAAGTATATCAACTACAACAGCCACAGAACCCTCCTTGGCATCTAATGACTGGGCAAGTTTTTTCAAGCAAGAAAGGAAAGGAGAAGGTCTCCAATCATTCGCAACATACATATTTCCATCACCAGTTCCCTCATCACGTTTATGTTTATCAAGAACTACAGATGCAAGAGCACTTCTTCCCTGACAGCATGAGACTATTGCCATAAAAGTGATAAGACAAGATAGCAACTCCCTTCCTACGGGTAAAACCTGGTGATGCAAAAGGTTAGATGGTTATTGTTCTTAAAGAAATTGAAATATTTCTGCTGAAATCCAATAAAAATACAAAAGGATACAAGTTGAGCTACAAAAATCTTGATAACAGTAATCTGACATGACAAACACGTCGTCATGTCTATTATTTAGATGAGTTACTAGAATCTGATGAAAATACTTCCTATGTTTGGTGCACATTAAAGAAAATATTTTCCCTTCTGAAGGTCAAAACAATCAAGCAATTTGACCCGAGCAGGCCTGCCCAATCAAATTGACCAGAATGTATTGGCATGCATACAACTAGTTTCAGTTTTGTATTAACTATTACAGTTGCCTCTAATTATTTCAATCACATGTCTTGTTTCACTCAAGTGAAGCCATACAATCCATGATCATAGTGCTTTGAGGCGCTACCTCTTGCAATTCTAGAAACAAATACAGGATGTTTGAAGATGTTTTGGTAGGCACTTGGAATAATGCTAAGCTTTAAAACTACAACTTGAAGTCAGCTTGCTCATAAAGATGATCTTCAAGAGTAATTAATCCTGCATCAGATTTTGTTAACTAATTTAGTAAAAGGTTACACATAGAAAGAGATTTCGTCCAGCAGGCAAACTGTAAGACAGGTATACAGCACCCCTATCAGAAATTAACCTGGTTTAAAACTCTCATATTTACTCAAACCTAGCATAAATCTGCAAGGTACTTAGCTTATTTTTCATGATCTTAGTCAATTAGGAACCAAATCTCATAGTTTAACTTTTATATTTAACTACTTTATGAATAGTTGGTAGTTGTTCAAGAGTACTAGTCCACATAAATAGAGAATAAATGAAGTTGCTTTTATGAAGTTTTAAAATTAGTGCACGACACAGTTTCAGTGAGTGATCTATCAAAATGAAATTATTTTGGTATTGTGCTAAAGTGCCAACACTT
Organism: Alpinia galanga; assembly: GCA_037177395.1. Taxonomy (NCBI): domain Eukaryota; kingdom Viridiplantae; phylum Streptophyta; class Magnoliopsida; order Zingiberales; family Zingiberaceae; genus Alpinia; species Alpinia galanga. The sequence continues at coordinate 7,257 of JBAMHZ010047579.1, forward strand.
GGTACCTATGGGGAATTGAAGGTGAAGGGAGAAAGAGATGAAGAAGAAAAAAGTTACCAAAGTACTAATCCTCAAGTGGATAGTATGATTTCAACACCATAGCATCATGTTGTTCTAACACTCTACACACTTCGGATATGTCAAAGTATTGCAAGGCTATTGAAATTAAAAAATTAAAAAATAAGACTATCAAAATCAGATAATTAGTTAGATTTAATTTCGTTAAAGCTTACCACGACATATTCAAATGGATTTACTCAATCAATTCTTTTCACTTAAATTTTCTAGTATTAATAAAAGTTTATGATATATCAATTAGTAATTTAATCAAAATTCACTTTACTCATTTTAGTTCAAGGCATTGAGATGAATTTATACAAATTTTACTCTAATCTTCCACTTGTTTACTTGTAAAACTGAAGCTACAACAATTAGATAATCAACTGTGTTAAGCTTTAAAAAATAGCAAATATTCCTTATTCAACTTGATGCATACCAAGGAATATAGAATGCTAGCATACACGATATCACTACAAATGGTAATTTTGCTAATTTATTGGAAGAGTACATTTCAAGTGCCTCCTGATACAACACAAGATTCAAACCATGGTTTGTATGATGATCAATGCAACTAATCTTACATAAGAAAATGGAATAAATGAATGCAGGGTAAGTGTGGAATGAGTCAAGTGATCTTGAAAAGTGATCTTGAGGTTAACACTACCATAAAAGTACTCACTGCTTGTCACAAAATTTCAAACTTACCTGTAATAGTACAAGGATTTGATGTACAGTAAAGCAACTTTCTTCATTGATGATGCCATCTACTTCCCTATAAATTCAAATAACACTATTATATACTTACAAGATGAAATATATGGCATGATATCAGCCTAGGAAAAAGGGAAAAACCAAACATAATAATTCACTGACCTCTCTAGTGATGGACTTTGTTTTGTGGGAAATTGTGAAGTGAACACCAAGAACACAGCCTTTAATACAGGAAAGCTCCAAGTAAGCATGGAAATGTTTTTAGAGGGAACTTTACTTTCAAGAGATAATTTTTCCTCTGGTCTAGATATATTACTGCATCTTAGAAGAACTTTTCCAATTATCCTTAATGCTTGCATCTTAAGTAATAACAACTGGAAAAGACAAACTAACTGAATCAGTACTTTCTGGTTAAAGAAAAAAAAAAGAGCACAGTGAGATCTAACTTGAGTCACCTTGGCGTGGGGATGTTCCAACAAACTAGAAATGAAATGCAGTAACTGATACACCTGAAAAATAAATAAAATTATAATGATATGTTTAAGTTCTCTTTAGAAAGTAAATTATAATGATATTGTTACATAACCTTAAAACTATCCATTTCTGATGAGGAGGTTTCATCAATATGAGAATCCAGCCAAGAAAATATTGGGCGCAGCAGGACAACTGCACATTCTTCTTTTTGGCAAGCAATGCGAATAATGAAAACTCGGAGCATATCTTGTATAACAAGTAGAGCCTATAAAAAGCAGCAATTAAGCTATGCGATGTGAACTTATTTAAAGTATAAGAGATTCAAAATCTGCAGCATTTGAAATCAATACATACAGAAAATGCAATATGCAAAACAATTTGGCCAACTCTGTCAAGTTGCGGTGTCAACCGTATGAGTAAAACTGATGTGTGTTCAGGATGCAAGTACCAGTTGATGTCCTTTTCTAATTGAGGGCCCAATAATGTCCCAGTACTCAAGGTTCTAAGTGCGCTTAGTGGAGGCATTTCATTTTTCCATAACCAGATGTCTTCATCTGGAAATAGATCACCCTTCACATGGAAATGAAACACACAGATGGCACAATATCAAGACATTAAAATATTTTGGACGTTAAATGAACAATTATAAGCCAGTAAAAGATGCAAACCAGGAGGCAAAAGATACTGCAAGCATCTTTTGGACCCGAAGCAAGTGATGAAGTTGCCTGAACACTCTCAAGAATGCAGTGAAAAAGACCAGGTGTCCAACCAAAGACTGGCCAGCATGCAAGCGACGACGTAAGAAGATGACAAACAGTACTAAAACCAACAGTGGAGCTTGGATAGGGGAATGACAAATCTGCTGCACATGCTGCTAATTTCAGACTGCAAAATCAAAGTTCATCTTAGATATATAGAGCAAGTGATCATTAAAGGGGTAGCCCGGTGCACTAAGCTCCCGCCATGCGAGGTCCCGGGGAAGGATCCATTGTACGCAGCCTTACCTTGCTTTTTTTGCAAGAGGCTGTTTCCAGGATTTGAATCCGTGACCTCTAAGTTACAAAGCAGCAACTTTACCATTGTGTCAAGGCTCCCCTTCTAAAAAGGTCCCACAGAGCAAGTGATCATTCTAAGACAAAAAGAATACTTTACCTTACTTCTCTGTGTAGCTGCAAAAGGGCATTCATTAATTTTTTGTTGCGATATTGGTCTTTAGCTTCCTAAAAAGAGAAAATGTCATGTAAGAAAAGCTAATTTTCTATAATTTTTTTTATACTATGCTGCCAAGGGAAATGCTGTAAATTCTCATCAAGAGCAGGATTTTGATTCCATATGTTTAATTTGAACCAGCACATAGAAACCAGTCAAACACCATATTGTGGCATAGGAACGTGAATCATAAATCAGCAAAAATTTGCAATATCATCTTGTTAGCAATATCATAACACAAATAGCTTGATGATAACAATGAATAAAAAGTCAGACTTGCAAAGAGACAAGAAATTGTTCTTATGAGGATATGGCCAACTAAAAACTTGCTACTTAGCAGATAAAATAAACCAGTAGACAAAAATTATGTGAAGAAAATATTATAAAAAAGCACCTAAGTCATAACAAATTTATGTAAATACACCTTCAATTAGGGGTGCATAATCAACAAGCAAAAAGATGAACAAAATCAAACAAGCATCTACAGCATAAAGTGGTTTGAGATTAAAATAAAGTGGTGGGCTAAGGAATGTGTGTAGGTATAACAAGCATCTACATCAAGGATGCAAAATCAACAAGAAGAATTGTTTGAAATGATCAAAAATCAATCCAAAAGAATACCATGAAATAAAAGCGGTTTCGGAAATAATTTTTTTTTCTAAGAATAAGAATTGTCTGTTGCTGCATGTTGAGGGGAATCAATGTATACAATATATTAGATTATAAACACTGATGTGTGTGTGTGTATATATATACACATGAAACTTACTTGTACTTTCTTTAGAAGATTTATCAGCAAGAGAAGCGAAGGAATCATTAGATCAATGAGACTCTGTTCGTGACTTCTATCCAGAAGTATATCAGTGGTTGTATTATATTCTGCGCCATCATCGACAAGATAATCTGAAGTTGGAGTAGATCACAAAACTTAGACAAACATTGAATATACTGAAGTTGGAACTATCTGAAGAAAGTAATTAGATACATTTGTATATAAAAATGATTCAACCAATAAACTATATATTGATCGTAATGAAATTTCTTTGGTTAACCTACCTTGTTTCTCTTTCTGGCAAAGTTTATGCCCAATACTAGTTTCAAAATGTTCTACTGTTGAGTTTAGCAGGTCAAATAGGAAGCTACAATTCAGTTAATAGTTCCTAATAAATCCAAAAACATCCAAGTTTGTATACAACCAAAACATAGCTAAGAATCTATTAGAACCTCGTAGCTCCATACCCTATTTGTAACTTGATAGAACAGATAAAAGCTTCCCCTAATCCACAATGAAATGAATGAAACATATATATTAATCAAGGATTTACATCAAGATGCCATCAGCTTAAATCATTGACTGGACAAATAAGGTCTAGGGTCAAACCATGGCAAAACATAGTACAGATCTACAATGCTGACCATTTCAGACAAGTACAAATGCACCTCAATTCCATCCAACAAGGCCTGGCTCACTTACAAAGACCGGCCAAGAAATTGTTAGTTTTAAGGACAAGTTTATCTTGTTCATAAAACCCCCTCTACCGAGGTTTAAAGTTTCATTCCAAAACAAGGCACCAATCCCTGAGCATAATAAGATACAGCATTGCACAGGAGCAGAAAGAAGACAAGGGGCCGACGGGGGTCCTGTACTGAGCCCAAACAACAAACAAAATAGGAGGAAGAAATATCAACGGAGTAAGAAAAGTCTCATTTCGTTGCTGGAGAAAATATCTCAACCAACATCACCAAAGATTACTCCTCTGTTGCTCCATTGCTAGAGGAAGAAGAAAACCACCTCAACTCAAAACAAGACTTGGGTCATTGTCACAAGAGGAAGAAATTGCCAGCCTTAATTCTTTGCCACTTCATCATTGGAGGAAGGCCATCAGTGTGTTCTAGACAAGGAGAATCATGCAAAAACGATAGTGCAAAATTCCAATGCCTCGATCACTTCTGTGTTCTAGTTGATCAATGGGACAAATGTTGCATCCATGTTGACCAACACACAGTAGTTTTTTAAACCGTGCTCTTTGCTACGCAAACAAATCACTAGCAGGATGACCCTATCAATAACAAAATGAATCTCATGCAATATATGTGGCCTTTATACCAAAGCAACTTAGTTAAATGTCATTCATTTGCAATAGACGAACCCATTATGCTTAACCAAAGCATCACTTTCTTAAGCAAGAATAGGGTAGTCAAGAGCAAAATAGACACACCAAAAGATAAATTATTCATTCAAAGAATTGGTGGACTTTTTCCTTTGGTTAATTAGAATAGAGGAAACTGAGCTAACAACAATGGAATCCAACTTATTATAATAAAGACCTCACCATAACTATTTGACAATCGTTCAACCATGGATTTGCAATTGACTAGCACCACATATACAAGAGTCACTGCTCCTTCTTCAAAAAGAGAAGCTGCTACAGCCTTCAGAAAAAGAAAATAATCAGATGAAATAAATAATCATATCCAGAAAAGAGGATATAGTAATGCAGGGGAAAGAACATACTGGATCATCTGATATAAATGCCAATATTCGAAACGTTGTTGTCAGTTGAACTATAGAACTATTACACAGGGTAACTCCATCAAAGTACTTATCCGAGACAAGTTTCCCAAGAAGATTATCAACAATCTGAGCATCTGAGTTGTTTGTGGAGTCACCGATAACATTTTCAACATCAATTGTGTCAGATACTAGTACACTAGATGAACTAAGTTGAGCATCTCCACCAGAAGCCAAAACAGCAGCATATCGTAGAAGGCCAATAGCCCCATTTCTGTGATAAACAACACCAGCATCTATCCACTCTAGCAACCTTGTGGGTGCATCCTTTCTGTTGGTCCCAGGAGAAGAAAAGTGTAAAGCCTTGTGAAGTTCCACAGCATGTCCAATCCAAGAACTGAGGGATGATGCAGAAGAATCTGTGACGATGATTTCGAATATTTCTGCAGCTGAATGGAAGATGGCAAGACTCAAAGGGGAAGTTCCTGAATTCAGTTAAATAATAGATTTAGTAAAACCCGCAAGTTTCTAGCCAGGCCATTAGAAGAAATCAACATAAAAGTACTATCAATACCATTTCTTTTAACAGTTGGCTCTAATTCTGTGTATGATCGCAGTGTGTCCAACAAAACTGACACCACCTGTAACATCAAACTGATTACCATAAGAAGGTAAAAGATCATTTTGAGAACAACATGATGATAAAATACCTCAGGAAAGTGACATAGAACTAACAATGCTTGGCGACCAGAGTCAGACCTGTATTTTAGCTCTGATTCAAAAAAGATATAAATTTTATACACAAAACACTAGTCTATGATGTAGAACCTGGAAATGGCACAAAGCTCCCATAGAATCCACAGAAGTTCATCAGAATGTGGATCTGTTGCAAGCAACAGCTCAATCGCAATTCCCTAAAAAAAAAAATAACAGCCAATGAGAGAAGAGGAAAAACAGTAGTGTCCAAGGGTCCCAACATATCCTAACTACTCATTGTTAATCCCCAGTAGAAGATCCATTTTGAGAAAAGTACAAGCAAGGGAAAAAAAAACAGAATTAGAGCATTAAAAAAATGGCCAAGTTTCAATTACATAAAATAAAGTTCAGTCAAGGATAATGTCCAGTAGCTCATCATGAATAAGCATTGTAATCATAAACAATGTTTCAAAGTGTTGTTTTAAAAATTATACCTTAGTACAATAGAAAGATGATTCCATTAACACCTAAGAAATAAAATTGAGTAAAAATAAAAAATCAATTTACACCCATTGTAGACCTACTTTGATGAGAACCGTTGATATGACTATTAAAGAAGGAAAACATAGTATTATGTTAAGGAACCAGGACTCTGTATCCTGATCACTCAGGAAAAATTCATAAGAGTCTGTTTCTCTCAAGCCTATTCAACTGTTGACTTTCTCATGAGATGTTGCATCTGAAATATTTTTGATGGGGCATGCATGTGTCAAACTAGAGGTTGTGTTAATAAAATCAGTTTAGTAAACCATACTAACCACTTTGAGATGAAGCTCTGTGATCATGGCAACTTCCTGTGGATGACAAATGAATCCCTTTGACAGAAACACTGCCGCCTGTCTAAGAGTCATGCACTCTGTTTTTGTTGTCTCTTCAACATCTTGAAGAGAAAGAACCAAAAGTTCAGTTGCTTCACGATGAGCAAGTAAGAAGCAAAGACCTGAAAACCAAGTAAGTTAATTTAATGGCATCAGGGACAATGCTATATTAAAATATGCCCCAAGAACAACTATTTGGGGTCAGCTAATAATGGTCATTGTTGTGACAAATGAAACCAAAAAGGTATAAGAAGAGAGAACCTGAACGATAAAAAAGAAAATTAAGAAGAGCATATTCAACTGAAGTTGCAATCTCCATAAAAATATCTGCTTGCTTGTCATTTGATGAGCGCAAAACAGGAGATGATAAGAGGGCTGCTGAGAGTGGGAAAAAACCCCTTTCCTATTGCCGTAATGTAAACGCAATCATAAGTGTCTCTTTAAATATTAGTTAATAATCTGCTTTTCTAAAACTCAAATGAGCATTCCAAAGATAGCAGATAAAAATAAAAAATAAAACATACAAGAAGAAATATTGTTAACTTCCATGGCCTTCTGAAGTTTACACACAAAAAAAATACCTCAAGAAGTGATAGCAAGCACAAGTCAACATCCCATCGTGCAAAAGTATATTTAGAAGTTGTTATGCAGTCAATAGTAGCTTTGTATGACAAGAAGCCTTCTGGTAGCCCCAAAATAGATAACTTTTGCGCAAAAGTGACAGGTGATGGATCTTCAATAGGCTCATAAAGGTTTATCAATTTCTGAGTGATAACAATTATCAGCAATTAGCTAATGCTTATATTGAACTAGCTAAATCTACAACATAATAATACTCGTCAGCAAAATCAAATTTGAGACACTGGTCACTGGAACAGTACTTATAGTTTCATGCAAGTATAACAACAAGCAACATAATGTTTTCAAATATAATACAGGTCTAAAGCCATGCCATCACAGTGCTCGCAGCTTCTTCTATGGCATAGCACTGACTTGTATTGCAGCATGCAACTAGGGCCGGACATGAGGTGAGGCCTAGGAGGCGCTCGCCTCAAGCCCATTTTTCAAAGTGGCTCAAATCATTTTTCAAAGGAGCCTAAAAATTATTATAAAGGGCCCCAAATTTAATCCATTAATATATTTTTTTTAAATTCGACTCAGGCCACCAAAATATTAGGTACGACACTGCATGCAACCAGTGTCCTAAATATGATCGGCTCGTGTACGCTAAAGATCTAATCAGTAAAGAGAAACAAACCACGATTTGCTTAAGATGGGAACTGGCAGCGACAAGTAATTCAATTCCCTCAGCAACCATCACATTATCACAAGATGGATTATCCAATAGAGACAGTACTGCAGACTGGAACATCAAGATAAACAACAATTATAGTTTATTGGATAGCAGTTAGTGGGAAACTACAGCACCAAAAAATTTGTATACTAACCTCATATCTGGCTGCAACTTCATAGACCCGCAAACGGTGCAATATATATGATGCAAGAGAAGCAACATCATGCCGTTGCTTCCCCAACAATATCCTCAGCAAAATTGAATAACCATTACTGTTACCATCTGGGTAACTCTCATTTCCACGTGGCCACCAACCTAAAAATCCTTCGCATCCTATGCCATGCCGAGTAGCACATTCAACAACACCTAGCAACATTAATATGACAGCAGGAGAATTTTGCATCTCGGAGTCTAATAAACGAACAATTGTTTCCATGCCACCACTATTTACAAAATGAAAGCATCCCTTTCTCCAACAGCAGAAGAGAAGAGCCAAGCCCAATAGTAGAATCATTTGTTTGTTCTGAAAAAAAAAACTAATAACAGTGAAAAAAAAACTTTCTTTCAACAAGAACTTTTAAAATCCAGATATCAATCAAGAAAAAGATTTACCTGAGAGACTAATTGCAACTCAGCATTTAAAGTGCTCTTAAAGGTGTCAAATTTGTTAAACATGCCAATTAGCAAATCAGAGATAAGTGCTTCAGCTGTCTCTGAACCAGCTATATCATCTGATGACCAATTGTCTGTAAATACACCTTTGGATCTACCAAGCTCAAGAAGTTCTTTACTAGCCTGAGGAACAGCATCATTTAATTTGTCTATATCTCTCTTGTAGTCAGTGATTCCTAGTTCCATATTTTGGTCCCAGTAAAAGGTGCTGGTGGTACTCCTGCTCCTAACACAGGACAGGACAGCTGATACAGCATTACCTACAATCTCAGAAAGTTGATTTTCCATGTCCGGAACTTGGCTAATCTTGACAGCTAACAGCAAAAACTGCTTCAAATGAGGAGAAACTTCGAATTTAGTAAAAGGCAAACTCATGAATTTTAAGGATGCCATGGTCTCTACAAACAACAACTTGTTTGAATGCAATGCTGGTGGAAGATCTTCAAGTTTTCCTTCCGATGGGGAACAAACAACATTTGCAAGTGAATTGTCCATATCAAATCCAATATTAAATTGTCCAAGATCTTCAGCAGTATTTCCATAAACAATAAGAGTAAGACTTCGGTAACTTCCCCTGACAACCAAATGATTTGTAACTATGGCCTGCATCATCAGGTGTAACAACGATAACCACAGTGGATAATCACCATAAAAATTGAACTTTTAACAATGACTTCAATATAATTATGTATATGTATGTATGAATACCATCACAAAGCTAACAAATATAAGTGGTACCTTTCCCAAATTGCAAAATGGGCAAACATGAAAATAAACTTCTCTTACCAGCATAGATATGTACTGGCTTGATCCTAAGAAGATAACTTTCTTTCAAATCAATACTGAGACTAGATTAAAAGCAGTGCTTAAATATTTCAATCCCATGACGGTCACGAGGATCCATCAGGCTAGTAAAATATTGGTGTTATATCATAGAAGAGTAAGATAACAAATTAAAAACAAATAAAAGAAAGAAAAACAGTTGTAAATTGTAAGTAGTGTTGGCACCATAACATACCAAAGCACCAGTTTTTGTCTACTGTTGACCACAAAAATTTGTTGGTCTGTTTACTGATCCATGCTTGGACCCGTAATTACTACCATATCCCAGCACAGGCTGAAGTTTTTGTGTCAATGTCAGAGGTTACCAGTATAGATAAAAAACAGGTCAAAACAAACAGGAAGATATCTTTCATAAATTTTGTTAGCCATGTCTTATAAACATGATAGTTAAGCATGATCAGGTTTTAAGGTTATTAGAACAATGGGGTCTTCATCAAATATATATAGTCTCCCGCACAACAAGGTTTAGGCAGAACATAATCCCACACCTTCTTGAGGAAAACTTATCATTCATGGTGGATAATAATATGAAGCCAATTGGCTTAATTACTGAATAGTTAAAGTACTACCTGAGAGTGAGTCTAGTATATCTGACACAACATCGACATGGACGTGGATTCAAGTGTCTGACTTAACTATTTATATAAAACTTCAACACGTGATCAATAAGGATGTTGATTGTCCACTCAAAGTATCTGTGTTGAGAGTACAGAATGGGCAAGTGAACAGCCCAAGCATAAGTAGAGACAGCAACAAAGATACTTGCCAACCAGCCTTATGAAGGGGAGTCAAGCCAGTGTTCAGCGGAAAAAGAGAATTTGAACCAAGCCATACATACTCAGACAATTGATCTCCTCTGTAAGTTAGCCTGTTCCATGAAAAATCTGCCCACTGTTCACCAACCTCCAGTAAATTAGAACAGGGATGATAAGTTCACCAATCCTCAACATCCATAATCCAAAGTTCTCCAGCAACTAGCTTCCTTTGCAGCAGCCAAAAGATCTGCTCCCAATCTCCTTTTCATGGTATCTCTAATGATCAAAATGATCACTTCATCTTCTAATCATCCCTAACCTCTATTTAAGAAAATGTTCCATCAAGAAGATTACATGCTCCATCAAGTAACACCAGGAACTATTCAGAGTTGATCATCATCTCATACCATTGTATTAACAACGGATCACTAGATGATCTTCTCTATTTCATCTTAGAACTGTCGTCTAGAATGTTACATATCAACAAAATGTACGTACCCCGGGATAGTTTTGATGTGATCAACCGAGTTAAATTAGGTCCTGTTGTGTTTTGATACCTTGTGTCTAAGTGTGCAGGAACT
>JBAMHZ010047683.1:0-17941 GCA_037177395.1 Alpinia galanga
TGAAAAATAACTTACCAAACAAAGTTTTCCATTTTCCATTTCTGGAAAATGGAAAATTTTCCATACCAAACGCCCCCTTATATTCCTCCTACTCATAAAAACTCAAATTTTTTTACACTCTAATTTGGAGTGTAAATCTTTCTCTTTTCTTTTCATTACTTACACTTATCTCATCTCATCCCTTGTGGCAAAAGATGATTATGTTCACCCTCAATGCCCCTCAACGTCAGTCCCACGGTGATGGTGAAGTGAGACAAATTCATCGAAAAACTATGCTCCTTGACTGATTGACCAATACAACGGAAGATTTTTGAGTCCGAATAAGAAGTTTAGACCCTCATCAAAAATTAATCCTTACACTTTTTATAACAAATCTACACTATGTTAACCAATAAATCATTCTAGGGGGACTTTTCTCACCCCATCCAACCATAGCCTTAGGGGTATTAGAATGGCCAAATTATTATTTTAGTGAAAGAAGAAAAAAAAACGATTTACTAAATGATATTTTAAATCATTAGACTAAAATGGACTCTTATTGCCTCCTAAAATATATCTATATATCTTTTTTTTTACTACTCGAGTAGAAAAATTATAATTTTGACTAAAAATTACTAGAAAATTATTTTTTAATCGTTTGAATATTTTTAAAATATGAATGATTTTTTAGCATGCAATTATTTTTGATCATTTTAAAGTACAAGTGAACTTCAGCAATTTATTGAACACTGCAAAAAGGATACAGTAATTAACGCATATAAATGCTACATAATAAATAATAAATTAATTTTTTATTAAGGTTAGGGTGCTGTTCCTTCGTACACTAATTACTAATTACAAAAGTCAAAAATTCAATATAATTTATCTTTTTTCTGATAATACAAAAGTGAACTGCTACAACCGTTAGATTTCCAAGTCACTTGTATATTTTAAAACCACGATTAAAAACACATAGACTTGTCAATATTTTATGACTTTGACTTTGTTAATCATTAATATCATAATTTTTAAAATAATCTCCTTTGATTTAGCGTCGGAATATATGATAATGGCAAATGAATGAATAATTTTATTTATTCTAAATTGTATATATCATATCAAACACTGAAAATCTATATATATCCACATGAGAAACATTACTATGAGCGTCCATCTCCTATGCGTCCGTGCGTATTGGGGCATCTTTGACGATCGACGTCTAATTTCTTCAACATCGATGACAATGAAGCTATAAGTCAACCTCTAAACTCTAAGAGATACCAGCGCTGTCAATTATAGCCAAAGTTGATCAGAATCCGATTGAATTATGGCCGTTTATGTTGCTAAATTTCGACCATAATTTTAATCAAAATCCGATGAAAAATAGAATATCACGAGAAAGACTGAAAAAATTATTATACATTCCTTATAGGTACTTACAAACACTCATATACTCGACGTCCAACGTAATAATTTTGTATCTATATATATATAATGAAGTCTGGGTACTTTTCTTTGACAAATAAAAATCATTTTGTTACTCGACACTTTCCGGGCCTGAGCGGCAGATGCCGGTCGCCAACGGTCGGGCATTTCAAACCCACGAGCCCGCCTGATCGCCAACTGCCGCAATTCCCATTCGAAAAGACTGACGACGGAGAGGGCCCCACCGTTCGTTGACTCCGAAACTGAACTGCTACCGAGTCTTATAAGGCACACCGATCAGGGATCATGTGGCCTGGATGAAGTGAACGATTAGACACGTGGCGCAAGGAGGAGAACGATGAGCACATTTGCACGCGTGTTGGATTTCTATTTGTTCGAAATGCTACTTGGTGCTCGGAAGCGAGAGGAGATGCGGACTAGTTGAAGCACCGACCGATCGCATCGCCCTTCCCAATTAAACAAGCCCACCGTTGCGATTTCAAATGCGCCTCCCATCAGATCCCACGAGAACTCCGGCCTCTGTTCTTTCGCCCACTCTCTTCTTCACCTCTCTCTCGTTCCTCCATTTCTTTCGATCTCCATTGCTTTGCTCGCAGGGAGATTGGGGAGCAGCACTATGGCTTCTTCTTCCGGAAAGGTTTTAGGATTGAGAGGAGGAGGAGGACTAGCGCTGAAGGAGCTCCGAGTTGATCAAAGCATCAGCGACGAGCTCGCTTTCAGGAAAGCTGAAGAAGCTGGTGAGTTCTAAACCTTTCCTTCTCTTGGTGATTTTCAATGATCGCAGTTCATCGTGCTCTTTGCTCCTTCTTTGATTCGTCAAAGAAATCATTTGATTGTTAGCGATCTTTGATGACAAGTCATTGAAACTTGTCTAAAAGTAGTTTTCAGTTCTCACAAAAGTACCCTATTACAATAAACCGTGTGCAGATCTGCACTTTAGTATAATAATAATGTGTGTTTTATGTATTCTGATTGACCTCCAAATATTTAAGTTCGTCTTTCTATGAATCCACGTGCTAGGTTTGAAGAGATGCAGACAAGCAATTGTACAATTTTTTCCCCAAGTAACTAATGAAAAACAATTGTGATAGAAAATTGATAATGATTCTAGATTTACTTTATTGATACAGTATCATTATATACAGAGGTAAAAGAGAAGCTAAGTAGATCTGTTGAATTTAATTTGTTTCACATTGTGACGTGTTATTGCTGAACTAAACAACATATTGGTTGGGTTATCGCGGGCGCCCTAGTCACCCGCGCACGCCGGCGCGCATGGGGGCACCCGGGGTAACATCCGTGTGTGTGTGTATATACTATTTTCTTTAAACCTTGTATTGATTGCAAATTTATCTTCCTTTTTGGATCAACATTAGCTTCAAGAAGGTACCAAGCGGCAGAATGGCTGAGGCAAATGGATCAGGGAGCAGCCGAAACCCTGCCGAAAGAGCCGACGGAGGAGGAATTCTGCCTCTCTCTGCGCAATGGACTGATACTGTGCAACGTCCTCAACCTAGTAAATCCAGGCGCTGTGCCGAAGGTTTTCCTCTACCTTTGTCTTTATCAAACTTGTTCTGTTGCCATGGATTCGTTATCTAAATCCAGTAATGCGCTGGTTCTATTTCCATGGCAACACCATGAGAATGATGATACTGGTCGCCGAGATATCATTTTCCCGTGATGAATATGCTGGGTTTGTTTACATTAATGTCTCATAAGTTTATAAATAATGTATTCTTTGGGTCGGCGAAGGTTGTAGAGAATCCAGTTATTACTGTCCAGTCAATAGATGGAGCAGCTCAATCTGCGATTCAATATTTTGAAAATATGCGGAACTTTCTTGTCGCCGTTAGGAGTATGAAGCTGCTGACCTTTGAAGCATCGGATTTAGAAAAGGTGTGTTTCATTGGAACTGAACTCAACGTGAAAGAACCAATGATGAACCATTTGTATAACAGGATTGTTTTTCATTGGCATTTATCCACAGGGTGGATCATCAGCCAAGGTCGTTGATTGTATTCTATGCCTCCAAGGATATCATGAATGGAAGCTAGCTGGTGGAGTTGGTGTGTGGAGGTATGGAGGAACTGTCAAGATCACAAACATGAGTCGAGGGCTCCCTTCCTCACTTCTTAGTGGAACTTCTGACGAGTCATTAGATGATTGTAACTTGCAAAATAACCAACAATTATCTGAATTTCTACATTCAATCACCGAGGCTACTTTAGAAGACTCCAAAGCTACTGATGCCCTTAATATCATCTTTAACCAATTCGGAACCCAACTTTTAAAAGCTGTATTTTCAGAAAGTAGTGATGCCGAAGAGTTTCCTGTGAAGGAAAAAGTAGGTAAGGTAATGAACCTTTCTATTTGACAAGCCTACATTATTTCTTATGTTCATCCATAATTATCAGATCCACTACTACATTTACATAACTGTTAACTTGTCTTGATTGATTGCTATCAATAAATTACTCGTTAACAAAAATGTAAATATTGGTTTGATAAAACCAAAATGGACATTGTTGGTACTATGGTTCAAGGTTGTTCTATTTCTTTCAGCAGTTTCTTACCCGAAGCTCTCTTGGCCTTACTCAAACTTATTAAAGTCTTCAAGGTCACCTATTGAAATGGTGTGAATACACACAGACACAATTACTTCCCTAACATGCTAAACTATTAAATCGTCCTCATTTAAACTATAGTGTATAACAGAAAGTTGGAGATGGTTATCCTTTTCTAGAGCCTCTCATACCCTTTATAACTTGAAACCTTCCCCTCCGAATAGATTAAATCTCCATCTCTATCCTTGTGCTTGGTCTCAAATGTGGAGGGCTTGCTCCTTCTCTTGATCTATAGTAGTTATGGGATTTCGGTTTACCTTCTTCTGTATAAATAAAAAGCTTTTGGATCCACTAAACCCAACTCACATTTTTTTAAAACCATAGATTTTAATTGAAACAAAAGAATAAACTCAATCTAACAAGATCAACCTTGCTCTAACCATGTCACATTCACATGACTCAAATGCATTTAGTTAAATCCACTAAAGCCAAATAATTTGACTTAGTTCTAATCCAATTTAATTCATTAATACATAGGCAAAACCTAAATCTTAAATTCAATTTATGGTTAAATACTTAAATTGAAACTCCACATTATTCAATAAATATTATAATAATAAGTTACATTTTTAAATTAAATTAAATACTAAAGCAACCGTGCAAGGTGCTCTCAGTTGTTTATTCCTAAGCATGTGGAATATAATGGAAATAACATGTATAAATATGGGAATGAATATTTAATTTTTGTTGTTTGGTATGTATAGTTATCTATTTGGTTCCTTCTACTTGAAGTTTATGGATACATTGACCTTGTAGTGAAAGCAAGAGCAAAAATATTATATAGCTAACCAATCAGCCTCCTTACCACTCTTGCCTCCCATCTTGATAGACAAACATGAGATGCATAAGTCATGTAGGAATTTCTTTTGCATACTCAAGGATTGTAGAGAAAACTACCTACAACATTTCATGCTCATTGTCGCTTTAGAGAATTATTTAATTACTCTGCCAGGAGCATACTTTACCAACAGCTATGCACTATGCTTGATGTTGGCTACAGCTTGTCACTGATAATTCTACAAAAAGTGCTTTATAGAATTGGCACTATATTTAGTATCTTATTTGCATAGTGACACCAAGAAACTTCAACAATTTTGTTATTTTTCTATATTTTTATAGAGATTATATAAATCATGTTTCTCTATACCGATGATCAGTTTTACTTCTAATCTTTTGTCAATTGAAAAATTAATTGTGCTGCAGTTCATTGCCTTTACTTCCTTGCAATTTAAACTCTCTAGACTAATGATGGCTTTAATTTTTTGTAGTTTATTGATTTGGTGTTTGAGCAGGCTGTCAAAGAGTTTTATATTCATCTCATATCACATAAAAATAAGGTAATATATTGAAGATGACATATCTTCAATACACAATTCTGATACTGTCACAATTTATTGAACAGGAGTATAACTTCCTTAAGCTACCCCATAATTTTTTTCTCATGTGGTTATTATCTTTGTGAACTTATTCATTAGCTTGGCTTGCTATTGAGGAAGCAAATGAAGAGTGAAGGCAGAACCATGACAAAAGCTCATTTGATAAAAGTCGTTTCTAAGTTTCTTGTTGAAAATTTTGGTAACTCATCCTTTTCAACTAAGTTGTACTTGCCATCTGGTAAAGCAAATAAAGATAAAGAGGACAAACTTGATGATCAACAAAAGTATCTAGAGGTAAAATTAATTAGTAGAAAGTGCCTACAGATTTTTATGCTTTAAGAAAACTTCTGTATGTTCTGATGCAATTTCATTATGTTTCTTAAAAATTGAAAGCCGGTGGAGACAAATGCTTTTTAGATTTTCCAATCACCTTAATAAATGGAATTATTAAAGAAGAAGCAAATTTAAGACAAATTGGATGCAGAACCCTTTCTATTATTAAAAACATTAAAACCAATCGGTATATATTCATCTTTCTTCAGAAAATTCGTTCACATTTCATGCCTCTAATAATTTTACCACTGGTTGCATGGTGCCAATATTGATTACGAACCTGTCAATAAAAATGTCTTAAATTTAAATTACCCCATAAGCTGTTTCTTTTGTTATCGGAGAAATTTTGTAATGGAAGTAGACTCTCAGTACAGTTAACTACTTTTAAGACTCCTTATTAATTAGGATTATTTTGTGAATCTCATTCAGCCTTTTTACTGAAAATGTGTTCACATTATTGTTGATGGTATCTCTTAATGAAATTCGACCAGTCTTGGCCAAACGAATCATTTTTGAATTCATAGAACAGTACAAAAAATACTAGCATATAGATCTTTTCCGTAGCTAGCTTGTTTTTTCTACATATAGTCTAAAATTTGTTTTGTGGTTCTTAGTAACTAAATTTACATTTACATTTTCAGAAGTTGAAAATTTCTTTCAGTAAAATGAAAGATGAGGTTGAATGCAAACACAAGAAATGGAAGGAGGACCTTGAAAATCTTGGTAAGAAATGGTGATAGTAAGTTAGATTTTGAGTAGCAATATGTCCAATACTCTCATCTCCTTCTTTGTTTCATGATTGTAGAATGCAATATACAAGGTCTTAAAGTAAACACTTCTTCGTATTTAAAATTGCTCGAAGAAAATCGGATGCTTTACAATCAAATCCAAGATCTTAAAGGTAATTTGTCACTAGGATCAGATACTTTTACATCCTTTGCTTTAGAGATACATAAATCCATGAGTCATAAATCTTACTGCAGGTAATATTAGAGTGTATTGCCGAGTAAGGCCATTCCTACAACACTCTGATAGAAGATCAGTTGTTGAGCATATTGGAGACAATAAAAATGTTTTAATTATGGATCCCAGCAGACAAGGAAAAGATGCAAGGAAAATTTTCTCTTTCAACAGAGTTTTTGGAACAAATGCCACTCAATGTATGCAAACTTCCAAATTAAACTTATTATTCATGGAATAGGACTAAGATCAAGCATACCAGTTGTTTCAATTAAATTGTATATGTGGATATCTTGCTCTATTTATAACATGATTAGATTGTTGCTTATTAGTGAATTGTTCATACTCTTCTGTCAATTCTTAGAAAAGATTTGTTGGATGAAAGAAAACAAGCAGTGCTTTTGCTAGAATAACATAATTGAATTGCCCATTTTGATTTTTTTATCGATAGAACTTAAATTCATCTTCTATCTGGCATGGCTAACTGTTTGACCTAATGACAATTGGGTTATTTATGACAGCTGAAATCTATGCTGACACTCAGCCATTGATCAGATCCGTTCTTGATGGTTATAATGTTTGTATTTTTGCCTACGGACAAACAGGATCTGGGAAGACATACACAATGGTATGCTCTGTTGGATGGTCAAATTGCAACATTCTTATGGATCAATACATATTCTTGCCAATGTAATTATATAGTATGGACTTACTGAACTACTTAGATGAGTTTTTGCATCCTCATATTTAAAAATTAAATTGTTTTTTTTTTCTTGCTTGATTGTGTTTATCTTTTCCGATTTTTGCTTCTTGAGACCAAGCTATTAGTAGAATAAGAAGAAACATGTATGATCCTCCATTGAGACAATTTTCATCGTGTTTCTAAGTACATTTTACCTTGTATTGGTTTCTAGAGTATTATGATTTTGAATTCACACCCATTTCTTCTGCATTCAGAGTTAATTTAGTTCAACAAGTTTGCTTTGGCTCTCCAAATATTCAACCAGTAACCATTTATCTGTGGCTAGATGCTGTTGTTCTATTACTCGATCATACAAACAAGCTATTTTGTATTTTGCAAAATGAAATTCCATTTCTAATTATGTCAGCATTCATCACGTATTGATAGAAAAATTCCTTTTTTTAACCTGGGTTTGCTTGAGGTAATTCCTTCATAGATACTATTCTTCTTGGTGCTTTTCTGGTATAATTCACATTGCTCATTTTTTGCTTCTCAGAGTGGTCCAGATATAAAGTCAGAAAGTACATGGGGTGTAAACTTTCGAGCACTAGATGATTTATTCCATATATCACAGTCTAGACAAGGTATTATCTCATATCAATTGAGCATTCAAATGATTGAAATTTACAATGAACAGGTGAGGGATCTTTTAGTAGCTGATGGTTCTGACAGAAGATATCCTTTTTTTTTTTGCTTATTCTCGAGAACCACAATGAATAATAGTCGATTGTTTCCTTTTCATTAGCTAAATTTTATGCTCATCTGTCAATTATGTGGAGACAGTAGGCAATTTATTTTTTCTGTCCAAGTTTAAGCATCCTGAACTATTAGAACATTAGATATACGGAACTACTCTCAATTAAATGGCCTCAATATTCCCGATGCAAGTTTAGTTGCTGTTAAATGTACTCAAGATGTTCTTGAATTGATGAAAGTTGGTCAGAGAAACCGTGCAGTGGGAGCTACTGCATTAAATGATCGCAGCAGCCGCTCTCACAGGTATGTAACAGACACTCTTATGGAACTAAATGAATAATTTGTTTTGCAGTTGTTATTTTAATTATGCTGTTTGCTCAAAGAATGAAAATAGTTGGTGAGCTTATGTACATCACATTCAGGCTTAAAGATTATGCTGCAAAGACCAAATACTGAAATAATTTTCTTTTCTTGTCTTCAACCAATCCATTTAAATAATTAAAGGAACAATTAACCACGTATCTGATTGTAAATAGGAAGATAATTATGAATATATCAGAATGTTTATTCCTTGAATTTGTTGAAAAACATTTTATGCCAGGGCTTAATAATAAGTAAATTGCAACACACAACTTATTTGGATGTGGTGATCTACATTTTAGCTAATGGATTTTTCATACGCAACTTGACTAGCAGCTTGACTTATGGGCCTTACTTTGTTGTTAAGTAAGTTTTTATATATAGAATCATTCTACACCTATAAGAAATATAAATCCGAATTAGTTTAATCAGATTTTCATTTTTGTCATCTTATTTTATAGCATAAAAATAGCAGCAGCTTCTGAAGTAGTAGTAGTAGTAATAACTGGCCATACAAGAGGATTGTATGTGCTGGATAGGGACCATCCCTGGAATTACTTTGTTGTTGATACAACACCCGTCTTGCATGTTCTTCCACTACATTCGACCTGCCAACGAGACTAACAAAACTTGAATGCATTTGAATAGTAGTGTATATTACTGTTAAGCTGCAATATATATCTTCTAGAGTCCTTTGTTCTAATATTTTAGTTGTGAATTCTCATTTTATATTTTTATTTCTGTCTTAGTGTTTTGACAATTCATATCCAAGGGAAGGAATTAGCTTCTGGTGCAAAGCTAAGGGGCTGTCTTCATCTGGTTGATCTTGCGGGAAGTGAGAGGGTAGACAAATCTGAAGTTACTGGGGATAGATTAAAAGAAGCTCAACATATAAATCGGTCATTATCTGCACTTGGAGATGTTATCTCAGCACTTGCACAGAAAAGTTCCCACGTTCCATACAGAAATAGCAAACTCACACAAGTTTTACAAGATGCTTTAGGTAATAAAAGCTTATTGAGATTCATATGCTTTTTCATTTTTGTTTAATTTGTTTGCCGCTAATCTATGAGCTTGAGTTTGATAAGATATCTTCAGAATGATGGCAAAATGTTCCCAATGAGATGCTCTTAGTAGCAGCCCACTATTGCCTATATGCATATCCATATCTATATAATGTTATTACATTACAAAGACACTCTCACTCTCTACGTAATTACATATGGGTCCACAACATTCACTTTGAGTCAATCCAAATACTTCAGAAACTTAACTTATTACAAATATATTCAAATATATGCCCCCATAGTGTTTTGGTTAATAAAATTTTTAATTAACCATTAGCACTAACAAAAAAAATGATGACCTCTATATGCTTTTGTCTTCTTATGAAAGACACGATTTGAGGTAATATGCATCATATTTTAATTGTTACAATAAAACTTCATCAACTATAAGGGCCAACTTGGTGCACGAAGCTAATGCTCAAGTAGGGCCATTAGGAAAGGTCTATTACGCAGTCTTATATTGTATTATAAAAGATTATTTCTATGACTCGAATCCATGACCTTTAGGTCACATGACAATAATTTTACCATTGTACTAAGGCTGCCCCTGCAAAGCTTCATCAACTATATTACAAAAAATTATCCTCTTCAATATTGTCCCTCTGAGGTGAGATAGTTCTCCGTGCTTCAATAAATTCATTTCAATTTGCTATGTGATTTGAGGGTTCAATTTTGGTGTTGCATTAGATTGCAGGCTCTGGAATTGTCAACAATCATCAAGTTTATCATTCTGACCCATAAGAATTTCAACAATTTGATAGTGGATAGCCTTATTTATGAAATGTAATGTTGAATATTGGCTAACTGCCATTTCCAGATCAAAATTGTTTAGTTTTTTAAATAACAGCAGATCCTAATGACCCTTCGTAGTAACAACAATGTTGAAGTTACTCACTGTCTTATAGTGAATCACTTGATGGGATTTATCATACAGGTGGTCAAGCCAAGACCTTGATGTTTGTTCATGTAAACCCAGAAGCTAATGCATTTGGGGAAACCATTAGCACACTCAAGTTTGCTGAACGTGTTGCATCGATTGAGCTTGGGGCCGCTCAGATTAACAAGGAAGCTGGCCAAGTTATAGAGCTCAAAGAAGAGGTTGTCTTTCGTCTTGATCATTTTGAATTTAAATATATATTTTGTTAGTTGCAAAGTGTTACACTTTTTCTCAGATATCGAGATTAAGAATGGCACTTGAAAGCAAGGAGGCTGAGCTGAAGCAGTTGAAAATTCATGCGCGCCAGATTGCCTTTGAGGTGCAAAAGGCAGAAACTAGATCACCATTAGAGCTGGGCATGAAGAGAAAACCTGAATATTGTCAACAATCAAACCATGAATTTAAAAAACTGGAGGTAATTTGAAAATGATCCAAATGACTTTACCATGTGCTTTAAATGGATAAATTATATTGGGCCATGTTTTTAATCATTTTAAGAGAATTGATGATAAGAAAAACAACCATTGAGCGGAACTAAAAAAGAAATAGGCAGAAAGAGTCAATTCTTCAATCAGAACAAGCTCTTTGGTTCGTACTAAAAAAGAACTCTATGAGCTTGATTGGTTTGCTGAATCCCAGACTACAGCTGTTACTTATTGTCTAGAAGCTTAACATGCTGACCAAAGTTTATTACTAATCTTTAGATTTTTTATCAATAAGTTGCAGGTTCATTTATCAGAATTTTTAATGGTATGTTTTATACATTGCTAGTTCTCATTCTTTCTTAGTAGACCTTGATCTAAGAGTTACGGTATACTGGAGAATTCTGTGTCAGTAATTGAATTTAGCATCGAGACAAGGAAATTACAAAGGTTAGAAGAACGGTATTGTAGCGCTTTTAGTAAGCCAAAAGGTGGTGGGTTTATTCCAGAATGAAAAAAAGCAACTCAAAGTTTAAGTCAAAAATTTAAAGGATGTTTTGTGTCTCCAAGCAATTCAAAATTTCAGTAAAAAAATTTAAGCATATCTAAAGACACAAAATAACTGCAAATGGATCTTTATCTTAGCATCTGCTCATTTTGTGTGAAAGAAGGAAAAATGGATGTATCAGCATTTCTTTTTGTGTGGTTTTTTGCAGCCAAGAAGCTGCTCATCGGTGAAACAGCAAAACCCCCTCTGCTCCTCTGTGATATCCTCAAGTAAAAAAGTTGGTGCAAGACCTCTTTTCATATCTGGTGAAAGCTGTGAGTCCACAAATGTGACGTCCGAGTCGCCACAAATAAGAAGATCAATCTCTGCTGACCGCGCTCCCCTCATGAGGAGAAAGACCAAGGCCGAAACTGCCAGCGAGAAGACACCATTGAAATTGCAGTTCATGGAGAAAACACCAGCTCGCAGATCCAATGCTGCTATTTCCACGGAGTTCACAAATGAGAGTTTAAGCCGGTGCTGGGATCCGCACGAGATTAGCAATCTGAGAAATGACAACCCCAAGCAAGCAGACAAGCAATTCAAACAGGGAGTTCAGTTCAGACATGGAGAAGTACAAAGAATCACAACTGAGAATAAGCCCAGGATGAAACAAGAAGAATCAATCAAATTGCAGATGTTTGATGCTGATACCACAACAGCAATGTTGTCACAGAAGAACTGCGAACCTTCGGAGACAGAAAATGTCTGTACCCTTCTCGAGTCTCCTAATGATTATTGTAATTACAAACTAAAGAAGTTTCAGCACAATCCGAGGATATCGCCAAATGTTAAACTAAGGTAACCTTTTGTCTGGCCATTTATTTTTCTTATAATTTGCCTAAAGATCAAGCTTGTCTGGTGCAGGGCCTCCATTCAGGCAGAGGATTTACTTCCGAGTGGTAAGAAGGCAAACAATGTGAAGGAACGCTTTAATCCAATGGCACCTGAACTCAGTAGCAGTAAATATTTCCCTCGTGGAAAATTCATGTTGTAAAAGTGCCAGCCATTTTGTGGTTGGTTTTAGGTAAACATTAATTGATATTTATATTATTTTAATAATTATTTTTGCATTTGCACGTCTTTTAACACTGGTTTCAGCACTGTACTCTAGAGGAACCTGTCAAAGAAAGCCGAGCTTAACAAGGTATAGAAGCATCAATTGGGTTTTTGCGTTGGATTTTATTGCCCTGTAGGTCATAATCAGAGCAGTAGAGCACAAGAAAAACAACTAGCAGCACCACATCCACTTGATACAATCCAATTTCTCAATCCTTATCATCACTCTCTACTCTCCATTCTCCATTACTGTGCATTAAACATAAGGTTTGAGCTTAAGTCATGGATGCCATGACTGAAAGAAACACTCAGACCTGCATTATAGCATTGGCCAAAGGCAAAATGCCATGGATGGCAGGCTGGCGAGAGTGACACACTGACGTTGCCAATTCTCCTCTTGTAGAGTTTTAGCCAAGTGATGGCCCAAAGTTTAGATATATCATCTCCTCGGTTATTGTGTTGTTTTCACAATTATTGTCTGCTGCTTCGGCTCTGTTTCCTTCGGCTTGTACTGCTGCAGTTTGTTTCTTCTTCACATGTTCTTTCTAGCGGAAAGGAAAGACAAGCAATGCATGGCGATTGGAATACTACCAGGTACTTGGAATCGAGCAGGTATCCCACAATTACATGCTAAATACAAGTATATCAACCAACATTAATTTACAAAAGCACGATGGGGACTGATATATCTTGTCATATTCCAAAATTATCTCTTCAGCTAGAGTAATCTGACATTGCAAAAGAGCAATTTGACGAGCCTTGCAGGCCCACTGTATGCGCCGGAGAAGCAGCAACAGATGCTGATGACTCCTTCGGCTCGTCGGTCGCCTGATGCCGGATTTCCGTCAGCATTGCGACGACGTCCTTCATCATCGGCCGGTCGTCGGCCCGGTGGCTGATGCACAAAACCGATATCGCGATTGCCTGCAGCATTTCTTGCCTTTCGTAGTCCGGCCGGCCGCGCAGCCTCGCGTCGAGCAGTTCGGCTGGGTCGCCCTTGCGGCTCAACTGGTCGCGGACCCATTGGACCAAGTGCATTCCTCCGGGCAACGACGGCTCCAGCGGATGCATTCCTGTTAGAACCTCGAGCAACACCACGCCGTAGCTATACACGTCACTTTTCTCTGTTATCCGTCGCATCGAACCGTACTCTGTCGAACAAAGACGAAGGTGAAGAAGCAGCTAAAAAAATTGATCGAAATGTCGCAACTGAAACAGAACAGTGGTTCACCTGGAGCTATGTATCCGTAGGAACCAGCAATCTGAGGACAGGCCTTGAATTCCAACTTGTGTGAAGCAGTGCAGTGGCTTCCGCTGAGCACTCTGGCCAAGCCAAAGTCTGCCAGATATGGCTCAAATCGTGAGCCCAAGAGCACGTTCATGGCCTTGACGTCGCCATGCAAGATGGGCGGCACGCAGTCGTGGTGGAGGTAGGCAATGGCGTGCGCCAGTCCGAGCACGATCTCGTATCTCGTCGACCACTCCACCGGCGCCTTCCTGCTACGGTGCAGCAATCCGCTGAGGCTTCCGTTGGGATAGTAGTCGTAGAATAAGAGCTTGGCGCTCTGGTTCGCCCCCCAGCCGAGCAAGCGCACGATGTTCCGGTGCCTTATCGTGCTCAGGGCGGCGATCTCGTTGCGGAACGCCCCGATCTCCGACGACGACCACATCTTCTTGACGGCTAGCGAATTTCCGTTGGGGATTCCGACCTTGTAGACCACGCCAGAGCTCCCCGTCCCGATCACGTTCGCTGAGTTGAGGCCCCGGACCACTTCGTCCACTGAGAAGTCGAGCTTTTGGTAGAGCGTCATCTCCCACTCGTCGGTGGCAGCTTCTCGGTCGCGCGCCATGCGCGCGCGCACGAGCACGTAGACGGCCGTCAGCAGCAGCAGGGCGCTGACGCTGAGGAGGACCGACACGGAGAGTTTCAGAACAGAGATCGAGGCTCTGTTCGCCTGCCGGCTCTCTGCCGTTGCGCCGTCGGCGATGAACAGTCCGCGGTTGCCTTCGAGGTCGGAGAGCGGGAGCTTTCTGAAGAAGGGCGAGTCGGGCAACTCGCCGGAGAAATCGTTGAAGGAGACGTTCAGCGTGACGAGGTTCTGAAGCGTGGCGAGCGCGGAGAGGCCGCCGGAGAGCGCATTGTGGGACATGTCGAGGCAGCCGAGCTTCCCGAGAGCAGAGAGTTGCTCTGGAATCTCGCCGGAGAGACGGTTGCAACTCAGGTTAAGAGCGATCTCAAGCGCCGGAAGCTTCCCTAGCTCGTCTGGGATCCTACCGGAGAAAGAGTTATCGCCGAGGTCTAGAAGTTGTAGCTTGCTGCACGAACCAAGCTGCGACGGGATTAAACCAGAGAGTTGATTCCTTCCCACATTGAGCTTCGTCAGCTCCGGCAACAACCCAATTTTGGGGCTCAACGCTCAAGTGAGCCGGTTATCGGAGACGTCTATGACTTGTAGCGTCGTCGGAAGGGTCTCCGGCAAGCCTCCGGTGAGAGCATTGGAGTGGAGGTCGAGGAACTCGAGGGAATCGCAACCAGATATTGCCACTGGAATAGGACCTACGATCATATTGCTGCTCATGTCGAGAAAATTAAGGCTCTTCAAGTTGCCAATCTCCGGCGGAATTGCGCCGGCGAGCCTGTTGCCGTTCAGTCGGAGCCGCAAAAGATTCGTACAGTTGCCGATTTCCATGGGCACGAATCCGGTCAATTCGTTGGAAAGGAGAAGCAGCTTGGTGAGGTTCTGCAACCCAAATAGCTCCCGGGGAATCGACCCTGTCAAGTCGTTGCAAGAGAGATCCAACGATTGCAAATTCCGACATCGAGCTAAAGCCGCCGGGATTCTCCCCGTCAACCTGTTCTGCCAAGCGTAGAACAGAGTGAGGTTCTCCATCTTCGCGAAGTCGATTTGGATCTCGCCGGAGAGCTCGTTGTTGTCGAGCTGGAGATCAGTGAGCGCGGCGCAGTCGGAGATCTCCTTCGGCACCGCTCCGGTAAGATGATTAGTACTCAACTGAAGCTGCTCCAGATTAACTAAGTTTCCGACGCTCCGGGGAATATCTCCGGTGAGAAAGTTCATGGACAGGTCGACGAGGACTAACTGCGTGCACCGGCCGAGCTCCGGTGGGATTGAGCCTACCAAGTTGTTCTGCCACAAGAGCAATCTCCGAAGGCTGGGAAGGTCGCCGAGCTGCGGAGGAATCGGACCGGAGATAGAATTCTGATCCAGGTACAAATTGGTTAGCTCGGTGCAGTTGCCGATCTCTTCCGGGATCGATCCCGATAGAAAAGAGGTGTAGATAGCAATCGTCTGCAGCTTTTTCAGCAGCCCAATTGTGGCCGGAAGCCTCCCCGATATGCCGGTTTCAGCCAGGCCTAACATGACCAAGTCGCTGCAGTTCCCGATCTCCGGCGGCAGCGAACCCTTGAGGTTCTTGTTCCCTCCGGCCCGGAAAACCTCCAGCTTCGCCAATTCCCCGACGCTCGCCGGTATCTCCCCGCTCAAGAAGTTGTCGTAGAGAATCAAATACCGGAGGCTGGAGAGGTTCCCGATGCCGTCAGGAATGGCACCTCGGAGCGAGTTCGAGTCCAGGACCAGCGACTGGAGCCCGCTCAGCCTGCAAACCTCGGCGGGGATCTCGCCGGAGAGCTGGTTCCTGCTGAGGTCGAGGGAGACGAGGCCGCGGTACTCCCCGAACTGCGCGGGGATCGGACCGGTGAGGTTGGCAGCGGAGAGAACCAGCGTGCTGAGCGACCGGAGCGGTCGGAAACTGGCCGGCAGCGGGCCTCGGAGATCGACCGACTTGAGCACGACACCAACGACTTGCATTTGGGAGTCGCAGGAGACTCCCGCCCACTCACATGGATTAACATCGGAAGCATCCCAAGACCGGAGCGCGTCGGCGGAGCCGAGGCTCCGCTTCCACTCGAGCAACGCCCACCCCTGCTCGTCGACGGAGAGGCCCGTCAGGAAGCAAGAGGCCACGGAAAGGAGAAGAATCAGAGAGGTGATGCAGCAGGGGCTACTGCAGATGGTACATACGTCGTAAGGCAAGCCGATGACCATGTTGAGATTGCGAAGCTGAGGAAGAAGAAGAAGAAGAGGAGAAGGAGGAGTCAGCAGTGGCAGCAGCGTGCATGTTTTGTTTATAGCAGAAAGCCAAAGGATCTGGATCCAAAGAACATGCTATCTTTCAAATTTTTATATCATCTCTGATAGTGGCGTTCTCGAGTGCTACGGATGGGCCATGGCAAACGAGCTGAGTTTTTTATTTTTCTTCTTCTTCTTCTTTTTTTCTTCACATGAGAGGCATGTGCAGTGCAGTGGGAGGTTTGTTGTCAGCGTCTTTATCCCAACAAGATGCCTTTGGCTCTCCTCCCTTGCGAACTGAGTTGCTTTCAGTCTTTTAAGATCACTTTGCAACTGAGAGGGAGCTCCTTGTTTTCCTCCCTGAGTGCATTTTGATCCTCCAGAACACAAAGTGTCCAGATCAAACAGGGTTTGGAGAAAGACAGGCTTTGGGGACAGATGAGGTGGCAAAAATTAACATGGGGCATGGCGTTTGTGTGATCGATATGCAGAGCAGCATTATGAGGGAGAATGACTGAGAGCATCAAGACACCGGTAGGGCTTTCTGTGCCTTAGCCAAGGTGAAATGTATCTTCATTAACACATATGATAGAGAAACAAGTTTGTGTTTTTCTGATTTCATTTTCCATTCCATTCCTGTGAATTTACATGCATGTTATTAGTCCCACTGTTTCTTGTTGAATCAAATCGAGAATTATTAGATGTGGATTTTATACGTAGAATTTATTATTGATGATTGACTATGAATCCGGTCTAATCTATAAATAGGACGTGATCTTCGTAGAATCGTGTACTCTGGTAGTTCTACGTGCTCCCTATTGGCGATGAAAGATTCGATATTGTCAATCGAGGGCCTTAGGAAAGATCCGCTTGTGTTTTTACTATAGGATCTATGGATTGGATAGTTGACGATGCTACGATGGCTACTCCACTACTACAATCAGGTTTTATTTATGATTATTCTATCGTTTTTAATGGGGTTCTCTTTTCAACACGCTAACCTCCTCTTCTTGTACTTCGAGAGAGTAAAGTAACTGGCATTCGGGTGTCTCTGCGGATTCTGATTTGCAAATGAAGGGAACGTTAAAAATGGGCCAGCTTTATCAGTATAACTCCTCTGATGCCTAAGTTAGTGTTCACTCAAGAGAAGGGAAAAATCTCAATTGAAGCAGATAATAGAATAAACGGGAGAAAAAAACGAGTGGAGAGAGTTTAAGGAAGAAGAGTTGTCTCTGTATACCATAATAAAGAAAAAAAATTATTCTCTTCCCCTTACTTCTATCGTATCTTATATAGCATATCAAA
>JBAMHZ010048418.1:0-17919 GCA_037177395.1 Alpinia galanga
CACTGTGGTTAGATTTACAGTTAAATAACATATTTCACTAGGGGTCCTCCTGTCGATTTGTGGTTGCAATGTCATCGCGTAGTGCAATCATTGATTCAAATTAGAGATACTTCTGTTTGTATCTAATATTTTATAATCTGTACAGGTCCAAATAATCTATTATTTGAAAAATAACTTATCTCGCTTTAAATTTTTTTAGTTTAACATTTAATTTATAGATTTTCAGTTTACTGGCGAATAATAGTTAGGAAAGTAAAATATACTAGAATCATTGCCTTCACCAGAATTAAGGACCAAATATAAAATTAAAAAAAAAAATAGAGTTCTTCAGCATGCAAAAAGATATCAGACTATTAATTTTTTAGATTAAAGTTAGGATTGAATTAAATGATATAGAATGAATTCTACACAAAATATGTTCAAACTGGTTTATAAATCATTATGGCAAGATTTACGTGGAAAACATAGATAATTATTAATTATAAACGGTGCTTTCTAAAAAAATACATTCCGGAATTGTAAAGTCCCCATAAATTTCGATAGATAACTCCTCAACGCAACACGATTAAAAAAAAAAAAGCAACGGCAAGAGATGTTATTTAAAGTTCAGGTGCATGTGCGAGGTTGCAATTTGTTTACTTATTTTACACAACAACAAAAAAAAAATCCCCAAAAAGAGCAAATTTATTAAGTAGTCGATGATATTTTAAAGTAGAAATTATCGGATCCTAGCTACGATCCATACCAATTTAAGCAATAAAGAAGTCGCTGGCATAATCTTAAGTAAATTGAATACGTATCTAATGGAAAGTCAATTAAGTAAGTAGTCTCGATCTTAAAAAAGGAAGGGGAAAAAAAAAAAAAACAAGTGGGCCCGACTTTTCCCGTGGTCTTACCTTTCCCACTCCTTTCCACGCTCTCTCCAATCCACCTGTTCTCTTTTCCCTGTGTTTTATTAACATCTGGGAGAGAGAGGACTCGGCTTTCCGCTCACCTTCCTGCCTCCAATCCGATCTCTTCCTCGTTCCGGGCTTCGCGCGGTGGATGCAGCATTGCGATCCGGATGGGAAACATCCCCACCGCCATCGCCTCCGCTGCGGCTGCCACCGCCGCCACCGCCGCCACCGCCCCACCCGGAGCTCTCACTCGTTCCGGCAGCACTAGCAGGAGCGGGAGGCGTCAGGCGAGGAGGAATGAGGAAGAGCGAAGAGAAGCCAATCAGAGAGGCGCGTCGCTTCGGGAGGAACGGCTGCATGCTCTTCCGGGACGGATCTTCTCGAACGAGGGCAGAAGCTGCACCGCTTCCATCTACACGCAGCAGGGCCGCAAGGGGATTAACCAGGACGCCATGATTCTGTGGGAAGTAAGACACGAATGTTTTGATTTTTTTTTTTATTGTCTCTCGCTAATCGATCTCTTAGATGGTTGTTCGGTCGTTTGATGGCTCGGTTTCCTTGGTTGTGTTTATGATGCAGGACTTCGGCGGCAACGGGGGCGTGCTATGCGGTGTGTTCGACGGCCACGGCCCTTACGGCCACTTCGTCGCCCGAAAGGTGAGGGACGCTCTCCCCCTCAAGCTCCTCTCCTTTCTCCCCGGCGGTGGCAACCTCCGCAAAGGTGTGAGCGTGCCGTGTTGCGGCCTAGGGAGGAGAAACGACCTGCCGGTGCAAGATCCTTCCTTCTTCGGGGAGGAGCCGTTGCTCTCGTCCTGGAAGGAGGCCTTCGTGCGGTCGTACAAGGCCATGGACAAGGAGCTCTGTTCTCACTCCTCCCTCGATTGTTTTTGCAGCGGCAGCACTGCCGTAATCTTGCTCAAGCTGGTTTGCCTCTTCCTTTGCTTGTCGCGCGTGATGAATTTTTTTACCATTGTTTCTTATGGCACCTCACTGGGAATTGTGTCTTCGCACAAGTACAGTATTCGAACCTTTTCATTGCAAATATTGGGGATTCGCGAGCTGTCTTGGGTCGCAAAGATGACATCTCTGGCTCGTTGCGCGCTGTGCAGTTGACGGTTGATCTCAAACCCGACCTTCCAAGTATGTGTTAGATTGATCCTTCAAGTTCTTCGTTTATTGATGAATTAATGCCTGCTGTATAAAGTAACTGCATGTCCTGCAGGAGAAGCTGAGCGAATCAAGAAATGTCAAGGAAGAGTATTTGCGCTGCAGGACGAACCGGAAGTGCCGAGGGTGTGGTTGCCTTTCGATAACGCTCCTGGTCTAGCGATGGCTAGGGCTTTTGGAGACTTCTGTTTGAAGGATTATGGAGTGATCTCAGTTCCAGAGTTCTTCCATTGGTCACTCACCGAGAAGGATCAATTTGTTGTTCTTGCTTCTGATGGCGTAAGTGATCTAATTCTTCCTATCACTGCAGCTCCTTAATCTTTAGAATTCACAATTTTCTAAGTGCTACTCGATCAATGAGCCAATTTGTTGCATTTTTGTTGAATCTGAAATAACAGTGTACTGCAGACACTTGATATATACATCAACTGTTGTTTTCTAGGAGCTTCAAGCATTTATATTCCAGCTACCAATGGACTTTCAAGGTTTACATTCCTTCTTAAGTTTACTTCATCATACTAATGGAGAAGGCTCATAGTTTACCAAGGCTGAACAATTATGGTGAAATTCTTAGGAATTGTTAATAAATGATATTATAATTTTAAATTTTCAACTGCGAAATGTCACTGACCAGTCTCTTCTTCACTCTAATCATCATTAAGGAAAGAGATTATTGCAGTACTCTAGCTCCTCGGAAGTTCTGGAACCTGAACTTTCATATATTATCATTTTTGTTGGTTAATTATCAATTTCAAATATCAAGGTTTATTAGAAGAGCCTGCCACTAAATTTTGCTGCATTTATCCCCACCTTATCTGAGGCATATACGTCTGAGCTTAAATAAAATTCCAGATGGTGTCTCCACCTTCCTTAAGTCATGGTTGCAAGCAGTGTGGCATCTACCTTTCATCCATTCATCTCCTTTTGATGCACTTCACTGCTATGAACAAATTATGATATTGTTATGTGAAACCTCATTCTGATTTAGGTAGAGGAATGGATTTAAGGTCAATTATAATCAGCCTAGTATATTTTCCCCATGCAACCAGTACAGTTTAACTTTGAAGACCTAATGTCCAGCGAAACATGGCCTTTATCTCTGGAAACTATGCAAACCTTGTGTCGACACCAGGCAGGAACCTGGAGCCTGGTGCTTCTGCCCACATTGTTTGCGTAGAGCGTCTACTATGCAATCTTTATCATAGTTTAGGTGATTAAGGCTGTTGCAAAAGTTATTGATCTTATACACGTTACTGTTATAATGAGAGTCTCTTTCCCAATCAAAAAAGGAGAATAGTGGTCACAAGGTTGCACATCCCATTCGTGAGTTCAGCTGTCAGCTGTGACAGCTAAAGCCATGACACCTACAGCATGTTGCAGTGTATCTTTTGCCTGTTTGCTTAACTTTTAGCTGACCTAGTCTTTATTGCAGAAGATAAATAACCGTGTGCATGGTATAACCTCTTTGTCCAACTTTACTTTATTGCTCAGCGTGTGCATCCGTCACGTTATGGCTAAACTTTCGCACGTTGAGTTGAGTCAGTGTGCATCTTAATCAATACACATTGATAGTATAAGGGTGAAGCAAAGTTACATAATTGTTGCTGCAGGTCTGGGATGTACTCGGCAATGAAGATGTCATTGAAATTGTCTCATCGTCTCCCACTCGATCAGCGGCTGCAAAGGTCCTTGTTGAAGCTGCTGCTCGAGAATGGAAGCTCAAGTATCCAACTTCAAAAATGGATGACTGTGCAGTGGTTTGCCTCTATTTGGACGACAAGAAGGATGTCCTTGTGTCTGAATCTTTTGATAATAGCTCTACATCGTTCGTTTACCCTGGCAACGAAGATTCCAAAGTTGAAACCGATGAAGCACAAGATCCTGAACCCACATTAGACCGGAATTTCACAGTCAGAAGCACCAGGATAGCAGCTGCTCTGGACGAACAAGGTCCAGAGTGTTTTAAAGAGGATGGGAACTGGTCAGGCCTGGAAGGGGTGACTCGAGTTAACTCCATTGTTCAACTTCCAAGATTTACAAATGATAAAAATGAACAGTGTGGCTTGATTGATGAAGCATTTAGGAAGTATAGTTCTTTCTTCATTCATTCAGGCGACTTGTAAATGCTTCAAAATGCTTCAACTAATCAACTTCTCCGGTGCTTTGCCTAAATCTTTCACCTACCTTTTGTAATGATGTCATAATGCGTATGTTATCACAACACATTTGCTGTTTTTCTTCGCAATAGCTAGAGATTAGCCGATGTTTTTCTAAATTAGAATAACGATGTTCGATGTTCTTATTGTTCTTTTATTTTTGGTATTTTCTAAAAGGAAGATTGATACGTCACCAAGACACTGACTTGACCTGATTCTTAAGCAACTGGGCAGCGAGTTCGCTCAAAGTTCCTACCTGCTTCAGAAAATTATAGTCCAAAGACCTTTGACATTTTATCATGCAAATTAATGAACATGTCAATTTACGTGGCTATTCTTTGGTCAAGTTTTCAAACCAGGACTTTTCAAAGGTCAAAACGTGCGGCGACGGCATTGAACGACGACTTTTAACCTTCCCGCATGAACACTGGACGCGCAGCTTCATGTATTATGTATATATGAAGGATTAATTGCCTTTCCTTCTCGAAGACAAACAAGCAGGAACAACAACTGCAGCAGCAAACATGGAGCTCATTCACTCCGGCGAGGACAGCCACACACAGCCTAGCGCGGGTGGCGCGCTGGTAGCCCAGTCGCCGAGGGTAAGAGGACGAGGGGGTGCTCCGTCGTCCAGGTCTCCTCGACGGCCGCAAACAACTCACGGCAGGCGGAGGCGGTCCGCCTATTCTCTTACATCCGACGGAAACCAGTCGGCCAACCGGGAGGTGCTCCGGCGGGCACTCAACCCTCCTCCGACGCGCCCGCCAACTCCTTTGCCGGGGTTGAGGAGGTGGTTATTCCGTCCCACGCCAAGCCCGCTCTCGAAGATGTCGTTGGAGTAGGCATGTTGGTTTCTTTAGATCGATCGCAGCCTCCTTTCTATTTGTCTCTTACATTCATTCTTTGATTAATTAAATCTGAGATAAGCCCAATCTGATTCCCATTTTGCTGAACACCAACTCAAATCTGTAGATATCAATTGTGAAAAATGTTATTGATCAGTGGAATAGGTCACCAGATGAAGAATTGCATTCTTTTTGGTTTAATGGACTCAATTTTCTTCACTTTTATTACAAAAAATTGTTACATCACTATCATTTCGTAATGAAACTGAGTAACAACTAGAGGGTTAGATTTGAAGATCATCGTCCAGAAGATATTCTTTTATTATTATAAATAAAATATATAGCTTCAGAAGCATTATTGTAGAAAAATCTCACTAATAAAACGGAATTTTCCAACAAATGCAAGCACATATCGGACATTATTTGCTCATAAAACCGGTAACCGAAACCGATACAAACCACCGGATAAAGAGGCCTTCCCCTGCCACCGTACGTGGTCAGCGCGATTAACTGCCATCAAAATAGGATAGAGGCTATTTCGCTACGGCGGCGTTGCCTGATAATTGCCGCTATATTTGGGGCGATGTTCCAGGCGACGAGGTTGACTACCACACACTGGCGGCATCCACGCCACCAGTTCCTTTTTTTCACCTCCCCTCGCGCCCTATTCACCCGCTCGTGGGAGCCGGCGGCAGGCAGACCGAGTGCAGTGATGTGGGTGATCCATGGCTACGGCAACGACATCAGCTGGTCCTTCCAATCCACCCCAATCTTCGTCTAGCACGGCTTCACTTGCTTCTCCCTCGAGCTCCCCGCAAACGGCCGAGCCGAAGGCCTCCGCGCCTTCGTGCCCGACGTGAAAGCTAGCTGTCGCCCGCGACTGCTTCGCTCCGTCCGGCGCTCTCCTGAGCTGCATGGCGAGCCCGACGAGATGCTGCACATCTTGCTCTTCGGCGAATCCGACGAGAACGCCGTCGTGGTTCACAGCGACATCCTCGTCTAGTCGAATCAGAGGTCCGGCGGCTGCGAAATATCGCTTCTTGACTAGAGTAAGTTTCTGCTGTCTGCAGAGGAGAAGAATTGAGAATTTGCAGTCAGTTGCTCTGCCATCACGCTCAGTTTACATGGACTTCAAAACAAAAAAGCAAATTGAGTGAAGTACTGATCACAGCAAAAATAAATGAAGAATTTTATATCCATGGTTCTCCATTCACTCGCGTCCTGAGTAAATATTGTTTACCTTAATCGCTCGGAATGTCAAGTGCTCACAAGGTAAATTATTTTTAGCGCAAATTAAGCCTGAATTTACACTTCCCATAGGCGCGCAGGAGAAAACATTCATTCAATAGTACGCGATGGCATTTGGACCTACGCACTGAGATTGAGATTAGATGGTAGGAATTATTTATTTATTTATTTTTTTAAAAATCTCCACAGTACTCTATCAATGCACTTAGAAAATTTAATTCATCAAAATTAACCTGTTCAAAGATTAAAAATTATCGTTGTTTAATGGTTAATTTTTGACTGTTCACGATTTTATTTTTATTAATTTAATTTTAAAAAAAAGTAAACAAAAATTAAAATCATAAAATTATTTTATTTAAAAAATTGAAGGATAAAAAAAAATTCCTCCCACTGTGAGAGGGAGTGTTGTATATATATATATATATATATATATATTATTATTATTATGTTGGTCCAGGTCATCTTGAGCAGCTCCCATTGGACGCCCTTTGTCTTGAACTGTAGCTCAAGCAGGCTCCAACAAAATATTGATTTAAAAAAAATCAAACTATTATTTTTTTTAGTGTTTATTTCGATGGATATTCCGTGAAAGCAACGCGACTTTATGAGCAGACAAGTTTGGAGTCCACGAACAACTTAAACGGAATAGAGAAGTGATCAACGACTTAATTATTTGGCATCCATCGAAACGTGTGTGCGGGTGGGAGAGAGAATCGATTTGAATTTTGTGGTTGTGGATAATTGAAATGGAATTAGATTCGGTGGATTAACTGCTTCGTCGTCAATTTTAAAATGAGATCGTAGCGGCGTGGGAATGGGATGGGATCGCAAGGAAAAGCAGCATCCCGTGCCGTCATGTGTTCGCCGTCCCATTCTACTGCCTCCTTGCTTTCTCTCTTTCTTGCTTTTGGCTTTTACTCTTTACTTTTTGATGTTTATCTTCGAAATCTGATTGAAGACTTGGTGGAGACTTAGCAGCTAAGGCTTGGCGGAGGCGGCAGCCCCTGGCAAGGTCCTCGCTGAGGTTGGAGACGCCGGATCTGTTGGCTTTCGTGTTATCTTTTATTTATTTATTTGCTTTTATGTCTTGCTTTTTTTTTTTTGGGTATCACGGAGCTGCATTATGGAGGTGATGGTCGAGTTGGATTTTTTTGCTAGGCTATTCGAATCAATCATTTTGTTTGGTTTCTAAGCTGGGGGGTTTTGTTTGATTTGCGGCATTATTGCGGTTCTTGCTGTGGATTTTAGGACTGGCGGCTTGTTAGGGCAGCAGAAAGAGTTGATGATTGTTTTTCTTTGCATTGTTTCTTTCGCTTTGGAAGTAGGGTTTCAGTTTCCATTTGTTCGTCAAAGTTTTTCTTTTTTCTTTAGCAGTTTTAATATATTCTGGATTTTTTTTATAGTCATATTCTTCCTCTTTTAGTAACGAGTAGCATGGAGATCAATTAGGAGAGGACGAGTTAGGTTCCTTCTATTATTTTTATTTATTTTTGTTACTAC
Source organism: Alpinia galanga (assembly GCA_037177395.1). Taxonomy (NCBI): domain Eukaryota; kingdom Viridiplantae; phylum Streptophyta; class Magnoliopsida; order Zingiberales; family Zingiberaceae; genus Alpinia; species Alpinia galanga. The sequence continues at coordinate 7,813 of JBAMHZ010048418.1, forward strand.
AAGTGGAAAAAGATATTGTTTATGCGAATTGTTAACAATGCAAGAATATTCCTCTAGATGATAAATGGTATGGCTTTGTTGTTTTAAATTTTTACCTCTTCAGTCGCTCTATTTAAGTTTGAAACAGAAAGTTAAGTATCTTGAATGCAGTAACAAAGATTCAACCCTTTTTATTTTTCTATCAACCTGTTCTCATTCTAACGTTTGTTGCTTTGTTTATCTCATCAGAATTGAATGCTTGATGTTTCATGGTGATATTTGCCCAAGTGAATGACATGAATTCAAAGGTCATCTTGTGGGTTTGTCTGGTCATGATTTTTATTCTGTCACATTGCTACTCATTCACTGATGAACGGGATGGTATGCTAAGTTTTGTTTTCCTTCTCAAAATTGTTCTCGTGCTTTTTTAAACTGACTATAGGCTCTATTAGTCTCTGTTCTTTGTTGTGTGTAATTGTGCTTCCTGCCTGCATCACATAGTTCAATTATATGTATTAGAACGTTTGTTTATACTTTTGGTAGGTAGAGCACCTAAAGTTTATGCACGTAGATTGCAAATGTAATGATCCATGTATGTCGAATTTCTTGATATATGGTTACTATTGCTACATTTTTCCCCCTTAGTTGCTGCTATAAATAGCTTCTATGTTGAGCTGGGTTCACCTCCTCTTCCTGGATGGGTTGCCAATGGAGGAGACCCCTGCACAGAGACTTGGCAAGGCATTCAATGTGTTAACTCAAACATAACTGCAATGTACTGTAATTTTCTCCTAACTCATCCAATTGAAGAATCTTATGTTCTTATCTTAATAGCCTTATTTTGATAGAATTATCAATGCTGCAAATCTTGGAGGACAACTGGGTGATGGTCTAGGCAATTTTCCTTCAATAATTACAATGTCAGTCATAGTCGGTTGAATTTCATTTTCTGTTGGCATGAGAAACTACAGTCTCATTCTCCAATTCATTCAATTTATTTCTCAAAGGTCAAACCATCATCTAGAATCTGTATATTGATCTTTGCTTGCTTGCTACTTTTGGTTGTAGAGATCTGAGTAACAACAACATTGGTGGTGGCATACCAGGAAATCTTCCTCTTACCCTGCGCACGTTGTATGTTTTAACTGATAATATGTGTGTAACATTTCTTGTTTCCATAGATTGCTCTTATTTTGTGATGATCTGCCCTGGGACAGTTTTCTTTCAGCTAATCAATTCACAGGCAGCATTCCAGATTCCTTATCAAAGTTAACCCTTCTGACAGATATGTAATGTGTTGTTTTGTTTTACAAAATTGATCTTTTGTTTCCTTTGTTAGTCTCAATTTCATTGGTGGCCTTTGTGCTGTTCAGGTCAATTAATAACAATAAATTCAGTGGTGACCTGCCAGATGCCTTTAGCTCTCTCACTAGTCTAATAAACTTGTGGGTTGGGTTTTGTATTTCACTTATCTATTCATGTTGTTTGTTTATCCTTTGTTATTAACGAGTAACATGCCAACTTTCAAGCAGGGATCTTTCTTTCAATAATTTCAGTGGCCCACTACCAGCCTCAATGGGAAACTTATCATCTTTGACTACACTGTGAGTCTCATTTGAATGCATAAGATTATTTCTCTTAACTCTTTTGAGAGTAGTATAAATTTGATGCTTACTTTTTTGTAGTCACATGCAGGGGAATCAGCTCTCTGGCTTACTAAATGTGTTGGAAGATCTTCCTCTCAAGGATTTGTAATTCCACTTGAATCTCTGATAATTTTTTTTAAAATATTTTCTTTCTTCTAGTTTGTCAATTTCTACTCCTAGGGCTATGCTAAGTAGTAGTCAGACAGTCTAAGTTTAGTGATATGAGATATTTAGTTAGTGTCGTCATCATGTTCTTGCCGTGGCTGCTCCAACTATTAGTTATTGGGTGTTATGTTTGGGTATTCTATATATCTTCTAATAGTTCTCCTTTAATGAATTTACAATATTTTGCTTCTCAACTTCATACTAGATGCAGTCTTCCCCTAGGGTTAGTTCCCTTTTTACTTTACTCTCCATAGGAGGTAGGAGAATCTCATGTGATAGTGCAGGTCCCCTCCTTGACGATACTTTCTTCCTCTACCCTTTGCTCTCTTTCTGTTTGTACAACCTTCCTCCTCTACATCTTATCCTTTTTTTTTAAAAAAATATTTCTTGGTTATGTATTCGTCCTTGTAAGCTCACCTCTCCAATTGAAGTCACCTTCACCGTGGCCTCCATACACACCTCATACTACATCCTCTAGAATCATCACTCCTTGTCTCAAGCTGATGGAGAAAATCTTATGAGGATCTCCAATGTTAGTTCAAACTTCAAATTTTTGCCTTGGCCTTTCATTCAACTCCTTGCCTTTTTGATGTCAATCTTATATCAACATGAAAAAGTACATCTACATCTACTATGAAGAGATCGACATTTTCATGAGCTAAAAAAAAAAAAGAGCAGTCCGGTGCACAAAGCTTCCGCCATGCGGGGTCCCTGGCGAGAGTCCCGGGGAAGGATCCATTGTTTTCATGGGCTATGGCAAGGAAATCAACCTAGTGAGATAAACTCATTGTTTTCAACCAACCACTTGATTGTAGACATCAAAACATGGCCAAAAAGACTGTCCACAATATCAGTACATTTTACCTCTACTAAGTCAGGTTTTCAATTTTCAAATAGAAAAGGAGAGGAATTATTTTAAATAAGCGGAAATGATGATTTTGTGAATCAAAAAACTAGTTTTATAATTTAGAAGAAGATGATTTTTATATGAAAGTTTTTTAAAAAAAAAGAAAGAAGGGTCCAATATAAGTGAGAGTTAGATATGAAAAAAATACATACATAATAAAGGTCATTTTAGTTGAAAAACAAATAGGGGATAGTAGTAAAAGAAACATTATTCCTTTTTTCACAGTGCAGATGCTCTTAACAGAGAACTCCTAACTGCGTACTATTTATGATGCAGTATCCTCTCTTGTTCTGCTTTCTTACTGACTGTGTTTCTCAATTTGGCATGGCAGGAACATAGAAAACAATCTATTTTCTGGACCAATCCCTGAGAAGCTGTTAGATATTCCAATTTTCAAGTAAGGATCATTATATTATTTAATATCGTATGGTAAATGTAGTATCTGTTTAGAGCATTAAGCAATTAAAATTCTAATGTACCACATTACAAGTAAATTTTGTTTTTGGCTTCTGAACTGCCTAAGGATTTGAACACTAGATATTTTTGCAACCATGCACATTTTTACAATGAATCATCTAAGTAGTATGGCTATTCCAGAAAAGATGGAAACCCCTTCAACACCTCTATTGCACCATCAGTGGCTCCACCTCAGTCTGCTCCACCTCAATCTGCTCCATCTCAATCTGCATCACCACCTCATCATTCAGGATCCCAAATTCCTGATACCAAGCATACAAACTCTTCCAATGAAGCATCCGGTCAAGAAAATTCAGGCAGTCGGAACAATGGAAAAATGTCAACTTTGAAAATTGTTGCATATGTTGTTGTTTCTGTCATCATAGCTATTGTCATTATCCTGCTCATCATATTTTGTATATCAAAACATCAAGAGCGGAAGTCGAACCATGATCAATTGGTGAAGAGCCAAGCAGGAATCACAGGAAGAAGGTTCAATGAGCCAATAAGTGAAGAGCATTCTGCAAAGACAAACAATATAGTCAGCCAATGTAAGAGTTTACCATAAAAATTCTGGTTTTATCGATTTAAATTTTATAATGCTTGCTCTGGGATGATTTTTTTTTTTCAGTTGCTAAAGTGGACCACAATGATGAAGAGAAAGAACTTGGACATAATGTGCTGATGACGGGCATGTCCTGTTCCTCTGTTGGCCTCATGACTTCTTTACTTTCTATTTTATGTTTTTGGGCCTAATTTCTATTATTTTAGCAGTGTCTGAGAACCCTGAAAGGGAGAATAAGCACAAAATTGATGTGAGAGAGACCGATCTAATTATTCCCCCATCCCCACCTCCACTACCGCTGCCACCACCACCACAACTGCCTCATGTTGAAAAACTTGTTGTCAAGCCAATTGCTCCCGGTGGACATGTTAGCACTTCTCAAATAAACATTCACCCAACATCTGCTACATCCTTTTCTGTTGCTGAGCTTCAACAATACACAAATTATTTTAATGAAGAAAATCTGATCAGAGATGGTGTGTCAGGCAAGGTATACCTTGCAGAGCTTTCTGACGGAAAGGTATGAAGGACTGTGTAACAGAACGTTGACTTTTTTTTGGCTACAAGGGCTGTCGAGTTTACAAATTAACTGACATGAAATAACTATGTGACTTACTACTTGGTCGGATGATGGCATGATGTTCTACACACTTATATACTCTTGATATATATGAAAAAACTTTAAACAATATATCTAAATTTTCCTGAGTCTATTGTTTAGCATATTGAATAGAATAAAGCTTCTCAGTTTGACCAAATCATTTCTGAAGTATTGTTTATTTTGAGCGCTCACAGTTTTCAGATGATTATATTGTGTGTGTCTTTGAACTTTTTGACTTCAGTTTATTTGATGCATGCTGTTGACTGTTCCTGGATTATCATGCTTCTGCCAATTTTTAAAAACTCCATCATATGATAGTTCTATTTTTGGAGACATTTTCTGTATCCTATTAAAATTATTATTCTTGGTTACAGCTGTTAGAAGTCCTGAAGCTTGACAGCGTGAACTCAAGAATTCCAGTTGATGACTTTTTAAAGCTGGTTCTAACCATCTCTGGACTAAGGCATCCTAACATTGCTGAGCTAGTAGGGTATTGTGCAGAGTTTGATCAGCGTCTACTTGTTTACAAGCACTTCAGCAAGGAGACATTAGATTATGTAATTCATGTTGGATATGATCTCAATTGTAAACTGTCATGGGGGGCTCGACTTGAGGTAGCTCTTGGAGTGGCAAGGGCATTAGAGTAAGTGGAAAGTTTTGTCAATCCTTGAATATGCTACACAAGAATCCTAAATTCACGGACTGAGAATTGCACGTGTTGTGTTTCAGGTACCTTCACTACAGTTGCCAACCACCACTTGTGCATCAAAATTTTGAACCAGCCAATATTCTCATTAACGATAAGCTTGTTGTACATGTTACAGAATGTGGTTTGTCTTCACTAATGTCATCCAACTCAGTGACTCAGGTAATTTCAGATAATTCTAGTTTATATTCTTATTAGCTATGGAGGAAAATTGTTTTATGGCAAGCATTTAGCTTAGATATATGCTAAAAGGAAACTTCATTATTAACACTTTTTGCCTATTTTGCCCTTCCTTAAAACATATTTAAAAACAGTGTTTAGATTGTCAGCCTTATGAAGAAGGATGCATATGCCAACCCATAGCTCATTTATAAGGTTAGACATAGGTGTCAAGAAGGACTAATCCACATTTGCCAATTGAGCAGTCATAACTCACATGTAATGTTAGATTTGTCTGTCAAGGTGGATTGACCTGAGTTTGTGAATTGAGCAGTCTTCTATCACTTAGTTTCAATATTCAGCTAAGGTGATTCTAGTAGGGGTGACTACAGTTCAGTTTGAACTATGAACCGAACTGGAACTGCTTTTTTGGTTGCAGTTCAAAAATTGGAACTGGAAACATGATTTGGTTCCGGTTCATAAATTTATAGAACCATAATCGGAATCGAAATCGGAATCAAGTTTTTTTTTTGTTGTTGAAATTGGAACTGAATTTTTAAAAATGATTGGTTTTTGCTTTGAATAAGTACTAAACTCATTCAAAATTCAATTTTTTATTATTGTCAAACAATTATAACAATAAATATGCACAAAAATTAAAGTCATTTAAAATTCAAAATTTTCATCATTAGTCGTGATAATCAACATGCACAAAGATTAAATTAAGGCAAGAAGATCATATATTTAAATGGTAAGTGAACAACTTCGATTCCTTTACATCCAAAAGGATACATTGCGACATTGCGACTTAATTTATATAAATTAAGTTCAAACCCTTTTTTTCTTCTTTTTTTTTTTAAATTGTAAAATCAAAGAATAAGATATGTAATATATTGTAACTATAAGAATGATAATATATATTCTTTTTTTTATATCTGTTGATGTGAATTTATTATCAAATATATTTTGATGATAATTTTTTTATAATAAAATGTTTGATTTAAAGAGGTACATAAAATAAATAAATCGGCATAAGTTAAATTTCCACAGACAAAACTTAGTTTAAATATAATTTAAATACAAGACAATTTAAATTAAAATAAGTTGACTGAATTATTAAATTGAAAAATAATATAATTAAGTCACCTATTAATGAGATGAGAGAATTAAAATTAAATAATTTAAAATTTGATTTTAAACGGTTTGAACTAAAACAAAATCGTAAGGAATCGAAACTGTCGATAAGCGGTTCAGTTTCGGTTCAAGTGGATGATGAATTTGAACCGTCGGTTCTGGACCCAAAACCGAACTATGAGAAATCGAAACTGTTGGTGAGCGGTTCGGTTTTGATTCCATTAATGATGAACTAGAATCAGTGGTTTTGGAACTGTGGTCACCCCTAGACTTTAGGCTGGACAAGAGTAGGTTCTTGAAAGCAAATTTTGATCCTGCCTGAATAAGGAAGCAACTTTGAAAGGTTTTCCTGAATAATCAAACTAGAAATTATATAAGTTTCACATGGACTGAGAATATTAACTGATTATAAATTCATTGACAACTAAAGCATAATCCTCTTTTATAGGTTTGTGATTTATACACTTTATAGAGGCATTTTTACTGTATAACAAAAGTAAAACATAGACGCATCAAAGTGTATAAGTGTTGGTGCTGTCTTCTTCTAGTTGTCAGGTGGAATGCGTACATTGTACAGTTATGAAGCCCCTGAGGTCAATGACGGTGGAGAATATACTGACAGGAGTGATGTGTACAGTTTTGGAGTTATCATGCTAGAGCTTCTCACTGGTCACAAGCCATATGACAGGTAATATGCATAGGTGTCTGCCCTGTGATGACTTCTGATCAATCCATTTCAGACAGTCATGTAATATTCCTGTTTATCACAGTACACGTCCTCGCGCTGAACAACATCTTGTGAGATGGGCTAGTTCTAAGCTATATGATATCAATGATCTAAAAAGAATGGTGGATCCTTCTATAGCCGGAAGGTATTCTGAGAGATCTCTGTCCTGCTTTGCTGACATTATAAGCAGCTGCATTCAGGTACTTTTCAAACATCTTGTGCCGTTGACCCACTTCATTCAGTTCTCACCCACACGCCTCAACAAATGTGGTGTCTGGTTGTTGGTTGTAAGTGGCTTTTCGTTCTCCTCGCCATGAGAATTTAACTCTTGGAGTTCTGATGTTTTAAACCTTGATATCTGATTGATTACTGAACATACCTTACATCCAAACTAATTTAAAGTGTTTATCTTCTTGGACATACCATGGTTTACCTCGCTTTAGCATACCACACAGCCTCTAATATCATACATTAATCTGGAATACAAATACATATGTTGAATCCCAAGCATATAATTGATTGAAGATAGACTATGTTCATGTTAATTCAAGCAATGGCGCAAGTACTTTGGAATCCAGATATTATTGCAGCCATTTTGACTTGTTTTTGGAATTTATAAGTGAAAAAAAAGGAATAATAGTGTATGCAACAACAATATTTACATGTATACTGTTATAACCCGATATTCTGTTCCTCAGCAAGCGCCAGAGTTCCGACCGGCAATCTCTGAGGTTGTTCAGGATCTCATTCACATGATTAAGGATTTGAAGGTTGCAAGAAATTGAGTTCCTGTCTATTGTAAAAAAGTGGAAAATGTATCGTAAAAGCACGAGAAGGTGGCTGATTGATTGCTCTATTGATTGTACATACATTATTGCAATTTTACTGAGGGACCTTGATTGTTGACCCCCTCGTATCATATGGGACATTTTACCGTGCCCAATTATTATTTTGAGTAGAATAAGCATATTAGTTGTGTGATGTAAAGCATTTCTTTTGATTGATATGGAATGGAAGCTGTAGGTGGAAATTGTTGACTGGCAGGGCAAATTTCTCTTCTTGATTAAACCCAATGTATCCCGTGGTTTATGGGGCTGGGAATCACTTTTGGTCGTGTATTTATTAAAATGCATGGAAGAAATTGAATCTGTAAATATATTGGAAAAATTATTGTTTCCATTTTTCTTTCAACAATGGCGGATAAAATTCTAGCTTGATTTTTTAAGAGAGAGAATTATCCTGGAGATTTTTGAAGGTTAGATCAGGTTAGCTCATTGGGTCCTGCACGGCCAACACTTTGTAAATCAAACTGGCTTTAGCACCTAATTGGACTGATTGGTTTATGAAATAATATTTTTCTCAATTGTCTAAGGCTGTTATGTGAATTTTATCCTTTTTAAATAAAAAATATATACGCAAAGAAATACGATTAGTAAGTAATTTTAATTCGATCAATGTACGTACTATAAAAAAAACCATCAATCATCTAGAGTCACATTCTCTTCCTTATCTGAAAACCTAACTGTAAAGGTTTCTCCCAGCTAAATTCCACGCGAGAAATAAAAACAAGCAAAACAATCAACGTCCAGTTCATCACCAACTCTACCACGAGATTGCCAAGCAGCACCAGCTAGTTCAGTTAATTCACTCAGACGTGAGTGGAGAAGTCCGTCGGAGTTAGAGGTGAGTGCTTGGAGTCCCACGTAGTTATTTTTTCATTGGAGGAAAAAAATTAATGCTATAGCAACTGTTTTATTTTTCCTGTGACAATCCAACAGCATCAAAGTGCATGATGAGGTAAAGATCGAGTTGGACGGTTATCCACAATAGGTGGCCGGTTTGAATGCGAGGCAAGTGCTGTAGCCTGTAGCTCTGGGTTGTACCCCGCTACCCCGCTCTTAATGGGATGAAGCAGCCCACGCTGGCCTCATGATGCCTCACGCCCGGCGGTCCCCAACTCCCATCTTCCCTGCTCCGCCTCTTTACAATGAGTCCCTCGATTTCTCCCGGGCATTTCATCGAACAGAAAGCCGGCGAACTAAAACCGATGGTGGTGTTGTGCTTTCTGGTGGACCAGCGGCGGAGGGTGAGGAGCACCAAGCCGGCGGCGGGGATCTGCTCGCGGTGCGGGGCCTGCGCGAGGGTGGCGGACATGGAGACGGCCACGCGCTTCTGCTACGTCCCGGTGCACCGCAGGAACTGGCGAGCCATTATCTGCACCTTCTGCGGCGCCCTTCTCAGATCGTACTACAACTAAATTATCCAGAGTTTGTTTTATTGCCTTTTGATTTATGTAAAATACTAACCTGCAAATAGAGTGATAGTACGTTCAACACCTTTTCCATCTTCCGGAATTACACTCTTTCTCCGGCGCCGTCGTCCGTCGTCCGTCGTCCGTCGAATTAATTATTTCCGAGTATTAACATGCTCTTTTGAGTAGATTTATATTAAGATCGAAACTTGAGTTTGATCTCTCTCTCTCTCTCTCTCTCTCTCTCGCTCTCTCTTATAGCCAATTAATTTAAATTTGATTCATTTAAGAAAAAAACGTAACACCGGAGCACTATTCGGCGCAAACTCAAAGGATGTATCTGATAGTTAACTCGGGAAGCGAAGACTGGCCAGTTCTGTTGCTTGGTCTCTGTCGTGCGTGGTGCGGGCCTTATCCGTTTGTTTCCGCAGAAGCTTGAATTAATGGGCGTCACATTCTGGCGGCTGCGGGAAGCGCTGGAGTCGAGATATCGAGCATGCAGAGGTACGAGTTTCGACATGGCAGTGAAGGCCGAGAGTCGAGGTGCACAGACTGTGCGTCCTACACAGGAGCGTCAAACTGGCTGGTCTCGCGCCAGTGGAGGAGCCAGCAGCCACACGCGAGGATTCCAGAGCGGACACAAAAATCTTGCCCCTCGATGCAACGTCACTATCCAAAGTCAACCCTACTGTATCTCGCAAGGCACAAATATGATCCAGATGTACAATTAGGATCTTTCTGGTCCTTCCTAGGACGGACAATTGAAGTGTGAATTATTAAAAAAGAATAAGGATTGATCTAAACTTTTTAT
>JBAMHZ010048526.1:0-17911 GCA_037177395.1 Alpinia galanga
AATTATTGGGAGTACTGAGAATACAATTAAAGTTCCACATTGGTAAGATATAGAAAAGATCATGTGCTTATAAGATGGAAAAGATATCTCCATTGGTATGAGACCTTTTGGGTAAAAACTAAAAATAAAACCATGAAGGCTTAGGTCTAAAGCGGATAATATTATACCATTGTAGAGATATGTAAATCTTATAGACATTAACATTATGAATCCCATCATGTAGATTGTATCTATTAATGCTACGGTGGAGGGGTTAAGTACTTTAAAGAAATTAGACCCCAAAATGGTCAAATTAGACTTCTACTCTATTTGTTTTTTGTACAAAAGAACTGCATTCTAGAACCATTGCCAAAGTGCTAAGGTCTCACTGGAGTATAAAAGGCAATGAGATGCTAAGAACAAATTCAAAGTTGCCAAAATACCTCCACATGTTTCAAAATTTTTTTCTTATTTTTCATATGTATTTTTTGCACCTACATTCTCAACATTATTAGGCTAATTAATAGGGATGATAATTTCCTTCAAATTCAAAAGAGAATTTGAAATCCTATTTTAATGGAGAAAGATACGGAGAAATTTTTTAGATCCGATTAAATAATCAAATAATCAACTATAGAGATTTTTAAATTTGGATATGGAGATGAATCTTATAGAATTCTATTCAAATATCTGATTAAATTGTTAGTATTAAGATAAATTATTTTTAATATTTTATTATTTTTTAAATATTGTTTAATCTGTTATTTTTTATCTTTAATCTTTTTTTTATTATTGGATAAGGTATGAATATTAGACCCTCTGAGGATACGAGGAATGAAAATGAAAATTGAATATTCAATAGAGATGAGTATAAGTATGGAAATGAATATAATAAATGAAGACAGAGACGGAGGATATAAAATCGGACTCGCCTTCCCTACTAATTAGTTTTAAAAGGTACCATTATTAATATTTTCCTATCTTATTTGTTTGATTGTATTTAAAAGAACATATGTGTATAAGTCAGTATCATAACATATGCTATTTTCTTTTTAAAATTAGTTTTAACTTTTAACTAGTAATATAATTTTAATATGAAGTTATATAATTTTGTACTAACTATTAAGACTTTCAGAAGAATTCCAAATAATCATTTTTAAAAGTATCAAATTTAAGTAAAATGTAGAATTTCCAATACTTTTTTAATTGACAAATTTGAAAATTGAAAAGAAGTTCATCAACAAATAAATCTACGAAATATCTTGACATCATGCTCCTATAAAGAATTCCATATTTAGAACGTAAATTAACTTAAATTGATATTATTTGGCCTCGGACACAACTATATAACCCCCCATACACTCAAAGCTGTTTAAATATTCTTTTTATTTAAATTCAATTAGAAACAAATTTCATTTACCGAATAATTATATGCTTTAGTTAAACTCCCGAGGTGTTACACACGCTTGAGTCTGGGTGGTGTAGTTGGTTATCATGCTAGTCTCACACACTAGAGGTCCCCGGTTCGAACCCGGGCTCAGACAACTTTAATGAAACTTTTTACAGGATAGACAGTTAATTAGTACAGTGTAAATTTCTTGTAAGATCAATTCCAAAGGGGGTCAAAACTCTTAGCTCAAGCTCGGATGGTCCATTACTATGCTGGCATAATTGTCTTGTGAATTTATCTTTCTTCATTTTCATCGTAGGACTGATGGTGAGAGACACTGAACGTGTTACACCTAAAGCTACAGCATCAGCTACAAGTCAGTCATTCACTATGATTGTATATTATATTCGAACAATTTAATCATATTTTCTTTTTTTTAAAATATATAATTCTTAAACTATAAATTTAAATATTTCTATTCATTGTTATTATTTTCAAAAAATATTTATTTGCAATTCAAAATGATCGAACTCAAGTCCAAGCACAAGCGTAGGCTTAGCCAGTGCGTGCATGCGCACGGAGTATGCTTGGCTCAAGTTCAACACGTGCTTGGGGCGTGCTCGGCCTGTTGTTAATCCAGCCATCTCGGGCGGGCCATCGCACTCTCGGGCCGACATGCGAAGTCAAGCCCACCCGACTGGAAGTGAGCCGTGATAGCCCGATTGACAAGTTGCGGACAGTGGGACCACGATTTCCACCAAATATGATTGGCTGCAAAACTTCTCCCCTGTCTCAATCGAACAGCAAGAAGCCATGCGAACTTTGGCGACCACTTCCAAAAGCATTTTTACCATTGGAAATTTGAATTGATGATCAATAAATCATAATTTTTTCAAAAAAAAAAAAAAAATGAACACGACACAAATTATCTCAGGAATGCCAATTTAACAGGACTAATCAACACGACACAAATTCATCTGTCCAATCCAAACGATGCGAAGAAATGCTTGCAGCCAATTTTCACTATTATGGCAGATCAAGGAATCTAAAAAGAAAAAAAGGATTACGAATTATGAAAATCTAGCTTCTTTGGATGTTTCGATTCAATTATAACAAAGCAAACAGCAGCAGCAGCAGAGGAGTAGATAAAGATGGCTTACTTGCTGGTTGTGTTGTTGGTGGATATTGTTGAAGCGGTGGGAGGAGAAGATGAATCAATGGCGACGGAGGAGAAGGTACTTCTTCTATTCGGGAAGCTTGTAGGAGTCGACCGTGATCTCCGAAAGCCATGAACCAGGAAACAGCATCTGGTAGAATACCAAAATAATTTTTCAAGTATCAAGGATTTGGGGAGGGGAAAAATTGATGCAGACGAGCTAAGGACTCACATCGAGTTGCTTCTGGATGAGACGGGGCCGCTTTCGAGGCCGGCGGCGTGGCCTGTGACCGGTGACGGCGTATATGTCCTCGTCGATCTCCTCCCTGGAAAGGATAACGGAGAAATTAGGGCGTTCGCTCCGTTCCATGCCCTCTGACGTCAGCGGCCGGTTCGATCTTTTCTCCCCCGCGACGGGCGGCGACGCACTGGGTCGTCGCTCAAACGCCGCCTGAACCCTAGCCCCCCTTCGCCTCGTCCGCAGCTTCCACGGCCATGCCGCGGCAGTCAAAGACGGGCCCGTTTCGGGATCTTCCGCCGGAACGGCTTCCATCGCGTGGTCATCGCCTTTCGAAGGTGGCGGCAGCGGCGCACGATGAACTATCAGATTGATTCGATCCGCCACCTCCCGGACGTAAACCATGAGTTGCTCCCTGACTTCCTCCACCGCGCTTCTGTCGCCGCTTTCTGCCTCCAGATCACGCGACGATCGTCGTCCGCCCGGGCCATCGCCGCCGCCGCCAGCTCCCTCGCCCACGCTCACGCAGCGTAGCACTCGCTTGTTCCCCCACGTCTTCATGATTGGGAGCGAGAAGTTGCGGAACTCATGCGCCGGCACCGCCTGCCCAAGAGGCTCCGGCGGAAGCGCCGGCGCTCCGTCTCTGCGGAAAGCAACATGGGTCGGCAGCCTTCAGCAGAAGGCGATCGGATCCGGCTCTCGAGCTCGAGGAAACAAAATAGCGCAAATAGTCTCCCCAGCGCGAGTGAGGAAACCACACGGTAGGTGGAAGAGGACAGGTGACGGCAATTCCCTCTCGCTATCCTCAAGTTTTGAAAGGGCAGCGTGGCCCACGTCCAGCATCACGTGAGCGAACGCCGGGATCGGAAGGAGCGAGGGACAAGGGAAGGCGGGTACACGTGCGAAGCACGTGCAAAGATTCCATCAAATTCGGGTCACTGGGCTTAGTTGGGCCGATTAAGGTCGCGTGGTTTAATTGGATTGGATGGTTAAGCTTCTACATCTGCATTTAGTAAAACGGTAGCATTTACTGACATATACATTTAAATCCTCGGGTTCGCTATAATTTTCATCACAATGAATGGTGTATAAATACAATAGAAGAGAAAAAAATGCTAAAAATATTAGTATATACGAAGATCAAATTATTTTAGAATTATTAATATAGGAAGATTAAATGGTTAGAGAATAGGTAGTGAAGGCTAATGACGGATTAGTAATTATGAACAATTAAACAAATATAAATATCATAACTTAATGTTGACAGTAAATATTAATTAAATATAGTCCAAATCAAAAGGCAATATCACTAGAAATATAACAATAACGTAATATTAGTTATTTATAATTTGCTATTGTGAGAAGAAAAAAAAACAAATGCGTAGTTTTTAAAAGAAATAGCTCCTTGAACTATCAAAAGGTGACCGCAAGAAAATGCGGTGTTGGAAATGACATCCCAAGTGGACGCATCATTCGACTACTAGCATTTGAAGTGTAGAAAAGGAGGGGGAAAATTGCTTCCATACGATTAAGCCTGTAGTTATAGGATCATTCACAGTCCGAGCTAATTCTCATGCTCAACCAGTCAATAATATCTTGAATAATGTCATCTCTTTCGGGTTCAAAAAGAAGATCATGCGATAAGTCCTTGTATATTTTGAGTGATTTGTCGGAGGAAGACGCTTCTTCGTAGAGCCTTTCTGTGGCTTCTGGGATGGTTAGAGTATCTGCTGATCCGTGAAGGGCCAGGAAGGGCACTGAAACTCTCTGCAAGTTCTTATACAAGAAAGATGATATCCTCAATATCTCATAACCAGTTCTTACTCTGATGGGTCCAGTAAAAACAAGTGGATCGGTGTATTTGTCCCTTAAAGCCACAGGATCACGCGAGACGGGTGAGTCATTCCTGTATGCTGCTCTGAATTGGTATTCAGGAAGTAAGAGGGATAAAATTGGTGCAATTACCTGAAAACAAAACCACGTTGTAGTCATAAATCGACTAGGTAACTTGATAGATATTCATTTTGAACCATACATAACTACTATGCTTCAGTACAATAGTCTCGCACGTAAAAATCTCATAAAACTCAGTTGTTGTCCAGCGGACAATTTTAAGAAACAAGATAACTTCTTGGTGTGCGGAGGATGTAAAATTTAGCAACTTTGTTAACTTCACTCTATGCAACAATCAAGAGAAAAACAATACTTACTGGGATCAGTGGATGAGATGGTTGAACATGAATAGCTGGAGATGTTAATATGAGACCTTTAATAAGAACCTTTATCTTTGGGTCCAATGAAGCCTTGAGTGTTTCAAGCACATGCAAAGTTTGCACGTTAAAATTGGTCTGAATCTGATGTAAAAGGATGGATGGTGCCTTAATGAAATCAATGTACCTTGAGAACTATGGCTGCACCTGTTGAATGACCGAAGACAAAGCATGGAAGTCCCTGATTCTGGCTAATTACCTTCCCCAGAAAGTTTTTCTGTATAAGAACCATCATCAACTATATTAACACAGGGTATAACAGTTAGAATATGTTCAAATGGCATGATCAATTAAGCAAACATACTAGATCATCGACAGCATGATCAAGGGAATG
Organism: Alpinia galanga; assembly: GCA_037177395.1. NCBI lineage: Eukaryota > Viridiplantae > Streptophyta > Magnoliopsida > Zingiberales > Zingiberaceae > Alpinia > Alpinia galanga. The sequence goes on from JBAMHZ010048526.1 coordinate 5,368, forward strand.
GACATACCCATGCAAGCCATCACTTCCACCATGACCTGAAAACAAAAAAGGCTTTGACTTAGAATTGTCAAAGAGGATTTTGGAACGAGTATACTATTTCCAAAAAGTTAATCATCGCCACCACATTGCCTTTCCTTTATCAACTTCCATTTTCACTTTTACCCATTTTTCCTTCCCCTTGAACTATGGCTAGTTTTCATTATTAACTTAACTTCTTGAAATGAGCTTTAAATGTTCACTTTATAATAATTGAAACTTGTTTTAGTTGGAAGTTGGAAACCCGTGTCACTTTCCAATTTATCAAAATATAAAAGTACGATAAAAATGTGAAGAGAAGAGTGTACAGGGTTTAACTTCTAACAGCTGTATTAAAAATGTCTCAGGAGATTGAAAGCAAGTCAACACCTAGAAAGGGGAAAGATGACCCTGAACAGGGAACTCATAGACTAAAGGCTGAAATGTGCTCAGGAATGTTCAACCTTGGAACCATGGAGGGAAAGAAGTTTCACAACCTTGACATGTAGAGTATTTAAGAAGGTTCTGTTTGACTTTTTTACAATAGCATTTTTTTCATTTCTTTCTTTCTCTTGATCTAAGAGTTTTGCTTATGTTTTGGTAGTTGAAACTTAGTTAATTGAGATTCTCTCATTGAAGTATTAAATATTACCACCTAGTCATGCTTTCTTGACAGCTGGATAGTTCAACCAAACTGTGGAATTTGATCCAATGATCAGGGTGGAAGTGGATCTGATATACATTGGCTGAACCACATTCGTTCAATCCAATGAACTGGGATAGAAGAGAACCTCATACACATCAGCCAAACCCCATGGCATTCAATTCAACAAACCAAGATGGAAGTGGACCTGAGACACATCAATCGAACTGCATGACATTCAATCCAACAGACCAAGATGGAAGTGAATCTGATACACATCAACCTAAATTCAAAAGATGGTAGTGAATCTGATACACATCAACCAAAGTTCAAAAGATGCATCTACTTGAATATGCTTAAGCCCTCAAATTGTGTAAAGCTGAAGACAAAAAGATGCCTAAATGAATAATTATACCACATACTATGTGAAGGCAATGTTTAAAGAGACAAAAAGTTAATAGGCTTACCCTTCAGCTATGTGAAGCTGAAGTCCAAAGAGACACCTAACTGAATTGACATAAGCCTTCAAGCTGTGTGAAGCCGAAGTCCAAAGAAACACACAATGAAATAGGCATAAGCCTTAACACTACGTGAAATTGAAGTCAAAAGGCCCCTAACTGAAGAGGCATAACTCCTTTGTTTGCGTAAAGCCACAGTTATGAAGATGCTCTCAAGTGAATAAGCATAGGACTTCTGACTGTGAAACTGAAGTCCAAAGAGATGCCTAAGTGAATATGCATAAGCCCTCAAATTTTATAATCTTTAATTGCATGAACCTCATACTAGGTGAAAATGAAATTCTAATGAATGTCTAATTGAAGCACAAACTAGGTTATGGAAGAATCCAAAAGAATCAAAGAGCTGCATTTTGGGGTTCACACAAATGCTACCAACAAAGAATTAATTGTTAACAAAAAAGGGCTTTGGCTTTCCCTATAATACCTTGGTTCTCAATGAAGTACATTGATGTGGTCTGTGCAGACTCATCCTCCAAGGTCCTTTTGTACACTAAAGGCAGGGTGGTCTTTAAGATGGGATAAATTTTTATAGCCCAATGTTAGCCACTAAGGTACTTTGAGTTGGAAGGAATCACTAGCTAACTTAGGGTAATCTAGCCGTGAAGTTACCAGCCCCAAATGCCCCTCTTTTGAGCTCTGGCGATCTTTATTTCAAAAATTCCCTCTCGACCTTAAAGCATTTCTCCATGACATGCTTCTTTCTTTTCTTCAAGGCAATATTGAATCTTCATTTTCTTCTACTGACTCTTAGCTTCCTTTCAAATCCCGCATCACTCTTACCACTAACTTGGATGGCTTAGCTTTTTATCTACTCCAGATTTGTGTCATCATCATCCGCTAAGGTTCTTTATTAATTACCATTGAATCTCCAATACCTCAATTATTTCTGCCCTTAATCACATAACTCCTTCATATGCTAAGGTGATACTGAGGATTATCTTCTTCTCACCTTTCCCATTCAGAAAACATCTTCTTGGGGTTCTCTAGCAAATTCAGAATCAGTCTCTTGTCTTCCCTTCCCAACTCCATGCCTGGTTCTTTTCCATAGGCAATGCCAAGTCTACTATGAAAATTTTATTATACATAACAAAACTCTTCTAATTATATAGATTTATCTCAGATTTTATTTCAAATTTGTAATGATATGCATTTACGAAGATAGTCAAGATTGATTGGAGCTAATTGAATTCATCTGAGTAGAACACAGTTTGACTGGAAATGGTTTCACCTTGAAGTGGTTTGAGTTTTGGTTGAGTTCACCAAAGTTGAGAGGTAACTCAACTAAGATGAAGGAATTGATTTGAAGTGGACTCTAACTCGCCTGAGCTAAATGCAATTTGATCACTTGAATGGAGATGATTAAGGTAGGATCGGATGACCTAAGGTGGAGCACTTGATCTACCTGGTGTAAAATGAGAATAAGAGGCACAGTAGGGCTCCTCTTTTGTACCTTCCTCCTTGCTAGGAGTTGCTAAAGCGATCAATGTTTGGAAAATCTATGGTAAGCTTAGAGGAGGTTATGTAGAGGTTTTGAAAAGGCTCTGAAAAAGATGTCCTTACAATAATATGACAACTCTCCTTTCATAGGCCTTTGGAGGTTAACACCCTCCAATGTCTTTTTATCATGTCTCATCTCTTGGTTGGCTCTGCTCAGCTGCCATGAAAACCCATCTGACACTCACATTATAACTATCTAAATCTTACATGTAATGACCATACAGCACTGTTTAGGTTTCTAGAATGTTCCATTCATATTAATCATCATTTATAAATCTTCTAGTGCTTGACTTCTTATGTGCCGTGTATAATTGTAGCCAGATTTGTAATTTATCCTTGACAACAAACAGCTATGTATTTTTCATCTCAGCATCATCAATCAAAGTATCTTATCCCTTGAGAATAGTAATTAGCTTAGCCTTGTAAATAGGTCTAATTAGCTTAACCATTCTAAAATATTCATATGTGCAACAATTTACAAAGTTAGTAACCAATACATTATAATTGGTTGTGGGTTTAAAACTCACCAATCCAATCCACACCATAAACTTTGAATGCGCTGTCATTTAGACGCTTTGCGAAATGGTTATATCTTCCACTGCCAAAATAAATATAACAAACTGTGTTTAAGAAAAACAGAAACCGTAGGCATGGTATCTCTACTTGCAACATACCAAAAATATAATAAAAAAAGGAGGAGATTTTACTTGCATACCTATGCTCATTCAAACCGTGTAAAATAACAACTAGTCCCCTGCAAACAACAGGAGCAGTATTAATTAGAGATAAAAGAAAATTTTGTGAAAGAGAGCAAGTTATTGTCAAGATATAATGTGACAATAATCAATTAGTGCTACTCATGATAAATCTGCCATGAGTGGAAAAGAGATACAGATTTCAGTTATTGTCAATCAAGATACTAAGACTTATAGTTATGTAAAACTTTTATAAAATAAGGTTGAATTAACACAGCAACACTACTAGAGGATAATGACAAGACCACAAATGTCCATCAAAACACAAAGAAGATTACAAAGAGCATCACAAACAAACACATCTCAATAGACTTTACTAGTCCTTGCTCCCATTCTCAATTAGCTCCTCAAGCAACCACTTTTTTCAACAACAAATTCCCTTCAGTTAGCACCAACAAATACTAATACTCAGACTGACTGCCCCCCCCCCTCCTTTTTTTTTTAATACAATGCTATTTTTTGGACCTAGTTGGCATTGGTTTCAGCTTCACTGTAAATGACCGATTTGGCCACTCAATCAACCACCTCTTTGGACACACAAATGTAGAGAACTGATCTCCTGTGCGACACATGCTTGATTTCTTCAGCGTCGATGGCGATGATACTATAGCCCAACTCCTGAACCCTAGGGGACGCCGGCGTTGTCCAATCGCGGCCGAAATCCTGCTGAATCGTAGCCGCCAGCGCCGCGGTTGCTGGCGGCCGAAATTGGCCAGATTTCGACCGCAGATAGGCCGGCATCAGAGTCCAGCCCTACTGCGGCCAAATTCCGACCACGATTCGGCTGGAATATGGTCGTGCGAGCTTTGATTTCGACGATCGACCGCAAAGTTACTATGCGTCGCACAGGATTAATCGCGCAGGAGATCATTTCTACACAAATGTATTCCCTTGCTATGATCTACTTTGCACTATTTCCCTTAACATCTTAGCTAAACATAATTCTTATACAGCCTACCCCCCACCCCCAAAAAAAACTATCACACATGACATCTAAGACTAAACAATGAATTAATTCTTAAGAGAGACACCATGATTCATCTACCGACCAAATCAAACAGAAGCATAAGAAAAAATTATGTTCAAACAACGATTTAGGAAGCATACAACCTTATCACAAATACACTTTCTATGTTCACAAGCACCTCCCAAATATTTTTCATATGTCCCTGGAGTTAACAAATACCACAGGCTTCTCAATTAGGTTGTTCAACCTCACAATTACTTCCTTTATAAAGTTAGTACTATCAACTCAAATGCACGAAAATATTTCATTAAACTAGTGGGTGAATTCGAGTGAAAGAAGACAACATCTATGATGCTCTCTGCCATCAACAAAGGAAGACCAAACTTTGAGCAGACAGTAAGGAAGATGCTGGTCTTCTCAGACAGTAAAACAGCAGGCACTGTATATTTTCAGGTTGAAAACAATCGAAACAACAAATCTAAAGAAGAACTAGCCGCTGGCATAGTTTTATTATCCTCAACGAGAAATATAATGAACAGTAGGGAAAAGGCCTTTTACCGGGATTGAGGGAAGAGAGGCGTCCAACATTGTGTGAATAATTCATCCCCTCTTGCTGTCTGAATCACCGCAAACTCCCTCACGCTACTCGCCATCTCAACCTCTGCGGCTGCCTCCTCTGCCATCTTGATAGCTAGGGCCTTCCTCGCTGTCACCATCTCCAAGTCCTTTTGCCTTGGCTGCACGACCACTTCCTCCGCCTTCGCGTGGACAGCGCTTTGCAGTCCTTTGAGGAGCACCACGATACCTCGCACCGCGACCAGAGTTACGACTACTAAGAAGCGACCTCCCGCACCAAACAGGAGAAACGTTCGCGTCAGCGCCGTGTTATTCTTCCCGGAGAGATCAATCCCCGAGGGCCCCTTCCTCCGTTCCCCATCTTCCGGAACGTGCGCCGTCCGCCGGAAGGGAAGCAGCAAAAGAAGACGAAACGCGTCGAGGAGCATGAGACCGCCCTTGAACGCGAGGAACGTGAGAAGGACGGCGAGAGAGCCTCCCGCACCCCGCGTCGGGGCCAGCGAAAGCGAAGGCGCCTCGGATCGCGCCTTCGCCGGCATCGAGGGCCTCTCATCCTCGTCCTCCGCCCGGGATCCGTCTTTCCGAGCTCCGACGCGAGCTATTTCCACCGATTTAGAGTGAGAAAAGGATTGCGATCCTTCTCGAACAGATCTCCGCTTCTGCATTCCAAACGAGATCGCATTGTTGCGGTGATTAATCGACACCAGTTGGAAGGTTGCGACCGAATGGGATTGGGAGCGCCCTAGAGTTGGGTTCGGGGAGAGTTTATATTTCAGCATTTTGATGGATGGAAGGTTCTGGTAGAGGATGCGAATGAACGCTAGTCATTCTTCCTTTGATTAGGCCAGGCCAGTCATTAATTCTAGGCCAGCTACCACACCAAAGAGATCCGGAACGGACGTATAAATGAGTCCACGTGTCGAATAAATGGTTCGATCTTACGTGGGAAAATAAAATAAAAATGACCGCGCTTAATTATCATTTTTATTTAAAAAATCTAAAAAATAGGCAAAAAATCCTCATTTATGTTTTTTTTAAAATAAAAAATTTACATTTATTATATTTAGAACACTATTATATTAAAATATTGTTTAATAATTTAATCAAAAATTATTTAAATTACATTAAAATTATTTTAAATTAGTTAATATCTTTTAAAATCTAAATCTTAAAAAATCATAACAATTACTAAATAATTGTTATAATATTGTAGGTAATTATAGCTACTATACTAGTGTTGGAAGTAAGATTATTTTGAAATAAATAATATAATTATTTTTAAAAAAAAAATAAACATAATTTGGAACACCTTTTTTATTTTTTATTTTTTAAATATTCTTATCTAATACTCAAGCAAAATAAAATCCCTTTAGAATTATTATCATAAAAATCACTTTAGAATCACTGTGTTACAATAATTTTATAAAATTGAACCATTTTAAAGGTAAAGAGTATAATAATTTTAATTAAATTAAATTGCTACATGTATTCAAGTAAAAGTTTGAGATAAAAAAATTTGTTCGGAGACTATTTTAATTTTATTCCTTTGACGAAAAAGATAATAAAATATGTCCCTTTAATTTTTCTTTAAAAACATTTAAAATAAACAAAATTCAATGGCCCACGAGATACTTAATTACAATCCCTTCTAATTGATCCGAGAAAGTGTGCAAAATTAATATTGAAAAAAAAATTTTATAGATTTTTTATAGTCAATTGATCAACACAAATGTAACATGTTTGCAGTGATGAATGGAGGTTAATTCTTGAAGAGTTTATCATCGTGGGCTCTCAAATGCTTTTCACTTTTTATGCTGGTCAAATGAAATTCTGATTTATCACTTTCATATGTCAAGGGATTATTAACTTGATGGTTCTATGTTTTCAAAGAGAGATAAGGGGATAAGGTAAAATAATAATCAATCTCTTTATATAAATTAACAAAGAATAAATAAATAAAAATAATTTGAACTATTTTTCGCATAAAAAAACTTTTTGCTAAGCTAATCAAAATTATTTAAACTTATTAAATTTTTTTTTTAAATCAAAGTTACTATAAAATTATTATAGCAATGTCAAAACGATTTTGATCCAGTTTAACAAAAAAAATTTATCAACTCGATAAAGAATTTTTTATTTGAAAATATTTTATGTACCTAAAAAAAATATGTTGGACGCCATCTTAATTTTTACAATTTTTAAAATAATTATTAAAATAACATTAATATTTTTTTATTTTCAAATTTTTTTTAATACTATATATTCTTTGCTCTGAATGGATGCAAATTTAAAAGACCACGTGACAATCATACAATATGATAAAATATAATAATGTTCATGTTAAATATTTTTCACAAATGATCTTTTAATTTAATAATAATAATAATAATAATAATAAATTATAAAAGATTTTGTTTTGATATAGAGATCTTTAAAAAAGATTAAAAATTTAATAATATATTTTATATTTATTGAGAATTGATTTTCTCCATACTTGTCCTTCTCCCCACCAAACACCACAATCAATTAATCAAAAAAAAAAAGGTGTGCGAAAAGTAAGCGTTAAATTAATGAGCACGTTACGAACCCGTTTCGGCTCCGCCATTGTCCCTGCTATGTAACGGCTCCTCTTTCCCATCTACGTTCCCAATCGAATATCTGTAACTGTTCTCGTCCGATTCCTTGCCCTCCCCTCGTCGGATCTACGGGAAGCCCCAGCACTAACCCTAATCCAATCCCCAAATGGAATTGTAGGTCGCTGCAATTGCCATGATCCCACGGCCGCCGGCTCCGGTCGTGCTTGCGGCGCTCGGTCGCCGGCAATGGGGCATGCCTGCCGCGGAGAAATTGCTGTTCGTCCTTGTCTCGGTCTGCTTCATCTCCGTCCTCCTCGTTCTTTCCGCTATCTCCGGGTTGACGGCCTCCTCCGCCTTCTTCGCCCGCTGCCCGACTCCCACCGATGTCCACCGCGGCGCCGCCCACCTGCCGGCCTTCGCCTACTACATAACCGGTGGCCGAGGAGACGTTCGACGCGTCCTGCGCCTTCTCCTTGCCGTCTACCATCCCAGGAACCGGTACCTTCTCCACCTCTCCGCTGATGCACCTGAGTCGGAGCGGACCGATCTCGCTGCCAGAGTCTGGCTCACGATCCCGGCTGCTCGGGCGTTCGGGAACGTGGACGTTGTCAGGAACGCCGGAGCCATGACACCGATGGGTTCCTCCGGGCTCGCCGCCACGCTCCACGCTGCGTCGGCGCTCCTGCGGCTGGACGATGGCTGGGATTGGTTCCTGACGCTGAATGCGGCTGAGTATCCGCTCATCACGCAAGACGGTACGTTTTTCCCTGTCTTGGTTGTTGATTCGAATTTGGATATTGCCCCCCTCCAAAAAGAAGAAAACGAATATTTATTACAGCTTAGTTTCTCCTGTAGGAAAATTTTCGAATCCTTCTCTTTAAGCCGAGTAACTGATATCAATAATCCGCCGGATGAAACACTGGAAAATTGGTTCTCTCTAATCTACGCCAAGCTGTTCTTCTTCTTTGAAGGTTTCACCTGGTCTCATTCTCTATCCATCATCTCTCATTAACTCAGAACAACTTCATCTTATACATGGCATGAGTTGTCAGTGTAATAAACGAGCGAACATCCAATCGAAATTGCTTCAAATATGTTCTTTGACTTCGTGCCATGATTAGCTGAAACACCAATAAGCTTCTAAGCTTACATTGACCATCATCAGTGAGAAATGACCAGTGTCTTGGTTCTCAGGCTTCGTGGACCTCGGTATCATAATGTGGATTTTCCACATCCATCAGGTTTTTCAGCTCTCTTGACCACAAAATGTACAGTTACCTCAGTGTTTGAGCACCTGATTGTAATTATCTATAGGTCCCTGAATCGCCATTACTATGAGCTGTATCCCCAAATTACCTGCCCGCGGTGCTGTATTTCTTCAGCGGACCAAATTTTCATGACAGGAAAAACTTCTTCGAGATCCTCAACTAATAATGTGATGTACAGTAGTTGCTTAATATCGAGGAACTTGGAACACCATCAGAAGGCACGTGACCATTGCTTCATGTATGACTTTGATGTGCCTGTTTCTTCACCAACCTTAACACTTCTTTTGTTTTGCAATCAACTGGATTCCATTGTTTCCATGTCTTTAGGGTAATTATCTTACTTTTTTTTTTAATCTTGACAACAAGGACTGTAAGAATAAGTTTCTTTTATCTTGGTACAACCGTACAAGTGAATTAGTAAATGCCCCTTCATATTTCATTTGTTCAACCAAATTACTTGGATAATCTAAAACTATCACTAACTTCCTTTTAAAAGTTGAATAGTTGTGTGCAGCATGGGCCGTGGTGTAAATTTGATGTTGTATTCTCATCTGAATAGGTTGTTTAGTCTTCACAGAGATCAAACGAAATTATCCATGCAAATGACCATACTTGGATATTAAGCATGGCTTACGTTCTTGTTTGTTTTCTAGCTCTGTTACCTATGCAGAATTTGATAAGAATAAATACTGAATGCGTTCTACCAACTCTAGAGAAAAGAAAAAACAACTCTGATGAGTATTGACACTGATCAGTAGTTTGCAGCAATCTATTACCAATTTCTTTGATTCCTAAGACACCATGAGAAGAAAACAATTTAGTGATAGCATAGATCTATGTTTATTGAGATTTAGCATTTCAAGTTTGCTCTTGATTGCCTCTATTGAGATATATTCAAACAATTTGTACAATCTGAAACACATTAAAACAATATAAATACCTCCATGACCATTCTAACACACCTATCGGACCAAGTTTGATCAGCATGCAATACTGTGTTGTGATTAATTAGTCAAGCATTCTAAGACTTACTTTCTTGCATAAATTGAAGAATGATGGCTTGGGGTTTCTGTATATCAATTATATAATATTTATAAAAAAAACTAATAGAATACACCACCGCTTGGGGATTTAGTTTTTCTTTTTCTGGCACCTGACTGTAATTAGTGCACATTTTTTTGGATGGATAAAACTGCTAGCCACTCTCTAATTCTGCCTATTGAAAGTGATGCACTATATGCCTCCCCAAAAGAGGAATAATCAATCATTTCCTTTCATTTTTTCAGACTTGATTTATGTTTTCTCTGGTGTTCCAAGGAACCTTAGCTTCGTAGATCACACTAGCGATCTTGGATGGAAAGAGTAAGTATTAACAGCTTTTCTATGATATTCAAGTTATATCTATTTATACCCCTTAACATTGAAATATTGCCCTTGCAGAGAACAAAGAGTTCAACCAATTATAGTGGATGCAGGGATCTATTTGGCAAAAAGGAATAGTTTCTTCCAAGCTTCAAAGAATCGAGACACTCCTGAATCTTTCAAGTTCTTCACAGGTACTGATCTTACATTTGCGCACCATATACGTCAAGCTTACACTGAATCATCTACTAAAATTCGCTTTCAAACTTTCTGCCAAACAGGATCCCCATGGGTTATCCTGAGCAGATCATTCTTAAATTACTGTATATTGGGTTGGGACAATCTGCCTCGGACGCTTCTCTTGTACTTCACAAATGTGATTCTACCACAGGAAAGTTACTTTCATTCAGTTATATGCAACTCGGCTGATTTCCAGAATACAACGGTGAACAGTGACCTAAGATATATGGTGTGGGATGATCCTCCTGGAATGGAGCCTCAGTTTCTTAACACGACGCATTACGATGAGATGATGAAAAGTGGCGTGCCTTTCGCTCAACAGTTCCACCATGGTGATGCAGTGCTAGATAAAATTGACAAGGAAATACTGAAACGCCGTAAGGATAGGGCTGTGCCTGGAGCCTGGTGCTCTGGGAAGAAGAGGTGGATGGATCCATGCTCTCAATGGAGTAACGTTAACATCGTTAAGCCTGGGTCACAATCAAAAAAGTTTGCACATTTGATGCAACAGCTCTTAAATGACTGGAAGTCAGAATCCAATTCTTGTTCGAGCTAACAGAAAACACTTCAGGTGATATCAAAGTTTCATGTCGATCAATTACGGGCAAGCATTGTTGAAGGTAGGTTGGCAGGTCCTTGTTTGCGGTTGGTGCGTGTTTGTGCACAGTTTTAGCTGCAATGGGCACCAGTTTGTGGGAGCAGCAAGTTCCTTGCAGGTAGGGAAGAAGCAACTTGGAAGGAAACCCGTTTCTTCTCAGCTTCATTTACAGGGAAACCATCTTCTCGTCTTCAGCAAAATTCGACATCTCTCGATTGATCTTCACCGACAATAGGTAAACTTTTGGCATATTCTTTTAGATCATATGTATGGAAATTAAACTTCCATTTTGATGAAGGTGGATCTTGTATCTAAGATTTGACAACTTTCATAGTCTATCTTGGTTAGGTGGCACCTTCAAACCTTTGTCTCCTCAGAGGGGTCTGATTAAATTGGAAGGAAAAAAAAAATACTGTGTTATGTTTGCTAAATGGGAAGGAAAATTATTTTTGAGCTATAAATGCTCTTCATGGTTTACTAGTATTATCTTCTGAGCAATTTTTCTTCCTCTTTATATCTGTTAAAAATAAAACACAGACAAAAAAAGTCAGAACAATAATTCATATTTAACAAAAAAACTCATGGGGAAAATAAATTTGAATTTCTGACCTTACCAATAATAATGACAAATTAATTGTAATATCAAATAACATATTACATTTTAATAAAAGAATAATTATTACAATTTATTCAAAATAGCCTCTAGCATTTAAGTTATATAAATAATTCATACATTCCCATTTTATATATATATCAATCTATATCATTTTCTAAGTAAAGGGTAGCTCGGTACACGAAGCTCTCGCTATGCGGGGTCCCGGGGAAGAATCCATTGTACGCAGCTTTACCCTGCTTTTTTTTGTAAGAGACTGTTTTTCTAAGTAGTTTTTGTTTTTGTTTTTTGTTGTTACAAAAATAAGGCATCATATGACTATTTTTATTCTCTTATCTTCTATCATTAACATTTATAAATAGACTTTTATTGAAAGGCTATTTTATGTAAATCTAGCAAGGGATCCTTTTTAAACAAAGGACTTTGAGCTTTTATTCTAATAACTATTTTAATCATTCATTATATATTTTTAAATATCTTAAGTACTAATCAGTAAATCTTTTTTTTTAATTACAGGAATCATCTAAAATATATCACCTGAAAGTTAGTCTTACATATATATACTTAATAGATCACTATTTCTATTGATATTAGACTTCCATAATCAATACCTAGCACTTTTATTACATTAATTTTATTTTTTATTCGACGTTCCAAATTCAACTATTATTTTATCATCTTCATCAGGGAGTATATTTATATTTTGAATTAAATTTATTTAAAATATTTATTATATAGGAATGATCTCTTACATAATCCTTATATGAGCACCCATGAGTACCACCATCATCTACCATTTGATCCCTTAGGGTTTAGAGATTGAGCTATAGTATTCACTCGATCGGACGGTGGATGATGGTGGTGCTCATGGGTGCTCACATAAGAGTTGTGTAGGAGATCATTCCTCTCTCTCTCT
>JBAMHZ010048628.1:5228-17910 GCA_037177395.1 Alpinia galanga
AAAGGAAAACTCGAGGATAAGTGGATAAACGTTATGCCCCAATCGAGTGGCTACGCAGGGACCAATTGTCAAGAAGACCTGGAGCCCAAACAGTGGAGTTCGGGGAGTCGACCACTCAACCGCACTCCCAATTCCGCCACTCGACCGTACTATGACCCGGCCACTCGACCGCGCTAAGTCAACCACTCGGTTGCACTCCCAATTTGGCCACTCGGCCACACTGTGAGTTGACCACTCGGTTGCACGCCTAATTTGGTCACTCGATCACACTATGATCCAGCCATTCGGCCACACTATGAGTCGATCACTCGGTCAATTTATGAGCCAATCACTCGGTGGTACTCCGAGTCATTCACTCAACAATTAATTGTTCCAAAGCATCCCTTCTGGGTGATACAGAAGTCTGACACTTGGGGGCCATGAGCTAACGATTTCGGTGGCGATTATTTAACATATGTTAACTTTAACAGAGAATTACTGTTGCAGCTTGGAGAATCCGTCCTTTGTTCGCTAGGTAAGAATAATCCGCCAAAACCAACCACATCAATAAATTAGTTTTTTTTTTTTTACTTTTCAAAATTTATAAAAATTTTAAATATTAAAACATAAATAATAACTATAATCGTAAATTAAACGGCAACTGATATTTCCGAACTAAAAAGCATAATAGGTGAAGCCAAAGATCATTTTTTTTAATAATTCAAGTGTGACTGCAACAAAGAGTTCTATGCAAAATATAATATTTGTCTATCTTTAGCTTTTTCACATCCGAGGAAATTGACGCAAAAAAAGGGATTTTAACCCTCAAAAAAATTCCAAATTATACCGTATATATTCTAGATAATGCATTCTTTAAATTATTTTACTTATTTTTATTTTTATATATTTGATTTATTTTATTTGCACAAGACCAAATAACCATTTAACTAATTTCATGTGCTTTAATTCTCTAGCATTTAAATTCACTCATTTTTTTTTAATAACGTGTCTCAATTTCATCCAACTAATTTTGAAGGCAAACATTCCATCTGATTCGCCTATCACATAAATTCAAAACACATCTCATACAAAATTGCTCTCCAAAATGTTCCTGTTATTTAAAATTTGAACTTAATCCTCTTTAGTTTACTGCTACATGATGTTAAGAAACGTTAATTAAAAAATTCCATAAAATTTCATTGAGTTGTGACTGTTTCCAATTGAAAATACAGAGATTTAATAAAATAGAATAGATACATAAAAAACAATTTGAAGAGACATTGTTAAAACTGATAATTACTCTCATTTATAGGATAATAACAACCATGACCTAATTCGCTCAAATTTAGTTCTGAGAGATTTCCATACTTCAAAAAATAAATGTTAGTTGCAGTAACTAATTTCAAACGCTTATTATTCAAGATCATAAAGATGCAGGTGGAAACAGAGAATACGCCTCCTACAGAAATACACCTTGTAAATTTTTCACACATGGTGATACACAAAAAAGGAATAGTATAGTGCACAAAACTCCCGACATATAAAATTCAAGAAAAAATTATATTATATACAATTTTATTTTGCTTTATAAGAGACTATTTTCAAAACTTAAACTTGTGATCTCTAAATAACAAAGCAATAATTTTATCATTGTATTAAAGTTCCCTTCACATATGGTAATACACAATGATAAAAATTTCAGTGAGTTCAATCACAAAAATAATGCATACAACAAACAAAGCAAGAAAAGAATACATATTTCCACAGCCCAAGTGTGATTTAATCGTACGTGTATATTATTTAGTCAAAACTGGATATTCCTGAATGAATCTAAAACATGGAGGCACGATAACAGCAAATGAAACGACCAGTCCTTAATTGCAGCAAAATAGGTATTTAGGCAGTCCCAGAAACGTGTACGTGAAAAGGGGAGCCACGGCAAAAGATTGGCTCATTTGAGGAATCTGATTTGGCGCGAGCTCTGAGAACATCAGTTGGATCATTTATGACAGCGGCTGTGAGTAATGTGTATTCGCCTGGCACAAGAAAGTAAAGAGCAAAAGAATGTGTAATTTCTTGGAGTGGTGGCACCTCCAGATTGACGTCAGCAACGATACCTGAGCAAGCGAGAAAAATAAGGGGTTAATAAAATGCATTCCGAAGTGATAAATGAATCTGTAAAGGTATGACTTAGATGTTTCATCTCTTATACACGATCAATGTGCAATGGATCTTTTTGGAAATAAAAATACCCACAAGTATCATTAACTCCTTTTTGCACATCCACTTGATGTGATCAGGTGTTTTAAAGGAAAGAAAATATCAAACTAGGTAATAAACAAACTTCAATCTGACTCCACAAATATGAAGGCAGGAATGATCACAAGGCAATTATATAAACAACATTTGAGGACAAATTGCAGCCTCAGTTGTTCCACAACTGATGTTCATGGAGCATGGCATATTAAAGAAATGTTTCCATGGAGCACAGCTTATAGAAGAGGAACCACCTAAAGTAGAATATATTAGTGTAGTAAAGAAAGATAGACCTAGAGGCTACAGGAGAAATTTAAAGGTCTTACAAATAAAGATTGAATAGGGTAAGGACCTATGGCACAACTTTATCTAGCTTTCACATTTTCCTTATAGAATTTTACTTTGTTTCCATCTAGTGATATTAGACTTGGTTGTTATTGTAATTCCACTTTACTTCCAATCAAAATAATCAAATCTTGATCTTACAAATTAAAAACTAAATTGTCAGTCAATCTATTTGAACATACCGGCCCATAGAACAGTTGTATTATTTCCTTCAAAGCAATTCTCCCCTGCTACATCTCTGCATGATATGGTAAGGCTCATTCTAATCTTTTCTTTTGTATTATTCTGAATAATGACTTCCATGCGAGTCATCTCATGAGCTGATATGGAATCTTTAGCTTTTCCAATGAACATCTGGCCATTGGAAATATGTGCCATACTGGATTCTTCAGAGGAGCCAATGTTTTCTGATGTAGTTCCGATTTCAGCCAACCTGAATCCAAACGTTAAAGGATCTGGGAGTAATATGTCCATCACTGATGCTTGCAGTGCTGCTTGAGTAGCATCTTTGATGTTCAACTCCCCAGAGCTATTTCTTCCAGAATGCCATCTCACTTTTATTTTGGATATCAAATTGTTGATGGAAGCATTCAACTCAGCCTTTGCATTCCTTTCTGCTACTGCATTTCCAAGTGCATTGTTGACTTGAGTATCTTTTGAAAATAAAGAAACATCAAGGACAGGCAATTTAAAATTCTCCAAGGGAATCAACACCCTTGCAGAATAGTCACGATCAATTCTGGTTTTCCGGTAACCAAAGTCGATGTCTGCATTGTTGAAAATTGACATGCCATACTCACTCGGCTGACTCTCCAACTGCACAGATACATTGACCTCAAAAACTACATCTGTAGGATTAGAGAGTTCTAGTTCAAGAAGCCGCAGCCCCCAACTTCCTCGATAAGGATCAATCCTTACCAAAGAATTCCCTTCTTCAATTATATCTTTCTCACTATTAATTCTTTTAGGAAGTGTCCCACCTATACGTGCAGGAAACTCCATGGAGAGCAGGCGTGCCCGTACGAAGCGCAAGCCTTGCAGAACAGACACATTTAAAGGGACAACCAATCGCCTGCCTGGTGGAACAGTATTCCCATTGCTGTTTAATTTATCAGAATTTGTTATTGGGCCTAAAAGATTAAGAAAGAAGAGATTAGCAAACAGTAAATCAGTTGACGACTAAAAGAATTACCAGGAAAAGTTATTGTATCTGTTCTGCTGACTAAAATAATTAGGTACCTATTATGCCCAAGATAATACAAAATGGACATATTTCAGGGAAAAAAAACATCCTGCTCAGAAGGTCATGTACATGCATCAATAATTATGTTAAAGACAATACCTATTCTGTACTGTATTGAGTAGAGATCTGCACCACTCAGTATACCCGACCCACACTAACATCAGTTGTAAATGCACTGAAATGCATGATATGATTACCCTGATTTAGACATTTAACACAAATATGTCGATGAGATTGCTTGATTATTAATTTTGAGGGGAAAAAACTGTGCAGCTAGAAGTTACATAATTGGGCATCAGATCTCATGACGACAATTTGGAAAGGACTAAAGCAGTCTTAAAATGGCAAAAGCCATACTGAATTGTGTGAAAAGAGGTTATTGATAAGATCTTAGAATCCAATCAAGCATTCTTTCTGAGGTCATCAGGATCAACATCCTACCTAGGAACGGAAAAAAGTTTCATAAGTTTGGATCATAGGATTAGAATGGAGCATTGTAAAATCTTACAATTTAGTAATATATTTAACATTTATGATTTTATCATATGAATGTGAATGTAAATGCAAATGTTGACCTAAGATCCAGGTTGTTGCTATAACTAAGCTAATCGAAATCCTGCAAACAGGTATTATACAGGAAACCTTGAAGTACCTTTCCTAGAGTTTCAAAATTTGAGTGAGATCCAGAAATGCAAATCAAATTCAGTGTTACATAAAAGAATTTCATGATGGGTAGAAATGGAGTGATTTTGACAACTATAGGGTCACTTGTTTACCAGAATAATAGACAACCAACAAAGGGCTGCTTCCTTCTTTAGATGCTCTCCGAGTATTTGCAGAAGGGCTCTTGCTAGCATCTAAATCAGTATCAGGTAAATTTAATTGCCATGCTTTTAGGGTCACCGGAATAGTCACTTCACCACCAGGTTTCAAAGGAAGAGCTGACAACAAAGCATCATGTGCAATTGAACTAACAGAATCCTGGTTCTTCCCTGATAATGCAAGGTGTGCTTGTTCAATTGGCACAGTTCCTGCATTTGTTAGATTTATCCAAATGTCGCGAATTTCACCTTCATACAATATTGTAGACCCATTTCCTCCTACCATACGGGAAACTAGCAGGGGTAGAGGTTGCACCACAGAAATGTTTGGAAAGGACACATTCTTTGGCTTAGTAGAACCACAACATCTGAAAGGGTCTAAAAGAACAAGACCTTGTGATGCTCCAAGAAGCAAATTATCAACATCCCTAAATAGATGCTCTGTAATGACACCAAAACAATGGACAATGCATCCAGGTATTGAAACTGCTCCCACTTTTGTTGGAATGCCAGATAACGAGATCACCTTGGAAGTGTTAGAAGGCAGATTTACACTTACAGGAAAAGCATCAAAGTTGTTAGACTGAGCTGAGAGATAGATACTTTCAACAATAAGATCAAAGCTACAAGGATTTGCCAACTCAACTAAAACATGAACTGGTTCTCCCACAATCCAAGTTAGCTCTTGTTTAATGGAATCAGTGGAGCTTCCCTTGCTGAAAGGTGTGTAGATAAATGGTCCAGATGGTGCTGAGCCAGTCCACCACTCCTTTTGAGAGTTGCGTTTTATGATATCTGTTTGTGAAGGATGGAGGGGAAATGAGTGCAGCCTGGAAAGAATCAGACCTCTTACTGTAAGCAGAGAAATTAATATAAAATTATCTACATGGTACTATTGTATCATTTACACAAATTCACCAAATAATAAGCTTGCAGCGCAGCATTGTACAAAACCTCAACAGAAAAATGCTATACATTCACAGTTAGTGGTCAAACAACCAGATGGAACAAAAAGTATAAAATAATTCTGACCATGGCAGAGGTATATATATGTATATATACACATATAAAGGTGCATATCTAACATCTATTCCCAATCTATGCTACAGAGGCTTGGGGATCGAGATCCGTAACATGTTGGTTCTAGGTTCCTGCAGATTATTTTCTAAAGCTTGTGGTAAATGAACATGTTGGTGTCTAACTTAGTATGACAATCAAAGCATAGAAAAGACCAACAAGGGTATATGAAAGCTCCGAATATCAGAGGCCCTAATTATAACTTTCAAAATCAAAATATTATATTCCATTTTCAAAGGGGGTCCAATAATTTAGTGCTAGAGAGAACAATCTCTACTAAATTTGATGCAGCCCAATGGCTCCAGGGAAGCAGGAAAAGATATGGAAGAGAGAGGAGCTCTGGAAGAAACAAATTTCATAACCAAAAGCATGAGCTGGCTAAGTACTGCAGAAACTTGAATGTAGGTTAGCATATACAATGCATTTATTATCCTTATTTAAATTACTTATCATAATCATCACACCATGTTCATCCAAATTATTTGGGATTACCTTGTTTTTCCAAACTATTTGGGGTTAGCTACATTAATCTTATCCCTCCATTGAGTTCTATGCTTTAGCATTTAAATTACTTAATTAACTAAATTCAAACTTCATATTCTCCCAGATTGATGAACAGACCTCAACTCTACCATCAAACCCATGTAGGTATGGAATTGTTTATAGCATTCAGGAGGATTCAAGCGAGCCCTAAATACTTGGAACAAGACTAATTGTTTCACATAAAAGGATTAAGAAGAATATAAGAATATGGGCACCTACATTTAACCCTTTGGTTTCCTAGTGGAAGTTATTATGTTTATTTTATCAGATGCATTGCTCAAACGTAACTATTTGCATAATGATACAAATTTCTCAATGCCTTCAGAACAATTCTTATCTGTTTCAGAATGGTCAAAAGGGACTAGTAGAACACAAAGTATTGTAACATTCTTTTGATCATCAAGTACGATTAATGTTACCTTTGTTGGACCATCCAACTAAAGGTTTAAATTTGGTCATTTTTTACAAGATATTAAGTTAGGCGATATAAAAGTATGACAAATACGCACATCGAGTGAAGAAGAGGAACACAAAAAAAGACTTAGTTAGCAATAATAAAATAAGATAAAATTTATTTAAGTATAAATGATGATATAGTAGGGGATAGAACCCAATGGCATAGAAGGATCCATATAGTTGACCCCACCTAGTGGGATAAGATTTGATTGTTGTTGTTGTTGTAACTTGATTGGAATGCAAATTATCCATGTGGATATAGGGTGACTCATTGTGGGCATTCAAATCATTCAAATCAGTCCCTAAAATAGTCTTTATCCTGATGTTTCATTCAGTTGCGTAGGAAGTAGGTTCCTGCATGTTGAGATTTCAAGAATGTGTCCAACTGCGCAATGACCAGTCAGAAAAAGCCTCAAGGTTGAGTTTGGGCAAACTTCCTAAACAAGGTCCACAACACAAGTGTGTGCACTGGATAACTTATATACTTGACATTGAGCACAATTCTCAAATGGTTGATTTGATTGTGTATATGCCTACATTGGTCATAGTTATTAAGAATATTACACAGCATAAAACCTATCAGGTGCATGAGATGGAAAAGATTCTCATAGAGTGGATAAGGACAAGGTTACTGATGTTTTCTCAAACTGTGGAAAATAGCTTATCATATCAGAGTATAATGTCAAATGATTTTATTTCACATTATCTTTACAGACAAATAAAATAACAGGTGATAATATAAGTTGATTCTAGCAGATGTTATTATGTATTTTGTCAGTGACTCAGATGCACACAGTGGTAAAGATATTATTTACTTCATTTAGGAAAGATGTTTTGAACCAATACACATTTGGATGTAACCTACGTTTTACTAATTGGTTACTATGAGAAACAAACCGTGAACAGAAAGACAAAAAACTCACCTAATAAAAGGAAGGGCAGGATCAGCACAGCGTGTGCCTGATGGAAGCCTTTCTGCAGAATTTGCAAGTGAGCTTGCAAGGCCACTCTGACCAGCAGGCGTGATGAGTGGATAAAATGATCTAAGTAGACGAGCAGCAGCACTCCATGCAGCAAGAGGATCCCCAGCACGTACAGAGGACATCAATATCTCTCTCAAAACAACCATCTGTATGCTGCTCCATTGACACTCAAATAAAGAGACTATAGATTGAGGGTGCACTTTTCCCCCATCAGAATGACTTGCTCCCAGTTCCTTATTGCAAGCAATACGAAGAAATAAGACATATTGAAATTGCAGAAAAATCTAAGGGAATGTGAGTCTAGAATCCCTGCCAAAACTCAGACCGATATGAAAAAAACATCCAACTTTCAGAGTGGTTCAACTTCATTTATCTCAATACAGATTGGTAATTCCAAAATTATGGAACATTGTAATCTCTATTCTTTTTATCATTTTGCTTGGTAAGATGCCACTAAAAATTCTGTAATAATATTCTCCTATGGTATTTCCCATGGTAACAATTATGGGGAGAACAGATGCGTTGAGATCTATGAAAATTGAAACAGAAAAAATGAGATTCGGGTGTGCCTCTTTATAATAACAAAAAAGTTTAGAAAAGGAAAAAAAAAAATGTTCATTGTATCCAGGATTATGTCCTGGATCATTAAATAAAAACACAAAGATGAAGAAAGAAAGAATATCACTACTGTGTAAATAAAGAGTTAAGAGAAAGCATTACACAACAGAAGAAGATCATTTTCTAAAATGGAATAGATTAGCTATTTTTTCTTTTCAACGCCTCTACTATTTTTTATTTACTTTTACACGTACTGCAGCAAGAAAATGAAATTTTTTAGAAGAAAAAGAAAGTCATCTTTACAAACTTTTTGTATTATATGTCATAGGATTTTCTTACAAAAAAATTAATGTCATATGAACTAGATCTAGACCGAGTAAAACACTTTGCTCGCTGAAAGGTCAACATGAGTAAATAAGCTGATCCAAATTCACTTTTGCAGTTATTGAATATTAACATTCAAAAATTAAAGCAGCTGACTATTATAGTGTGGTTAACAGAACTTGTTCTATTTTGCTTAAGAATATGGCCAATTCATATGCTTGGACACTCTTCAGTTAGGTCAAATGAACAAGAAACAGTGATGTGTTATCACATTGACTGGTCATACAAAAGTTCCTAGCTAGTTTTGCTATAACCTTACGATAAAGATTTTAGAATCTAGATTTTACCAGCTATTCAAGCTCCTATTTTGCATCAGATTCTCAAAACCTCACATAATATTGAGACATGACAACAACAAAATTTAACAGAACAATGGATTACACCGACTACATAGTGATTGAACTTCAGAGACTCACTGAACTAAAATATGAAGTCTTGGGTCCAGACTGTTTCAAAACCTTTAGCATAAATCAAGGTTTAAAATTTTGATCCTTGCCAAATTTTCAGTTTATAAGCGAAACAATACTATTTCAGTACTTTTTAAATATAAAATATATTAATTAAAAAAGTATTTTTATTAATATTTGATTATTATAGATGTTTATTATTTAGTTATATTTAAAATGCTGAATGTTGAGTTTAAATTTTAATATTATGTCGTGAAATGTTTAATGTTTATCAAGTAAAAGTTAATTTAGGGTCAGCTAAAATCTACCAAGTAGACATGACAAGATCAAATAGGTTAATCTAGATCCAATTTGGACTTATTTTGATCAATTTAAAATTAAACCAAATTTATTATACAAGATATTTTCATTTATCAATAATAGTATATTTTATAAAGTTAGAAATTATATTATATTAATTCTTTATTTTTCTTAATAATGTAGTTTGTTTTCTAACTCTGCCCATGACGAGTTAAGACTATCATGGCCAGTCCCACGCCCGGATAAAGGAGAAGGATTGCGTTAGGTTATCAATTAACATTAAACTAAGGTAAATGTTCAATGCATGGATCCATTAAACTATTGTACTAATGTTAAGTTGTTTCTTAAAAGGAATGCATTGCAAGGTCCAACAGTAACGTTTCGCCAAGCACTACTACATTTTTAGAACTCGGATATAGTGATAAATATACAAGAGTTCACGTTATATGGTTCGACTATAACGTATCGGCAAGGACCATTATATCTGCATGAGAACTTAAGTATAGAGTTAAATAGGCAAGAGTTCTCACACCATAAGTTGGGTAAAAATAAATATAATAGAAAAACTAATAGTCTAAGATTTAAAACATGGAATATAGGAACTCTTACAAATAAAATAATAGAGGTAGTGGTTATAATGATTAGGAGAAGAATTAGTATTTTGTGTGTACAAGAGACAAAATAGTTAGGCGAGAAAACAAAATTGATATAGAACTCAGATTTTAAGCTATGGTATATAGAAAAGAGTAAAACAAGAAATAGAATGGATATATTATAGATAGTTCCTTACAGCATGAAGTTGTAGGAGTAGTTAGAAAGGGGATTAAATTATAACTCTCAAGATAGTAACGGAGAAAGAAACTATGAACGTAATTAGTGTATATGCACCTCAAGTAGGATTAGATGAAAATACAAAATCAAGATTTTGGGACAACCTAGATAAAATATTATAAAACATTCTGCTAAATAAAATGATTTTAATAGGAGGTGATTTAAATGGACATGTCGAAGTGAAAAATGAGAAATACGAGAGGATGCATGGGGGTTATAATTTTGGAACAAGAAATGAAAAAAGGTAAAACTATATTAGATTTTGCGATAGCATATAACCTTATACTAGTTAATACATTTTTTAAGAAAAGAAAAGAACATTTGGTCATTGGTCACGTTCAAAAGTGAAAATAATAAATCTCAAATTAACTTTCTTATGGTTAGGAAGAGGGATAAAAAAATTTGTAAAGATTGCAAGGTCATCCCTGAAGAAAGCTTAACTATCCAACATAGGTTAGTAGTATTGAATATATATCTCAGGCATAATATCAATAGAAAGAAAATATACACAACTCCTAAAATTAAGTGGTGGAAGTTAAAGGATGGAAAACAAAACATATTTATAGAGAAGGTAGGAGTACAAATATTAGGTGAAATATATGGTGACCCTAATACGACATAGGATAAGATGATATCAAAGTTGAAAACAGTAACCAAGAGTGTACTCGGTGAGTCCAAGGGGTATACACCACCAAGTAAGGAGTCTTAGTGGTGAAATGAGAAGGTACAGGAGAAAGTAAAAGAAAAAACGAACAATCTATAAAGAATTATATATTTGTAAGAACGAGAAAAACTTAAAAAAAATATACAATAGCCAAGAAAACAGTTATATCGAAAATTGGATAAAAAAAAGGGAAAAGAAATATTTATAAAATAGCTAAAGTGAGAGAGAGGAAGACAAAATGTTTTAATCAAATAAGATGTATTATAGATGAATGCAATAGGGTATTAGTAAATGATGGAGAAGTAAAAGAGCTGTGGAAGAGATATTTTCATCAACTTTTTAATGAACGTTTAGGTGACCAACTAAACTTAAGTAATTTAAATAAGTCAAATAAGTATAGAAATTTAAATTTTTATTGTATAATTCAAATTTTAGAAGTAGAACAAGCTTTAAATGGATGCAAAATGGAAAAACCGTTAAACCAAATGATATTCCGATAGAGATGGAAGTGTTTAAGGAAACAAGGCATTAAATGACTTATAAAATTATTTAATAAAATATTAAAAACAAAAAAAAATGTTTGATCAATGGAGGGTAAGTATTCTAATTCTCTTATATAAGAATAAGGAAGACGTATAAAATTGTGCAAACTATAGGACTATTAAATTAATGAGTCATAGTATGAAACTTTGGGAAAGAATAATAGAAAAAAGATTAAGGAGCCCACGGTTACCAAAAATCAATTTGGATTCATGTCTAAAATGTCGACAATAGAAACTATACATCTTCTCAGGCAACTAATTAAAAAGCATCGGGAGCAAAAGCAAGATGTACAAGTGGTATTCATTGGCTTAGAAAAAGTTTATAATAGAGTCTCAAGAAAAATTATATGAAGAATTCTAGGAAAGAGAGGTGTTAACGTAGCACATATTAAATTAATTAAGGATATGTATGAGAAAGTAATGACCAGAGTAAAGACTTCAAGTGGATTAACTAAAATATTTTCAATAAAAATTGGATTACATCAAGGATCAGCTCTATGTCTCTATCTGTTTATACTAATCATGGATGAACTCATTGGACACATTCAAGACACAGTACTGTGATGTATGTTGTTTACAAATGATATTGTTTTAATAGATGAAACACGTGAAGGATTAAATGTTAAACTAGAATATTAGCGGAAAATAGTAAAAGTGAAAGGTTTTAAGCTTAGTAGAGTAAAGATAGAACATATAAAATTTAAGTTTAGTAATATTAGACATAATGAGACAAATGTTAAGATAGGAGATGACAAGTTGTATGGAATTGAGAGCTTTAAGTATTTAAAATCATTTTTACAAGACGATGGAGGAATTGAGAGAGATGTTTTATATAGAATACAAGCAGGATAGTTGGAATGGAGGAGAGCATCAGATGTTTTCGTAAAGTGCCTCTAAAACTTAAAGGGAAGTTTTACAAAACAGTGATTAGACCTGCTATGTGATATAGAACTGAATGTTGGGATACGACTCAAGCACATGAACAAAAGATGAGAGTTACAGAAATAAGGATGTTAAGATGGATGTATAGATATACGAGGATAGACAGAATAAGAAATAAGAATATTAGAGAGAAAGTCAGAGTTACATCTATTGAGGGAAAACTTTGAGAAACAGATTTAAGGTGGTACGGACATGTACTTAGATAACTAATAAATACTCCAGTTAGGTGATGTAAAAGTATGACAAGTACACACATCAAACGTGGAAGATGAAGGCCAAAAAAGACTTAGTTAGCAATAATAAAATAAGATAAAATTTATTTAAATATAGATGATGATATAGTGGGAGATA
>JBAMHZ010049152.1:0-17897 GCA_037177395.1 Alpinia galanga
ATATTTTTATTAAGACTCTAGTTTTTAAATTTGTATTAACAATTTCATATTTAAATTCTGATAGAACTATTATTCGTCATAAAATATTAATTATTTAATAGTAATACTTTATAAGTATTTTTATATAGATTTTTCAATATTTTATTGATTAAAATTGGATCTTCAAAGTTTGGTATTTCACTTTGGAATCTTATTTTATTTTTTATGTACTAAATTGAAAAAATATTGCGTACAATAACTTGAGATTTCAAACATTATTAGAAGTACCAATAATGCTTACACGCTGGCAAAATTTCAAGCATTAGTAAAACATATGAATAATACTTAAATATTTATTCAGGGCACTGAAATCTTTAAATCAAACTGATTCAAAGTTGAAAATTAGATTTTTTTTTTTGGTCTGTAAGCTATTTAAATTTCTCAATTTCAGTTTGATTTCAAATTAAACTTGCATAACCAGGGAACACTGAATCCAACTGTTAAGTTTTTATATGCATGTATGTATGTCTAGATGGATGGATGAAGGTGGTGTGTCTCTTAGTGTTGTTGGCTTATTGTGTTGGTGTGTCTCTTAGTGTTGTTGGCTTATTGTGTTTATTATTAAATTGTTGTTACTTCAACAACAATCTTAAAGTAGTTTCTAAATTGTTTTTGATTGATACCTTTAATTTTCAATTTTGATTTCAAAATCAACCAAATAAAAAATTTTGGTTTGATTTCGCATGGAATTGAAACAGTTCTGGTTTCATTTCAGTTCTTATTTGTCAAACTGAAATATTTCAATTGAATGTTCATATAAAGCTGAGAAATCTAATTGTGCTCTAATCTTATTGTTTCTGTATGTTCAACATGTGGTGAATGATATCAATTTCCAATTTTAAACGATGTTAAAGTTTTTGAAAGTCATCCATTAGTGAAGAATCATATTCCAAAACGTTAATTGTCAAATAATCAAATTTCTCTTGGTAGTGAAAAACAATTTTAAATCAAGTGTAGTTATAAACAATGATGCGATTACACAGGTTGAATATCTGAAAACATGCAAGCATACTGGACATACTTAAATTATTAATTCACTTTTTTCAAGGAAAAAAATTCAATGTAATTTGTCCATATGTTATCACTGACAGGATTCAAAATATCTGCATGCATTAATGTTCTATAATTAATGATCTACAGTATCAATTTATGTGGATTTTTTTAGAATTTAGTTTAGTTTTTTTTTTGGTGGGGGGGGGGGGTGTTATGGCTTTCTTCTGCTTCCACAATAGTTATAATTCTTGACTTAATTACTCTTAACATGCAGGGTTATGTTAAGAACATCACAAAAAAAGGATGTTTCATTTCTCTTTCTAAAGTGATGGATGCACGGATACTTTTGTGTAATTTGTCAGATGATTTCATTGACAATCCTGAAAAGGAATTTCCTGTTGGAAAACTTCTACATGCTAAGTAAGTTTTTGAAAAAAAATAGTAGTCCAGAAAATTGTTTAATTCTGATCTCTGTTAATTCTAAACTCTTTTTAGAGTACTGTCGGTGGAACCATCTTTGGAAAGAATTGAAGCTACATTGAAAACTGGGGAGATTGAAACAATAACAAGTCTTCATGTTGGTGATATTATTACTGGCAAGATCAGGCGTGTTGAGTCTTATGGACTCTTTATTGCAATTGATAAGAGCAATAAAGTAAACAATCTTACCTTAATTTTCTTACTATTAATTATTTGAGCATTAGAAGGGGAGGCATGGTGCAATGGCAAAGTTTCTGCTTTAAGGTCACGGGATTGAGTCGTGGAAATAGTTTCTTGTAATTCAAGGTAAGATTGTGCACAATAGATCCATTGTGGTTGGACTCTTTCCCGAGACTCAAACATAAGCAGAAGCTTCATGCATCAAGTTGCCTTTTAATCATTTGAACATTACATCTCGCTGAAACTTGCATTTTTTCCTTATATTTTTCATGTATAGGTTGGATTGTGCCATGTATCGAAATTATCAGATGAGCATATCGATAACATTGAACAAATTTATAAAACTGGTGATACAGTAGCTGCAAAGATTTTGAAGGTATGCTTGTCATAATCTTGTTTTGAGAGTTTGTAATAGGGTTGCCAATTTTTATTTTATTGACAAACTTGATTCATTTATGAGGTTTAGTTTCCTTTGCCTTTCTTTCAGTTTAAATATATAAGTGTTTACTATCTTCGTTTACTGAAGCTAATTCAAATTGTTTTGCACAATGTCCCTAGACATGCTCTTGTTAGCTTATTTTTCCTTTACATTGGATTATCAGATTGATGAAGAAAGACAGAGAATATCCCTAGGGATGAAAAAATCCTACTTGGAGGATGGTAGTACTGTCAACAGGAATGTTGATGTAGATGCTAGCTGTAAGGATGATCACCAGAATGGTGCTTCATCCATTGACAATCCATTTCTTGAATTGCTGCATAGTGAGGACATAGCTGATGCTGGCCTTGAGAGTCTTGCACAGCCAGGAAAATATGCTTCTGTTCTTCCTCTTCAGGTTTCTCTGGAAGAATCAGAGGATTCTGATGTAGATAGTCCTGAGATCGTCAACAAGGATGACGCCAACGAGAATGGTCAGCTTAACAAAAAGGACAGACGGGCAAAAAAGAAGGCTGAGGAGGAAAAGTGTGTGGGGCATCTATTTATGTATATAAACTAGAAAACCAAATTTTATTTTCTGATTTTAAATTTTAATTGTTTTGCAGGGAGCTTGAAATCAGTGCTTTTGAGGAAAGACATCTGCAGAATGACATTCCAATGACAGAAGATGAATTTGAGAAATTGGTTAGGAGCTCACCAAATAGTAGTTTTGTCTGGATAAACTACATGGCTTTTATGCTTAGACTTGCAGATATAAGGAAAGCACGTGATATTGCTGAGAGGTATCCAGTTACTCCAATGTTATTTTTTGGTTTAATAGTGTGTAATTCTTTACGGGTTAGTTATTGTTGAGGTAAGACAGTCTGTTTTATATAGATCTTAATCTTCCAATTTGTTGATTAAGTGTTGTTACAGTAGAGATTGAGAATCACGAAGAGGATTTTATTTTGTTTTGCTTAAACTTTAGATAGTAAATGTGAATATTTTGGTAATATTGTTGAAAGTTAGAAAATATTTTTCTACAAATTATTCAAGTTTATCCGAATGGCTTGTTTTAACACACAAACCAGTATGAAATGTAGATTCAAAGATAGAAAAATAGGAAGTTTAAAATATGACACACGAGCCCGTAAAAAATAGAAAAATTTAAATAGGTAATAGAGTAGGACAGATTGTATGCTTATCTTAATTTGGAAGAGTTTTTGGAGATCATGGTATGATTTATATAAATGGCTAAGATGCTTCATATTGATACAATCTACAAGAATAAAAGAGACATTCAATAAACTATTGTGGTTATAAAGGGGTTAAGTTAATAAGTTATACTATGAAACTTTGGTAGAGGGTAATTGGGATCAGATTTAAAAGTCAAATGAAATTTTTGGAAATTAGTTTGCCATATAGATTAGAAATGAAATTCAGCTTTAATGATAGCAAAATCAA
Organism: Alpinia galanga; assembly: GCA_037177395.1. Taxonomy (NCBI): domain Eukaryota; kingdom Viridiplantae; phylum Streptophyta; class Magnoliopsida; order Zingiberales; family Zingiberaceae; genus Alpinia; species Alpinia galanga. The sequence goes on from JBAMHZ010049152.1 coordinate 3,575, forward strand.
AAGTACAATTTCAAAAGATAACAAGAGATTAGTTCAAATTTTAATTGAAGGATATATGACAGATTGTTAAGAATTTTACTTCAAACAAAATTAATTTGGTAATAATGAGAATGTTGTCGATTGGATTCTGAAATCTTCAATTATTAGGTTATGAGGGGAGAACATATGTAAGATAATATAGACATTTTTAAACCTTATTTATAGACTCAATATTTAGATAAACATATTTAACTACAATTGAAAATTCTAGGTGGTAGTGAAAGAATAAACATGCAGCCTAACTGAAAGAGATATACGATGGTATCATTACTTATGGTGTTCCGAATAGCTCCCTGATTGTATAGGATCTATGTAACCAATTTGAATAGGCCATCTGTTTTTTTCTTTGTTAAAAAACCAAATTTATAGATGACTTTAGATTTGATTTCAATTGCCTGCTTATATTAAATGAGAACACAGAGTTTCTACTTTCTGACCTCCAACGTTTTTCTGTCTTTGCTGTGATAGGGCTCTGAATACAATAAATATTAGAGAGGAAGGGGAAAAATTCAACGTCTGGGTAGCATATTTGAACTTGGAAAATGAATATGGAAACCCGCCAGAGGTAAATTAATTTTTTTTTTTGTTTTATCTTGTCAATTTAACCTCTTTTGTTTTATTTTACTAATTGATGAGGTATATACCAGGTGGCCGTGAAGGAAGTATTTCACAGAGCATTGCAGTATTGTGACCCCAAAAAGCTGCATATAACTCTATTAGGAGTGTATGAGAGAACCAAACAACAAAATCTTGCAGAGGAGCTCCTTGAAAGAATGACGAAAAAGTTCAAGCAGTCATGCAAGGTCAGTGGTAAACTTTGTCCCCATATATATATATATATATATTCGTGTGAAGAACCTTTGATCTGAGTGATCTAAGAAAATTTCACCTTGCAGGTTTGGTTGCGTCGCATTCAAAATTTTCTGATGAATAATAAGGATGAAACTAAGTTAATAGTAAACCGTGCTCTTTTAAGTCTCCCACAGAAAAAGCATATTAAGTTTATTTCTCAAACTGCTCTGTTGGAATTCAAATCTGGTCAACCAGATCGAGGTCGGTCATTGCTTGAATCTATTTTGCGAGAATATCCCAAGAGAACTGACCTTTGGAGCATTTACCTTGATCAGGTTATTAAGCTCAACATTATTCTGGTTGATTTTATTTAAAGATTTTCTTGACATCTTCTGTTACAGGAGATTCGTTTGGGTGATACGGAAATAACCCGTGCCTTATTTGAGCGGGTGACATGTTTGAGTCTCCCTCCCAAGAAAATGAAGGTAACACTGTTTGTTTTTAGTGAGTGCTTTACATCACGTCCAGTGTCTCAGATCAATCCTTATATCTGGAAGGTTTTTTTGTTTGTTATTGTTTTACATCATATTTTATAATAATTCATGAACCTAGTTCCTGAGAAATGTGGTTTATTGCCACTATCATTTACCAATCCAGCTTAGGAGAGGATCTATCGCACGCACACTTCAAATACATTTAGTTTTTGTGTTCTCATGAATTGTGGGATCCAGGTAGAACTATAAATATTTAAATAACTAAATTACCTTGTGATGATTCTCTCATTATCCTATCTATATTAATAGATGGCGTTGCATGAACTTTAAGGTAGCTTAAATTCTTAATTTCATCACCAGCTTAGGTAATGTCTTCAACACTGTATGTACTAACATTTCTTTCTTATATCGTCATATCCAGGTATTTTGATAACAGTGTAATACCTCATCATACTTGCTGTTGGTTCTTAATAATTTCTGTTAGGAATTTAATTTTTTCTGTAGATTTTCTCATTGAATATGCTGGTTTTCTTGTGCTCTTCATAATCTTCAGTGGTGTTTGGTCTGTAATTACTGTCTCTCTTCCATGTACCTTGTGATTAATTTTACCACTAGCGGAAGGAACATTTCTACTTTGTAAGGCATGCTCAATTTTTAAAAATGATTTTAGGGGTTTTCATATCTGTATTTTTTTTAACAGCACAATTCAGCTTACTTACTGTTTGCCCCCCCCATAATTTTTGCATATCAGGAACTTAAATGCTTTTGGTAGATATTCCTTACCCTAACTGAATAAATATGCATCCTGCTGATTTAGCGATCAATGATGGATATGGTCTCATCTCTGTCATGACGTTCATTATCTTCATTCTGATGCTGGTCTCTGTTTGTAGTTCCTCTTCAAGAAGTATCTGGAATATGAAAAAGCCCATGGTGATGAAGAAACAATCGAACATGTCAAGAGAAGGGCACTGGAATATGTTGAGAGCTCCCTGGCCTGATCTGTTACGAAACTTGAAGAGGCTCATTTGTAAGCCTGTGCCTCTTGTGCTGGATCATCATTTGGTTCCTGACGAAATGGAACTTGAAATCCAGCGTATGGTTCTGAATTCTCTGTTTTTCCGCTGTACACTAGTGAATATCTTCGCAAGAGTTGAAACAAAGATTTGTACAGGTAGAGTTCTACTGTGCAAGGATTTGTGCAACTTATGAAGTTGATGGTTCATAAACCTTCATCTCTTGGACAACAATGCTGATGGGTTCTCCATCAGAAAGATTTTGTTATCCCAACCAATTGATAATTATTCCTGCCATTACTGAAAACTTACTTTTCTTGCTAAAGATTTGTTTTCTATTATTTGGTATATAGCATATTCCAACAAATATCTTGTAATTTGTTCTCCATGTTATTTGATTAATGGCTCCATTTTTTTGTTGTGATTTTAATTATTTGACTTGTAGTGAATAAACCTACTAGACGTTATCAGTATTGCCTTAATCACCAATACTGCCTCAATGCCCGTTTCTAGCTCAATTACTATTGATAAAATTGTGATATCTGTTCATCAACTAAGTTTATTTGAACCATTTTATGATATGGTATCCAATCATGTGGCATCCAGTGATTTTCGTTGAATGTCAAGGTCCTGTAGATGCTCTGTATATCTCTTATGCTCAAGAATGCAGTTTGGAAATTAAGGATCTCAGGCTCCAAAATTGTTGCTAAATTCAGTACAACTTGAATAGATTTCCTCACAATAGGAGAATATATGATCAAGGTTTTCTGCCACTTGCGGAAACCTTTATTGCTTGATATTTAAAGTTTTTCTTCAAGTCTCAAATCCTTTTAGATGCTCCATATTTATCTCGTCCTCAAGGTCATTATGCAAAGAATGCAGTCTGGATCTGAACATCAAATTGGCCAAGCTCAGATCTGACATGGTTGTTAAATCCATTAATAGACGTTATCTTTACGATTGCAACAAACTCTACTCCCTTCTTGCTGAAGCCTTTAACATATAGTTGAGCTTGGCATTTGATCAATTTGAATGGCCATTTATTCTTTAGATCACTTTTTTTGTTTGCCTTGTTGCAACTCTACAAAATTATATATCACTTTTACCTCTAAATTTTAAAGCTTTCATCTCCTCGTGTATGAACTCCATTCCCAAAGTGAGTTAATTTGGATTATCAGAGTTTTGAATAAAGCTTCTTCTTAGTGTATAGCACAGAACAACTCATTTTAGCTAACCTGAGATTAATGACCTAAAATGACTCAATTAATCTTAAAATATACTATAGAAAAAATGTTTCCTTTTGGCATGTTTGAATTGAAAACACCTACGAGTCTCAAAACTCTCATTCTGAAAACAAAAATCCACTAGAGAATCCATAGAAGCCACAATATGTTTACAGTACAGCTCCATAGTTGTACTAATTGCCCAATTTAGAATGTAACAATAAAATGAGTAGATGTGTGTCATCCACCCTGTCAATTTTGCTTGCTCATCATGTTTTCCTATCCTTTGTTACGTTGTATCTATCACAAATTGCTTCCTGCACCAGTTTAGAAAACTGTTGTTCAGTTGCACTCAAAATGACCAGTTTTCAATGAGGGAAAGCACTTCTCAAAGAAGAGGAATCATGGGACAACAGATTGATCTTTACATCATCTCGAGTTAACAAAAATATCCCTCTCAAGCATGTGGACCACATGCCCCATCTTAGGCCTCTTCTGAGCGTCCGGGTCGACGCAGAGAAGAGCCACCAAAAGCATCCTTTTTATTGCTTTGGGGCATGGCTTCTGAGGCATCCTACTATCCACTACTTCCACAGATCGTTTGGCACCTACCATTGTCTTTAACCAATCAACCAAAGTAACCTGAGAATGGCAAAAATAGTTCCAACGTTAGCTAATTCCCTATGGAGGAAAACAAAACTTAGCAACTCTTGAAGCCAAAACTGACCTCTCCATTGGGTCTTGAGTAATCAACTGAAGATCTTCCGGATACGACCTCCATGATAAGTACTCCGAAGCTGTAAACATCACTTCTTTCGTTCAGCATGCCAGTGCTCGCATATTCTGGGGCGACATAGCTATTGACAGGCAGAGGATGGTTAACAATGTGTAGTTGAATTGCTGTTCGATAAGGTGTCGAACTCACCCAAATGTGCCCATAACACGAGTGGTAACGTAGCTCCTCTCGGAGCACAAGAGCTTTGCGAGCCCAAAATCTGACACTTTAGGATTCCAATTTTGATCAAGTAGTATGTTGCTAGACTTCACGTCACGGTGTACAACCTTTGGTTCAAGGCCTTCATGGAGATAAGATAACCTGCCAATAGATTGATAGATCTACAGCTTACGAAAAGAATTCGAAAATGTTGTTCAATGATTGATCACAAGAATATATTGGCAGCTTAGGAAAATGTTTGCCTTCGAGGCATAGCAACATAAATCGATAGTGATGGCACAAGACATCAATTTTCTGAAAACTAAAACTGATACTTTGGTTTAAAGCAAGAAGATTTGATTTGGAAAAGAAAAAGTCATACCCTTTTGCAGTTCCAAGGATGATCTTCACCCTGACGTCCCAGGTTAGGGGACTCACATCCCCAATGTCTCCATGAAGCCACTCGTCAAGATTACCATTATCCAAGTACTCATACACAAGCATCCTGAAGAAAAAAAAATCATCAGATTGCTTCATCAAATACGTTGGAATATTTCACATGATTGATTAAATAAATACCTGTGCTCCCCTTCAACGCAATAGCCAAGCAACCTCACCAGATTCTTGTGGCGGACACGCCCTATGGCATCAACTTCAACCTTGAACTCCTTTTCTGCTTGACCCCTGCAGTTTAATGAGTTAAATCTCAATCTCCAATTTGTTAGCGTGTTTGCAATCCTACGAAAGATAACGTAATGCACCTGTTATTGAGCAAGTTCTTGATGGCAACGAGGGTGTTATCCGGCATCCTGCCGCAGTACACGATCCCGTAGCCACCCTCCCCTATCACATTCTCATCGGCAAACCCTCCGGTGGCCGCCTGCAGCTCCCGCAGCGTGTACCACCGCCCCCATCCCAGGTGCGAGACCTCCGGCACCAGAGGAGGACGGCGGTGTTCGGCCTTCCTGAGGTCGAGCCGGGATTCGACGGCCATGGCAGGGGGAGCAGGGAGGGGGATTTCGGATATGTCCTTCGAGACGGGAGGCGTGGGGTCGCGGAGGTGGAGCCGGAGTGGCTTCCGGCAGGAGACGGGGCCGGGTGGGAAACCGGAGGAGGGCAGTGAGCGCGAGATCGGGCCTCGGCGGCGGGAGGAAAGGCAGAGGGAGAGCAGGAAGAAGAGAAGAACAACGGCACCGCCGGCACAGGCACCGAGGACAACCCAGAGCCTGAGACCAAAAACGCACGTCTTCTTCGACAGATTGACGTCGAAAAATCCTCCTCCACCTCCGCTGAGGTCGCTCCAAAATGCCATCTTGCTCCCAGTATTCTCTTCAACTTTCCAATTCTCTAGGCAGCTGCAATCAATGTGGCAGTGTGCATGGCTGCCGCCATAAGAACTCGTAGTGGACCGAACAGTGGTAGCCGTAACAGAGCCTACAAGTAGCATTCGGGCACATGCAAAAATGGTGGAAGAATTAAATTCCGCAGTGATGCTTCTTCGTATGCTTGCTTATGTGGCAACGAAGCACCACATCCTGCCATTGGACTCGACTTCACTGATCTTGATTCCCTATCTTTCATCAGACTGCTCAACATCTTTACTTGAAGCCCAAGCAAAATAAACATTCTACTTGTCGACGATGCTCTCAGAGCATCAACATGAAAGTAAAAGAGTAGTTGCAGAATGGAACATTTGCTCGTACTTTCAGAGATTGTGAGGAATCACTGCAGACTGTTTTATTCTGATGGTATCGGAGATAATGATAGAAGATTCATCTTTTATTGGAGAATGTAAAGGTTTCAGACATTATCATGCATCACAAGAATATAGAAACAAAATGATACAACATGCTGTTGCAACTATCGTCAATAACCCTAATAGCACTCTCATTACATGGATACTTGGTATCACGGGAAGATTCCCTTCTTGACTTCAGGTGCAGTATAAGCTTTTACTTCCGGATAAGAAGAACAACAGTATGTGCTGCAATACTTCTGTTTTCTCCAAGACTGTCAACCTTCTCGTGGGTTTTTGCTTTCAGATTTACAACTGAAGGGTGTGCTTCGAGAAGCTTACATAAATTTTCCCTAATAGCTTCCTTGTGTGGGCTTAGCTTTGGCCTTTGAAGAATTAAAGTAGCATCCAAATTCCCAAGCTCATAGCCAGCTTCATGCATCAACTTCACCTGCATTGAGATAGTATTAGTTATTTAGTAAAAATTTTCAAATAGTTATTTGATTATTCTTGAAATGATTCGAGGTACTCTAGGATAAATTTGTTTGACAAAATAGGTAAGTAATAGCAGAAGTTTAAGTCAAGCAAATGCCTTGTGATATAAAAAGCTTGATGCCTGACGGTTGCATGAGGCTCTAATAGCTAGCATGAAAATGTGTAAACAAATGAACATGGCGTGAACCAAATCATTTTTGTAGGATTCGACTTAGCTTCAATTAATGGGATGGGCATGTACACATACCTCACGAATCTATCCATATAGATTCATTTTGAGGAGATTACACACTAATTTGAGAAAGCTTTAGCAACAATCTATGCGCATGGGTCTGTTGTTATTCCACTCCACATCCATTGGGGTAAGTTCATGAAGGCACAAAAATTACATAAACATATGGTAGGTGCTATGGTACAAGCTAAATATCTCGGAGAAGTTACACCAGTCAGCTTGCTCGATACCAACCAGAAGGATAGCCACAATTGCCCATTCATATTGGAAAAACACTATGGTAATCTAAACTCACAGGTATGTATTACTATGTTGACTAACAACTTGTAAAGTTATGTATGGCCTAATGTTATAACAGTGACCCCTAGCTTGAATATAATCAATGGTATGTCATAAAAAGACCATTGCCACCTTTCAGGACCCTGACAATGGCTCTAATCAGAAGTTATTTATCGACAGTTTTCAGAAGAGAAAACAAGGCTGCAAAAAATGAGAAAACAAAAGCAAATGATCATCAGAGGTGGATATTCAAGAAGGAAAAGAAAAAAATATGCTGGAAAAAGGATAGAAAAATCAAGGTGCAAGAGGAGAGTGAGGATTTAACATGGAGTACAACAAGAGTGAACATAAAAGCTTTTCTCTCTCAACAATAAGGCATGTTGAGCATTCTTGGTTTACATTATCTAATTTGACTTCATTGGAACAACCCTGAGCTCATTGAATCCCAAAAAATAGTAGTAAAGATGACTAGCACTGGAAGTTCTCCTAAATTTTATTTCGAGATAGATCTTTTGCATTTTCCAGGTAAGAAAACAATTTTCATTTGACGTCGTGTTTATTTATTATAAACTGGAAAGGAAAATAGGAGGTAGCTGGAGGACTTCAAAAGGAGAGAGATGAGTCTAAAAGAATACAAATTTTTTGAAGGAACCTATAATTAACTTTTATGCAATTCCATATCCAAACAAGCACAGTGAAATATAAGTTTCTACATGGACGGTGACTATTTTATAGTGCATATGAAATACAAATTTCCATATATAAAGTTGAAGTTCACAGTCAATTCTGGTTGAGAAGGTATGGGCACCCTTTTTTTTTTCAGGATAAATGTACTTTAAGATTGACAGACACCTCTAATACCATAACTAAGATGGAAGGTTAATTAATTCAAAAGTAAAATAATATGATAATTAAACCATTCAAGCCGTGACTAAGCCGTGCTTTAGCAAAATGTTACAAAATTATTTTCAATTAAAGAATAAATAGAAGAGTGAAAATAATAATCAAGCACAAAAAAAAAAACAGATGAGTTTAACTCAAGCTTTGATATTTAGAATGATACATGGCCATGTTAGAATTTAGATGTATGTATATGTACAGTGATGATGGACACATGATGATGCTGACCTTTCTCCCACGTTAAATTTTGTTCAATTCATGCTTATCATGTTTGTTAACCATCTACCTGGTCACTTCTAGCATTTCAATCATCATATCACAACGACAAAGGTTAGAAGATATCAAAAAGATTTGGGACTTTTGAGAATTCCTTGGGAACATGAGAATAATATTGTATTTACTTTGATAGAAGCGAAAGGAAAGAAAGAAATGAATTGTGAAACAACAACAACTACTACGTTTAATTCAAAGGAAATGAGAGAAGGAATAAAGAGGGAAGCTTGGTCCAGCTTCCTATGTTTTATTTCCACCTAGATCGAACAGAAATGAAGGAAATGCGAAGTTGGCTTGCAAACTTTTTATTTCCCTCCGTGCAAGCATCCCGCCAAGTAAAGATTAATCGAGGAAATGAGTTTTTCCCTTTCCTTTTATTGATTTTACTCGATTTAAAAACACTTACTTTCTCTGTCAATTCCTCTCCAAATAAACATAAACGATTTTACAGAATGTATCTATGTTTTCAAACCTAAGAAATGGAATTCCAGTTCCCATGTTAGCATCTCAAATTCAAATCTAAACATAGGAATTGAAAGCAATGATTCTAAGGAATTCTTTTCCTATCATGGAAGTACGATAAGGAAAAAGAAAAGATGAAGAAAATCAAATAGAAAAAAGAACTCACAGCTTCTTTCATGAAGACCCAAGAAGCGGCGCCTTTCCACTTCGGGTCAGAATCCGGAAAGATTTGGCCGATGTCCGGAAGCCCCAACGCCCCCAAGATCGCATCGGTCACGCAGTGAAGCAACACGTCGCCTGAGATCACCACGAGCAAAACCGAACCTTTGAGTAAAAAAATAAACCTAAAAGCACTGGAAATTCGACATAAAAATCCCTAATCTTCGTCAGATTTACCGTCAGAATGGGCCTCGCAACCACGATCGTGGGGAATGTCAATCCCTCCGATGATCAAAGGAAGGTTCGGCTCGAGACGGTGGAGGTCGAACCCGTGCCCCACTCGGTACGGAAGAGACGGAGGCGTCGAAGAGGGAACGGGTTTCACAGCTTCCTGCTGCCCTACCTGGATCGCGGCGGCGACCGTCAGAGGCCGCAGGTTCGACGGCGACCCCCGGGGATGAATGCGAAGGGAGCAGGGCAAAGGCAACGCAAAGAGAGTAGCGAAAACAGGTGAAGATCTGGCCGATTTTGGGGCGGCGACCGGCGAGGAAAAGAAGGCAGTAGACGAAGCCATGTACTCAAAGGAAAAGCCGGGCGACAGCAGCAAACTGATTGGGGTAAGGGTTTGAGTATAAATATAACGGTTTTATTATTTATGCTGAAGATACAACCTTCGCAGACCATTAAATTTACCTGATCGTCTATTGCTGGAAAAGCGGGATCCACCACTTTCTGAACTACTGAGAAGCCAGGAACCATTCTGGATTTCGATTGAAAGAGTCGTTTTAGTTTATTTTCTTCAACTGTGGAAAGCGCCGTGGGGGGCCAAGCATTGCAGACGTTTCGCGACGCCGCTGTGCGTTTGATGACGTGGCAGGGATGACTAATTAGTCAATAATTTCACTTTAATCTTCAAACTACATATACATTTAATGAGATTGGCGGAGGCTATAATTTACCTCTTGTATTAACTATGAAATTGATTAGTGGAGACATTGAGGACAAGTGAATTATCTTTTACTTCTTCACAGGGATTAATATATATATATATATATATATATATCATATTATGCTTAAACTGCCGTGAAGATATCTATTTAAACACTTTAACACCTATTTAACTTCTACGAGCACTTTATTTTAATATTTTTTTCATTGAGACACCCATTTAAAAATGGTGTTGTTGAATAAAAACATCCTCCAGCTCTTTTTGAGTGAGGTAATAAATATGAAGTAAATCAAAAAATAACTCCAAATGAAACTGAATCTGCATAAATGGCAAGGAAATTAGTAACTAATTTATTTCCTCTGCCACGATGTACACTACACTATTGATAATTTTGCGATTTATGTTTAGGAAAAATTCATTGAAGTACAGCACAAACATGCATTAATTATATAATTGAGCTATGTAACTAGCTGACCTCAAGGAGAAAAAGAAGGAAACGAAAGAGTTTTCAAATAGTCTTTTAAATATTTTCAATTTTATCCTCAATTATGATATATTATTAATGGGATGAAAAATTTTGAACTGTTTTGATCACTTTCCGATCTATCTTGACATGTAATGAAAAATTTTCATGGAGTCCAATTGATCACTCTTGAATTAATTGATTTAGTCGAATACTTGATGCTAATTAAGAAAAATAAAAATAATTTCTGCATTCATGAGCCTCCACAAAAGCATTGTTCTCAATTAACAAATTCTAGTCTACTAGCTGACTCCCACAACAATACTACACGATTGATATCATATCAAACTAATCACTGATGCTCACTTTAGGTTTTAGAATGCCACCAAAACAAGGCCAACAAATGGACATGCAGAAAACTTTGGACTTTTGTTGTCGCCACTGTCTTGAGTGCATTCAAAGGAAGCTCTGAATGGAAACACTTCCAAATGCATTTGCCCCAAAAATACTATACCATGCTTCATTTGTTCCCCAAAACCCTAGCTAGTGATCACCAGTCACAAGAATTCCTCATTCCCAAAATCAATCTTCATTTGATGACGATGATAACATTAAAAGTGGTTTTCAAGATAAGCAGCAGTGCAGAACGATTGAGCAAAGACAATTGATTTGGAAAATTAGGTTGAAGAAAGAAGAGAGGAAATTGAAGATGGAGCAGTGGCCTGTATAGTTTTACAGGTCCATCTTGTCAGAACAGCGAATGTTGGCCGGACGCTGAGCCGGGCCAACCGTGTGCGTCCACTTGCGGCAACTGGTTCATGTTATTGAGCGGCAAGTTGAACAAGGGAAGCATGGACGAGGGGTCAGGGAAGGGATTCCTGCTGCTGCTGCTGCTGCTTCCGCCGCCGACGTTGCTTCCCCCGTCTTCTCCTCCTTGTAATTGCAGCATCGGGTCCTCCTCCTCCAGGGGCAGACGCTCGTAGGCCACGTTGGTGAAGGAGGCGGCGATGACGATGACCGGCCCGGCGGCGAAGAGAGCCCCCACCACGTTGCCGCCTGCCACCTGCCCTTGCCCGCCGGCGAGGAAGATGGAGAGGCTGGTGGCCCCCGGCGGCGCTGGAGGCGGGAGGAACGAACCCGCGAGCGACAGGATCTCGAAGCGGCCCTGCAGCGTCACCACCCCGCCGGAGCCGGAAGAGGACGAGGGCTGGCGGAGCGTGACGTTGGTGACCACCCCGCTGCCGCTGAGGACGCACACTCCCCTCTGCCGGCGGCGCGCGTAGGTGGCGATGCAGTCGAAGACGTCGCACCCGGCGCCGACCTCCAACATGTGGGCCTGCAGCACGTTGGCGCTCTCCGTCGCGATAATCACCGGCGGCTTCGGCCTGTTCTTGGACCCAGGCGGCCGCCCCCTCGGCCTCCGCGACCCCAAGTCCCCGCCCTGCGGCGCTGAGGGCGACCCGTCGCGCTCGCCGAATTGCCCGACGCCGTCTCCCCCGTTGGCGCTGCCGTTGTTGTCGTCGTCTGAGCCAGGGTTGGGCTGGTGACGCGCAAGGTGGAGGTCGGCGAGGTGGTGAGCGTACCTCGAAGCGGTGGTCAGATCCAAACCTTCCATAACCTCATGCACCCAAAACCACCGTGAGAAAGACAACACAAACGACAAGACCTTCCGATCTTCTGATTCTATAGAACTACAAAAAGATCCGAAACCATATTTTAGAGAGACTCTTAAAGATCAAGAATGCAAAAGAACATAATGAAAGACGAAGAGAGGAAGGAAGCATAAGGAAAAAGGAAAAGGATTTGGCAAGCTAACGATCGAGGAGACAAAGAGAAAGACAGAATGTGCATGTGTGTGTGAGAGAGAAAAGGGGTTACCTAGGAGTTGAAGAAATCCACAAAAATAATAGGAATAGGTAGAGAGATCGAGAGAGAAAAGGCCATGACTTGATGTTTGATGGCGATGCAATTGTGGTTTAATTAATCTTGCCTTAAACTGAGGTTAATTGTCGTTAACCAAAGGTTTAGTGGTTGGCTAAGTGTGTGTTAAAGCAAAGCAAGAAAGAAAGGGGAGCAAGTGGAGATCAGATCGCAGCAAACTGCCCTGCCCTCTCATCTTCACCTTCTCCTTTACTCAGTCTGCGTCCAATGCGGTTGAAAAGGGCGCCGGAGCGGTTCAGCGGGCGAGCCGTGGGAGAGTCGAGGAAGTCAAACCCGCCCAACCACCCGCTTGGCTGTCGGCGGTGGGCCCCGGAGTTGCTCTCCTCGGGACCACCACCCGTCCGCCATCTCCCGGCTTGCCCCTGCGAGGCTCCCGGCTAACAGCTCCGGCGGGAGCAGTAGACTAGATATTCTCTCCTCCAATCAACTTCCCCCACGTTAGCGTGCCCCGCCATTACGTGTGGACCGACGCAACGCAGCGTGATTAGGTGCGGCTACTGAGACCTGCCTGCCATCGAGCGTTGGCGGAAACGGAAGGAACATGGAAATCTTTCTTTGTGGCGTGGTTCATGGATTAATTAGATCGCAGCAAAGCCGGCGAGGGATCGATCGGCTCGCCGTTTTTGACCGTCTTCGGAGATGCCGACGCCGTCAGCTTCTCACCTGCATTCTTTTAATTTGTCGACTTTACCTTTAAGAAAGTGATTAAGCATGAGATTCAATTAAATTAATCACGTCGTCGCTTTTGAGCATTAACAAAGCCAGCCAACCAGCTTCGATCCATGGATCCTCCAGACTCGTGTGGAGGAACTGTGCATGGTGCAGCTTACAAATTGGGTTAAGTCTGGACGAGCGCCTAATTGAAAATTATTAATAGATTAACAACTACCTAAATATATAATTAACAGCTTAAACAAGCATTGTATAGTACCGTACAGCTGTACATACACAGCTTAAACAAGTCATTCTTATTTATGTGTTATTACCTCCTTGATTGGATCAATACATACAAGAATCGACTGTTAATAGTTGTTGGAGGCCTGAATGGATATGAGCAACTCATCCATGCGTACTTGTGATCACTTTTATTATTCACTGTCTAATTTTTTAGGGTTTAGAAATTGAACTATAGTGCTCACTCGATCAAATGTTGGACAATGGAGGTACTTATGGGTGTTTACGGATGAGTTACTCACCATATCAAAATTCCATATATAGACACACACACGCGCGATGGACATGGTAGTTGATAGTAGAATTTAAGGGTTTCTTACTTGATGATGTCTATAATATAATTAGCTAGTGTTCTTTCATTTGAACCTCTTTCAATGTTATGCCTTCACTAAAATTACTTGTTTATATAAATTTAACAACAAACACATCTAATAATATAAATTAATTCACATATCAAACTTTATAAATATCTAATCATTCAAAATGATTCAATACTAAGTCATCACAGCTAACAAACCATTCATCGTATGATATTTTATAATATAATGCAAGGATATCGAGTATAACAAATCAAGTAACATTTAGATATAACAATTCAAACATAACCACCATCATAAAAAAAATTCATCTTCAACGTCATTATTGCATGTATCAGCAGGAGGAAATCAAGAAGAAAGAAGTTGACTTGAACCAGAGGATAATTGAAGATGCTGCATGATTAACATTTGTTGTCTGTGAAATTTATTCATTTGTTCATTTAAGTCCTTAACTTTCTGTAAGTACTATAGGTTAGTTTTGATGTGATCAATCGAGTTAAGTTAGGTCCTATTGTGTTTTGATGCCTTGTGTCTAAGTGTGTAAAAACTTAGGAGCACAAGAAGTCGAGCGGAAGACGCAACGATTGAGAAGGATGGCATGGGAAGGGAGTGGACGCGCTCGATGCATCCGAGGGACGAGGATCTGCGAAAGAGTACACCGGTGGA
>JBAMHZ010049258.1:0-17883 GCA_037177395.1 Alpinia galanga
ACTGAGTCAGCTGTCCAACTGTATGTGCTCGGTAATGATAAATAATTATATTTATATATTTTAAATTTAATATTATATAATTTGAATTATAAATTAGGTTTAAAAAAAAAACATCTTAATTTCACCGAAATATTTTTTTATACCAGTTCAGTAGTTGACAATAGTACAGTGAGAAAATATTCGTATAATTTTTTAATATTTATATTCGACGATGTGATATATACTATGAGATATTTTCTTTTAGTAAAATAAAAAATTTAAAATGTTAAATTACTGATATTATTTATTATGAGTACTTTTAAATTTATCTCAGTTGTACTTTCGATGAATTATAGGGGCTGAATTGAAATTAGTCATTTCGATGAATTATAATTAAGCATAAAATTTTCTTCCAAAAAAATATATTTTAATACATTATTCTTTAATTTGTTCTTTAAACCCTAACCCCGCTGCTCCGTTCGACCGCTTCTTCCGCCGCCTTCCGCCGCTCCCTCCTGCTACCGCCCGCCTCCTCTTCGCCGCTTCCAATTCTCTCCTTCGATGGCGGATATCGACCTCTCGGTGAACACTGAGGACCCCCGGATGAAGGCCTCCTGGCTACGGTATCTATTGAGGGAGTGCCTCCCTGAGGAGAGCCGGCCTACGCCAACCCTCTCCGAGCTCTCCATCCTCCTCTCTGATATCAAGACCTACAGCCTCCTCGACGAGCAAGTTCATGACCCCTCCGATGCGAAGCTGGTCGAGGCGTGGCGCAACGCCATGGATGCCTGGACAGAACGCGTCATCTCGTTGGCATCCAGTAAAATGGTATAGCATTGCACTCGTGCTCCCAGCTTAATATGTAGTGAGTTTTGTGCGTTGGAAAGTTTTGTATTTTCAAAAGATTTTGCCATAGTCACTGTCTATCCTCACTGGAATGTTGTTAACATACGATTTCTGGTTTTGTGATGTTTTCACATCTGAAACAATAATTATTCTAAAAGAAAAAGAAATTTTTGATTTTTTTTTTTGTAGTTGCGTAGATATTAGAAAGTAAGCTGAGTATCTTGTTACATTGGTCGGGGGCTGTATGTTGTGTATGATCAAATCTTTCATAATTGAAACCTATTTATTTGCGTATCTGGATATTATTAGCAACTCATGTTCTTTGTTTTTTTGAATTGTTTTTAGCCAGACAAATGTTGGGTGGGTGTATGTTTGCTGGGGGTGACTTGTGGAGAGTGCAGCTTTGCTCGTTTCATGGAATTTTATTCTGTTTGGTTCCAGAAGCTACTATCAATTATTCAGGTATGGGCCATTACTAACTGTGATTATGCACGTTGTTGAAATCAGTTTTCATTGATCTTTAAAATTCTATTTTCAGTTAGTAAAATCTATTTTCTTTGGATGCTTAATTTTGAAAATGCATCCATGTGTTTCAACTATGTTGACCCTTTGTTAAAACAAAGGACACACACAAGCTCATGTGCACTAAATAGGCTACCTATCTGCATCTTGTCATTGTAATTCAATTTTGTCTTTTTCTTTGTCAGTATTGCATTTTATAAGTTTATGTGGAACTAGTTAGCTATTACTTTTTTCTTACAAAAACTCTAATTTATTTGAAAATAAGATAATAAGCTAAGTTGCATGATAGAAACATTGTTCTTGAAAATTAGTTTCGTTGATAAATAAGTGAAGTCGTGTAGCTTAGTTACATATTCATTAGTGTTGTGTTGCTTTCAGAATTTCTTTATGTAATTCATGTTTTAGGGCATATCATCTTATTAGATAATGTGACGTGATCAATATTGTCAACCCTTGCACTAATGTTGATGGCTTAAGAGATTATGGAGATGGCCTTACTTGGCTTTTCTTAAAGGGGAGTCTTGGCGTAACGCTAAAGTTGTTGCCGTATAACTTTAAGGTTACGGGTTCAAGTCATAGAAATAACCTCTTGAAATGTAAGATAATGCTAAGTACAACAGACCTAATGTGGTTTGATCCTTCTTCAGGACTCCGTATTGGCGGGAGCTTTGTACACAGCGCTGCCCTTTAATCATGAATTGAGTAATTAACCAAAACACTGAATATACAAATTCAGTTATGACTTATGAGTTGTCAGTATATAAATTTGGTTGGGAACAATGCCAGAATATGTCCTCTTGAATCACAAACCTTCAGCCATCTTTGGTCTACATAACTCTATATATAGATTAATGGAGGATTTCAACATGACAATTCAACCATGTGACTGTCTTAACATTTGATGTAAAATGTTATTCACAACTACATCATATACTGAAGATTTTTTTTCACATTGGATCTAGGTGTTTATTTTCTAGTTTTAACATTATATTTGTGAAATTTTTATGTGTTTAGCATGGAATATCAGAGTTATTGATTTCTTGTGTTGAAAAAGAGTTTATAGTTCTCTGTCTTAATATGCAACATTTCTGTTGTCTATGTGTTGTTTCAAATAAGTTTTGATAGCACGGCATAGTTCAAGGATGGAAATAGGAATAGGAGCATGGTTATCATTGAGTTTGCTACTTGTTCTTGAGAGGGCATGGACTATCAATCACATTCCTAGATGCTACTAGAAAATGTGATCTCATATAACCATGTTTTTTTAATATCACATTTGTTTGCTGTGCTCAGCTTCCATCCAGTGCCAGTTTTGTAAGAATGGCAGCTTATGCTGCGTTATCTGATCTGTTCACCAGGTTTGTTGGCATGCAATTTCTTATCTGCTGTTAAATTTTACTATTGACTAGCATTGCCTATCTTTTTTGTTTACTCATGAACAATTGATTGCTCAATCTAATTGTTTCAATTAGTTTTTGCTTTGCCTTCTGGGTTATCTTTGAATGTCTTGAGCCATTGCGGTATCTTCTATGAATTGGTAGATATGTATAGACCAGATTTTATTTTATGTAACCGTGGGTTTTATGTTTAATTTTTGTTCTTAGTTGCTATTTGGATTTATGCAACCACATTGTTATATGCATGCTAAGCTGATACAGTAATGAAATCCTCTGCCGGTTTCACTGGTTTGTCTGAAACTATCGGATCATAATAATCCACATCCTCATTCCTTGATTAATATAATTTCCTCTTATTTATTTGTCTCATAGTAGCATGATTGTGTAATTCAGATTCCATTGTTATTTTAAATTATTTCATTTCTATCGGTGAGCCCACTTGATATGTTTTGTTGTCATAATCCCATGTAGCTTCATTTTTCTATTATACTAATAAATTTTTTATAATATTAACACTTAAATTCAATTCTTTCCTTTTCTTGAAAGTAATATGACTGTCATGATATTAGGCTGGCTGATTTTTCCAACTTAAAGAAAGATGGAATAGCTTTTGCTGGAAAGGCTATACTTCCAATTATCGAGCTGTTGAATGAGAATGGATCAGATGAAGTATCAGTAAGTTACATCCCCTAAAGGATCATAATCTTCTTTTCTCCATCTGCTTGTGATGTGATGAGAAATTATTTTCTGTTGTCTTCCTCCCTGCAGGATATGGCTCTTGAATTATTATGTACCATCTTGACGTTCTTTCCTTCACTGCATCGGCACTATAACAAGGTGAGTCCATTCATGGCATATTTTCTGCTCAATAGGGATGAACTTTCATAGACTTTACTGGTTAGATGAGCATGCTAGGTTGATGTGTGCACAACATTGATGTAAATGTCAAAATATCATGTGCTTACAATGTTTTTAGGGAAGTGATGGGTATATAAATTTGTATGCTGCTAAATCTGGTGCACAAAGAAAAACTTCCCTTGTATGCATAATGTGAAAGAACATTAAATTATAAGAGCCAGTAAGATTGGCTTCGACATAATAAACTCTATAGTTCTGAGTTTTAGTTGGAAGCGATTCTTATTTTGTGTTATGACAATTCATTAGTGATCTTTTCCTACATGATAGCCAAGGAGTGCTAACTAGGGTGATGCTATGTTAGGTTCAAGATGCTCTTGTCTCAAAAATTGTGTCATCAAGATCCAATGCAGATTTATCAAAGGTAAGTGGTGCTTGTGTTGACCATATTGATGCTCCTTTTGCATTATTGCCAATTTGCTATCGTCGTTTTTTTCTTCATGATAGGATTAATAGATAAACATAACACTACCTTTCAAATCTAACAAAGCATTTCATTTTTCTTGAATCTACCATTACATTTGGGTTTTGTATTAAAATCTAGAATCCATTATTAATTTGTCCAGTTTCCATTCAAATGTTGATCTGATATGCACACAATACTTTGCCAACTTGGCAAGTTGCATATTAGACCTTACATGACATTGGTTTGGGTTTGAGGTAGATTTGTTAGTTTGTAAGTTTTATCAAATGCAGTACAAGCAATTTAAGTACTATGAATCTAGCACGACCAATATAAATTCTATCAAACTTAGTACAACCAATGTAAGGTCTTATAAATCTATCCCAATATACCAAATACAAACTCATATAACTATAAAATTATTTTAGGAGTAATACAACACACTATTATACAGGAGCCAGTCTGAGATAAGATGACACAACCAAAACACATTAGGTAAAAACGTAATAAAACAATACAAATGTTGTATTGAGCAGTCAATTCTACTTTCACTTGTAACATGACAAACTCCAATCACTGTCAATGGAATAAACAAATAAGTCTAATGTTTATCATTTATTTATCGTCTTTTTTTTTTAATATTTCTTTAGTGTATTTTGCTATCTCCATTTCAATTTTGGTCTCAAAATTTTAACACATGCTATAGATCATGTTCAATGTCTGATCACATATAGCCTTTTCAATCTAGTTGAAGAATCTATATCCCTAAACCTGCAATAGATATCAAGATCAATGAAATACTAAAAGTTACTTTTCGTATAATCTACTCAAAACAGTAATTATACTACAGGATATCTTAAGTACATTTTCAAAATCTTTGGCTTAAGTTTTGATGACTAGAAGTGGCAATGATATAGCTGTGGGGATTTGGTTGATATGGTGGAAAATCCTAGATTATAATGAAAATGTCATTAAATGAATCAGTGTAGGCATATCTGAAATCTCATAATGTGAGAAACACTAAAAAAAAGGTTTTTCTTCACTTGACATAACCTCTCAGCTATATGCTAGACTTTTAAGAACAATTTTTTTGGAACTTATTGAACATTGTGATAGATTTGATACAACTTACGTTAATAGTGTAAGATTTAATGAAACTTATAAATTGACTCAAACTAGATTAATGCCATTTAAGAAACCTCATTTGCAACATTTGGCAAAAGTGCTATGTGGATGCCAAATTAACAATCTTAACAAAACTGGATGGAGCAATGTTGGATGCTAAATTTTAATATGAAATTTAATCATTGTGTTAAATTAGACAAAAATTGAAAGGGTATGCTAGATTTGTGAAAAATATTAAAGGCTATCCTATATTCATGTGTTAACCTTTTAGGCTATGTGAACTCATGGTTTACATATGGTGAAATCATGTTTTTCTCTATTCATTCTTATCTCCTTTGCCAGAAAATAGCCACTTGTTTGGCACTTCTCCCCAGGGCAATAGGTGATGAAGATAGCTGGTCTCTTATGATGCAACAAATTATAATAGAGATAGATATTCTTCTTAATGATCCCTTACAAGCACTGGAGGGAGGTAAGATTGAATACCCTTATTTTGTATTCTATTTGATATTGTGAGAACACAAATAATCGAATTAATGTGCAGAAACAAAAGGTTCTTCAGTTGTGAGGTTATTGGTTCCACCTGGAAAGGATCCCCCTTCCGAATTGGGCATACAATCATTATTGAGAGATGTGACACATCAACCAACAAAAAGATTCCGCGAATTGGTAGTCCCAGTAG
Organism: Alpinia galanga; assembly: GCA_037177395.1. Taxonomy (NCBI): domain Eukaryota; kingdom Viridiplantae; phylum Streptophyta; class Magnoliopsida; order Zingiberales; family Zingiberaceae; genus Alpinia; species Alpinia galanga. Next base: position 5,870 of record JBAMHZ010049258.1, read on the forward strand.
TTGTCACTCTGATTAACTGTTGTTGCATGATGATTACCAGGCCTTATACTGTTCAGGTTTGATATATTCACTAAGCATCTTTATCCTGTTCATGTTTGATACATTCACATTACAACTTAACCACTGTACGACTTCGTTGCTAAGATATTCTATAAGATAATAATGTTATTATCATTTTTCGTGTTATATCATAGGTAATTGTTCCTATTGCTCCTTTGCTTGCACTGATTCATAAAGTGCTTATGGCGGATGGCTCATCACATGAATCCTCTCGATTCACAACTGTCTTGAATCAAGAACTTGTATGCTATCAATTTCCAGCATTGCGCTTAGGTAGTTTGGATCTTTTAATTGCCCTTATAAAGGGTGTTAGGAGGTGAGAATTGATTCTATTGTCCTCTATCTCTAGTTTGTTGTTATTGTTCCAGTCCCTGAATTAATATATCTCTTCAATGTGTATACTGCATTTGATATTCTTGTAGAGAATGCCATTTGTTCTGTGGTAACTACTACGTGTAGAATCTGCTTCATCTTTCGATAAAGGTCGTGATGATTTGAATGATAGCATAAACTTAGCAATTCGTCTTTAGTTTAGTAATGTTTCCTGGTTTTTTGCTCTCATTTTGACTTCCTGCAGCCAGTTCATACCACATGCTGCTGCTGCTGCACGTATTCTGACACAGTATTCCAGGAAAGCTATATTATCATCTCTAAGGATAAAATTGTATTCAGTGATGGAGTTGTTGCTGAGATCCATGGGAGTTGGTAAGTAGTTGCCATCCACACTAGTTTTGTTCGTAGTTTTTGCAACATTTCACTTAATTACTTATTGAGGAGGTTAACTTAACAATCTATTCATAGTTCAACAAAAAAAGGGCATGAATGAGATTGTTGGGGAGAATGAAGAATGATTTTTCCAAAAAAAAAATAAATGTATAATATGATTTCATGATTGTAGTAAGGTACATTGCGTTGCACTTTTCTTTCCCTTTCCTTTTTCCTTGGTGTCTGTGTCTCTACCACCAAATAAGTAGCTTTGTTGATCTGACAATTGTCGGAAATAATAGTGCAATTAGTTGAGGTCCCTCCCTTTGTTTTTGCTTTCAATTATGCAAATGTTCGAGGTCCCGTTTCTTTGTACTTGGGGCTTCTCTACTACTGCTATTTATTCTTGCATATGCATTATAATATTATGTGCAAATTTTTAAGTGCATTTTGTTTACTAGTAGATTGTTCATTCCCTTGTGATTATATTAAATTTTTACTAATTTGGAAGTTTAATCTTAATCAGGAATGAGTTTGTATCTTGCTCAAGAGCTAATCAACAATGCTTCTGCTGATCTGAATGATCATCCTGGAAGCAATACAGATGTATCAGATCAGCAATTGTCTGGAGAGCCTGATCAGGCTATCAAACAAAGCCGCCTAAGAAAAAGAAAACATCTATCCGAATCAGCAACACAACTCCCAGATGGTACCCATAAGCAGAGTGTCGCAGTCCGCTTAAAACCATTCACCCCAGTTTCTGTAAAAACTGCTGCACTTGAAGCACTGCGAGCTCTTCTTAACGCGGTATGTCCTTTACTCTTATCGTGTGCTTTATTCTGTCAAATTAGGAGTTTATATTAATATATGAGATGTTCTTCTCTTAGTTTTTTTTACACGAATTATTGTTCAGTCAGTGAAATTATATTTCTTTACACCAATTCCTATTGAGTCACTGAAATTATATTCTGCGACTTATGTCATCGTCTCAATTTGCTAGGGTGGTTCTTTGAAATCAGAAGGTTGGCGGTCAGGTGTGGATCATATGTTGATAACGGTAGCAAAAAATGCCTTGGATATGCGATGGGCTTGCAAGGGGAAGTCTTCAGTTGGAAAAACTGAATCAACCATCTCCCTAGTTGCTTTTCAGCTTGCGGCCTTACGAGCTCTCTTAGTATCGCTGCTTTCTCCATCACATGTCCGGCCTCCTCACTTATCAGAAGGGCTTGAAATTTTTCGCATAGGTACGCGTATCCATTGAATTTCATTTACTACCAAAATATCATTTAAATTGTGATCTATGAGAAGTTTCTATTAGATTAATAATAATATCAGATTGTCGATAATGTTGTACTATTAATAAAAGTTAGTAATTAAGAATATCATGTATTCTATTATTTGTAGTCTTAATACTAACTAATGCTATTAGGCAAACATTAAGATCTAATTATTACTTCCTAAATCCTAAAGCTGGCAAATTCAAGTAGTTGCATCTTTTGCCGGTTTATCCATGGCATCCCAAGCTTTCTCCGAGCATCTCCTTACAGAGCTCCACCGACACATTGCCGGTTTATCCAGATTAAGCATCTAACCTGTACACCTCTCCTCATCATTCTCCTTTCATCTTCATTCCCCTTCTCTTTTTTTCTTTGCCCCGCCTCTTGTTTATTGGCTTGCTGACACCATTATTGGCCATAAAGAAGAATGAGATCATCCAATTCTACAATATGACCGGTTCCTTCTCATGCTCATGTTTTTGCAGGAAAATTGGAAACCGGAACAGAACTTGCTGACTCCTGTGAATTTGCACTACTGTCCTTAGAAGTTCTTATCCACCCTCGAGCGCTTCCTTTAATACATGCTGAAGATTCTAGGAGCTCCATGCTCAAACCTTGCAACCAGAGGTATCCTGGAAATACGTTTTATGGTCATCGGAATCTAAACACGCCTAGACTTCCAATGGGCAATATAGCTGCAACGAATGATATGGATGATGATAATGGTGATGAATTATTGGATGATTGGTTTCATGGCGATGCAGAAAAGCAACCTGTTCAGCTTTCCCACACTCCTATCACAAAGGAAGGTGCAGTTGGCTCGAATAAAGATCATGAGATCAGATTGGGTAACGGAGAACCATCAAGGAATTGTGAAGCAGATACACATGACCCAAACAAAGACATGGATGTAGAGACTATTGTTGCAGCTGACACTGATAAAGCTTCGAGTGAAGGCGATATCGCAGCCTATCCTGCACAAAGGGATGAAGGGGAAACTGATTACAATAATCTCAAGATATCAACCACCACAAATGGGGAATACCCCAGTAGTTCAGGAGCTCCAGTGAAAGTTGGAACAATTTCTGCCGAAACTATGATGTCTGTTTCGAATGTCGATGGAAAGCAGCTCCAAATAGGGACAGTCTCAAATGAAAATACTAGTGTTCCCAATGTTTATAAAGGCACAGATGTGCTTGACCAGAAAACAGATCCAGCACCTATATATGATTCTGATTCAGGCTCTCTTGATTCACTACCTAGTATTGTCGATGTCGACCCTGATACAGATTAGCTAACACCAGCTGAGCCAGATCCTGCCATGGTAATTTTATCTCCTTGCATTCCTGATATAATTTTCCTTTGTGAGATTATAACTATAAGATGCTTAGACTTTTTGACAAACAAAGATTTATAATTCTTTTTTTTTTCTTTGAAAAATAGTTTAGAATTTTTTTTATGGGTTTCTTTTGTTAAACATCTGTATCGATAACATTTTAGTTCTTTTGCTCCCATTTACATAAGAGTTTTAATTGTATCATCCTGTGCCATACCTATCTGTGTTCTTTGATGCAAATAATTGACTCTTTTTTTTTAAATATATATTTTGGCCGTTTTCTTTTTTATAATATTTGTTATAAATTAAAAGAATTTTGTGTGCAAAATGCAATTTTTGTTATATATAGTGTCGTAGAAAAGTTGATAATTTTTTTAAAAATAATTTGTAAAGAGATGTCACTTTCCTGTCCGAAAATAAATGAATAAAAATTCATGAAAGTATGATTTTAATTTTTGTTAGGTTTAAGAGTATTTATTATTGTTCAAAAACTTATATATAGAGAGAGGAATGATCTTCTACACAATTCATCTGTGAGCATTTTTATTATCTACCGTTCAATCGGATGAATATTATAGTTTAATTCTTGAACCATAGGGGATTAAACGGTTGCTCCGTTCTGTCAAATAATTTAAGTGGATTGGACTGAAATTTATAAATCCAAGTTTGTCATGAGTCTAAACAGATCAACTCGTATGGGCTACAGGTTAAGATGGGTCAATCTGCGGCGGACTTAGGTTGGCTTGTGGATTGAAAAAATTAAAAGTCACATTTTTTTAAGTGAGATATAATAGCGGAACATGTCAAATCCAAAACAATCATTTTATACATGAGAAAAGACATATAATTTTTTATCACGATAATGAATAAAAATGAATACATGAAAAAATGGAATCTCTAAATGCTTCATATACTCTTCGAATTCAATTGTAGAGATAAAATTGATAGAGAAGAAAGATTGAGAAAGGTTTCGTTATTAGAAAATAAATAATTAGAGATTTGAAGAAATGAGGAAAAATAAAATATCAAACATGCAATACGTCCGCCTTACGTTACTAGAAGAGCAAAGGGAATATTCAAGTGACTTCTTTACGCACTATAAAAGATCAAATGGTTAAAAAATCAAATTTAATTTGAATAGTCTGCGGGCTGACTTGCCTAATCTGCAACCCACCTTGGATTAAGTTGAGTTGGAAATTTTTTAACCCACTGAAATAGTAAGTCGGTTCACTTTAACCCGTTAAATATTGGATTTACGATGGATTGGCATGCTCTGCCGTGGCTCTAAATTTAAGAAAATATGAACTCACACAATGTTATTTTACTAAAACTAGTGCCTTTAATATGCGAGATGAATATGTACTTATCCAGGAGATAAGAGTCTAATTAGGTAAGAGGATTTAATTGTTATATACAAAATGATATTTTTAAGAAAGCATGATTAATTATATCAGAGTTGAGTGAGCATCCTTTAACACTAAATTGAAGTTTACCTATCCCTCACCTCATAAACTTGGCAAATGTATATGAGTGAATAAATCTGAAAGTCGATCTGAATGTGCATAAATTATACTTTTGATTTATCTGGTGAATGACATAAACCAAATTCACCAAACAAAACAAGGTGGCCAAAATGAAATTGCACTACTCCATGACTACTATAGATCCAAATGCGAGAAAGAAAATATACAGACACCATCTGGTGACCAAAATATACATTTGGGGAAGGGACTGCTCTCCCTCTACCTCTTCCTCTCCCTCTCCCTCTCTCACAAGACTGATAACTTCTTCCAACATTTCTTGCACTCTATCTGAGCATGATCAGAAATTCCAGTTTCTTACTTGGTCCCTGCTCATAGCTCGGCTGCGTTGAAGCCGTGGAGTCCCGGCCATGGCTTGACCGCTTGCCACCATCGGCAGCGGAGCTACTTTCGAGGTCGAAATAGCATTACCAGACGCAGTGGTAGCCACGGTGACCCGGCGAGCCAAGCAGGCGATGAGAGCAATGCATTGCCCCTCATCCTCTGAGCTTGAACTTGAAACAGAGTAGCTCCTGAACGACGGCGATGGGCTATCCATGTTACGGCACACAAGGCAGGTAGAACTCATTGTCAAATGAGCACAGTGGAAACTGGGATACAGTTAGAGATGATGATTAGAAGATAAGCAGGTTAAATGACAGAGATTTATCAAAACCTAAGATAAAAACCAATTTGGAAGGGTGGTAGATTTTTGGATCTGTTCGTGTGCTAATAAAAATAGTCTATATGCAGCTCCAAGATTTGGTAGAACATCAAACAACTTATGCATCAAGATTCATTCTCTTCTTCTTATCTTCCATACAAGTAAACTAAATTTTATTGATAACAAGGAATGAATAGCATGTTTTCGGTTATAAGAGTTCCAAAACTACTTTTGCATTTGCATCACAAAAATCAAATTCCACGAGTTCTTGCAATTATCATGGAATAGTTTCACTGTCTTATTAGAACAATCAACATCAGAATAAAGAAAATGCAGCTTGGTTCTCATGTTCATCCAAGAATCTTGCTTGGAGATCCATTATTTTGCACAATTTATAACACTTTTTTGTACTGTTCAAGATCATACCTTGTTTTGTTTCCCAACCGCGATTCCAGATAATGAGATTCGGTCTGCAAACAATTTAGATCAATTCATCAATCTCAACCAAATTATTTTTTTTTTAAGAAAAAAACAAGAGTCGAACTCATCGGAAACTGTTCGCCGATAATCGTCATATTCTTCCTGCAATCGATTGGGATTAACAGAAAAAGCAAAATCATCACGACGATCATCGAGATCTCGTCAAGAGCAGATCTCGTGAAGAATATGCAGAGCCGACAGCGAGAAACAAATCGGAACTCAAGCGAATAAAACCCTACCGATCACGATAAACACAATCATGGAAGGCAAAGCATCGATGCGGCGTGGATCAAACAAATGACTGCGGCAGAAAATACTCAAAATACCACAAATTTAATCTAAAGGGACGAAGAAAAATCTAACCTTTTCCGTCTCTTTCTCTCCTCCCTTGTCCGATCTAATCGATTCCGCGAAGAAAAAGAAGAGAAATCAGAGGGAAGAAGGAGAAAGGCTGCGGGGGAGAGCGAGAGAATCCAAACGGAAGAAAGATTTGGGGCATTTTCGTAGGAGCTGGAGGAGTATTTTTATAATATTGAAAAATGGAGGGCTATTTTGATATTGTAATTATTATTTTTTTAAAATAATTTTACCGCGTGAAATTAAAGAAAATCTACAAATTCTACTGAATCGATCACGCTAATGAAAATAAAAATAACAAATATTTTTTAATTTATATATTTAATTTTCTCTCATTTTATTATCTATCAAAGAAATCTAAAGTTATTCTAATGGCACGGTGCAGTGACAATGATGGTGAAATACTTTATAAGAAAATACAATTTGATCCTCTGCTTAGGTGCGATTCGGTGATAAATTTTTAAAAAATCTGTAGAGACAACCCTCTGTGCAAGAGTTTGCATGGCAGATAGAGTACAATTTCGACGTTGGACAGTCTTTCAGGGATGACACGACTATGAAGTTCAAATTGATCCGTTAAAAAAGCTACAAGTACTTTCTTGATTTATTTAGGTGATTAGTAGAGATCCACTGGGACTTCAACATCTTCCGATTCAACTATTGAAAAGGTATCTCCACAAAACCTTAGAATAGGACTGACCATTTCAGAGATTAATCGGGCCAAAAGTTTGAATATCCCGGTGCTAACCAAAAAAAAAAATCTAAAGCTCAACAGTAAAGAAGAGCAACATGTTGCAAGAGTTCGATCTTTTGTTGGGATAAATTTAAGTCTAAATTAAATAAAAAAATTGAGCAAACGACCACGAGCTAGATACGAATTGAAAGTTTATTTTCTACAACGAAATACATCTTCAACATACAAAGACGATGCAACCGTGTTGTTAGATTTAACTGTTCAACTGTAAATACTTTTTAAATATATTTTAATGGTCAACGAAGATCTTACCTATGAATTATTTAGCATTCTATTAAAAATCCATAAGACCAAAGGGATAGTTCTTAAAATTAACTAAACTAAAAAAAATGTATAGAACCGTCACATTAGTAACTCCCCACCGCTACCCCTACATGCGAAGAGGGATAAATTATAAACCCAAAGTAGTTAACATTGAAATGTAAAGTCATCGATAGCCTGATGGTAAAACTCAAAAATCGACCCCTTACCCTTTCGGACTTTAACACAATTACGCTAGCCGTCCGAGCTAGCCTGGGGCTATAAAAAAATTAACCAAACTAAAAACTCTAACACGCAGTGCTAATAAAAAAAATTCTAAAATTTAAATTTTAAATAGGATTACTGTTCTAAAAGTTAACTTTTGAACCAGTGTAAATTTTAAATAGAATGAATATTTTGAAAATTAACTTTTGTACAAGTGTGGAAAGATTGTATTTCAATTTTACTCCATCGAATAATTGAAAGAAACTCAGATATCTAAAAAAGATAATCCGTATCTATGCAGTCACCTAAATTATTAAAAAAAAATCTACAAATTCTTTGAATCTTGATCACTCTAACGATTAAAAACACTGTTTAATCTGTAAGTCAGCATAAATCACATCAAAGAATAAATACAATTAAAAGTGCAACAACTCTGATAGGAACAAAATGACCAGAAAAAACTCTTTCAAGCAGCAAATGTGGACCTTCTCTCCTCCTTTAAATGCATTTAGCAAGAAAATTCCAACAACAAGATCCACATCCAACTAATTATAAAAACAAAAAACAAAAATAAAAAATAAATTATTTGAAACGACTTGATCTTTTTAATCCAGGCAAATGTCCAAAATGATTTCTAAAACTCCAGAAACTAAAACAGATAAACAGCGAAGAACAACAAACAGACAAAATTAGGGAGAAAGAAACCTCGACCAATGCCATAACTAAATTAGAGTTTAAATCCAATCAACGATTTTAAGCTTCTCCCAGGGCTTTGTATCCTGATCAACATAAGAACTACAGATGATAAAGTCATTTGGTCCACCATCGAATGAAATGATGACGATAAAATATAGACAGAACTACAGATGATAAGTATTTAGAATTGTTTTTGCAACGGGATGGAGAAGAGTTGAAAGAAATATCTTATATAAAATATAGACAGAACTATTGAAATGAAAGAAAGTATTAAGTGTTCTTTGTAATCACAAAGTACCTCTACACAATGCTCCAATTAAACAATATAAAATTACAATAAATATGTACATTAAATATAAATAATAATATAGTAGAGAATATAGTCAATCAACTCCACCTATTGAGATAAAAGTTTGGGTTGACCTTGGTGTTGTTTTCGAGAGAAGAAAAAAACAACAACAATACAAAAATTAACACAATAACAAAATTATATTTCTCTAGATGAAAAAAATACTAAACTACGATAATGTAATGCAAGTGCATACAATAGAAAAAGATGGATGACAATAAAAAAAACCATATAGTAAGTTGCATATTTATATATGTACTTACAATAGTGTAAGTTGCATCTTTATATATTATATACAATGAACAACTTCTATAAGATGGATGACAATAGAAAAAGTTAAAAACAATTCATCTAGTTATGAGTTTTATATGATTGAAGTATTCTCCAATAACACAGATGAAAAGGCTTACTTCCAATAAATGTGAAGCTTCGAAATGACTAAGTGAACTAAGAAATATTTGCGAGGCGAATTGATATCTTGTGATCTAAAAGTTAAAGATTCGAGTCATAAAAATAGTTTCTTGCAAATCAGGATAAAACTGCATATAATAAACCTGATATAGAACCCTACATTGACAGGAGCTTTGTGCACTGAATTGTCTTTTAATGTTGTTGGGATCGAGATCCTATAGAGAAATGGTGAGATAGCATAGAATTGGATTGTAGTTTCATAAGCTTATAGCATATCTCGAGTTTTTGTGGCATCTAGAACTACCTGTAATTGGCTGCCATTGTCTGGTCAACTTATGACCTCATGGCAAGCAACACTTCCTCCATTTTTTTTTCTTGTTGCTCTGCTCCATGTGTTAAGGAGAAATGACTTGTGCCCTTTTGCTACTCCTTGCATGTCCATTCTTGTTCGAAGAAGCTATGGTTGGAACCCTTGTAGTATGGTCTCCGATGAGTGTGGCCAGGCTATGAGCATCATTAGGTCAATTTGGGTCATAAGCTCATAAGATCCTAAAGTCCAGCTCGCAATCTTGACTGCGATTAAATCCCACTTAAGATGGTTCGTGAGACCTATGATCTACTAAAATATTCTCAACAACACTAATAAGGTCATTACTCATGAAATTCACCTAAATTACCACTATATGGGAGGGTTCTAATAAATAACTTATTCAGCAGGCTGATTCAAGCACAATGACAATGAAACAGATTAATTTTTACATAAAAACAATAGCAACAGATCAAACTATTTATAGAGCAAAAGACAAGAGTAGCATTTATGTTCTTCAAAGTATAAAGATATACCAACTTATCAATTGGAAGCGATCACGAGATATAAAATGAAGCAAGAAAAACTTAAAGAGCAAAGTCCAATTGAGACCACAGAATCGTATGCAAAACAGAACTAAAAGAGTTAACCCCAGCAAAATTTCAAAGGTAGTTTAGATCAAAAGACAATAATAAGGTGAAGTTAACAAGAACCTACAAATGCTCAATCCACTTGCAAAATTTCATTTCTAAAGAGCTTAAACATTCAGAAATTTAGCCAGGGAAAAGTTTTAAACTAAGTAGACAGAAAATTTGGAGGATCATTCAAATTAGAATGCATATCTTAAAGATGAACTATACCAAATTATGATAAGGCAAGTCTCAAGCTTCAGTCAGGTTCATAGCCTCCTGCTCGGTTGGTGGCACAGGATAGTTGCGAGTGAAGCATGCATCACAGAACATGTGGCCTTCATCAGCAAAAGCTCCGATGAGGCTGTCGAGCGAGAGGAAGGCAAGTGAATCACAGCCAATCTCCTGCCTCACTCCCTCAACATTCATCCGGTTGGAAATGAGCTCTTCAGACCTTGGGGTGTCAACGCCATAGTAGCAGGAGCCAACAATGGGAGGGCTAGCAATGCGCATGTGGACCTCTCGAGCTCCTCCTGCAGTTTTGATGAGATTGACTATCTTGGAAGAGGTGGTGCCTCGCACAATTGAATCATCAACGACGACTACGCTCTTCCCCTCGAGGATGGTCCGGACAGGCGCGAGCTTCAGTTTGACGGCGAGGTTGCGGCCTTCCTTGTCAGGTTCGATGAAGGTGCGGCCTACATAGTGGGATCTGATGAGGCCCTGCTGGAATGGGATCCCGGAGGCCTCGGCAAAGCCGAGCGCCGCGAAGAATCCTGAGTCGGGCACCGGGATGACGAAGTCTGCGCCGGGGACGGGGGACTCGTGAGCCAGAGCAGCACCGAAGGTGTAGCGGGAGGCATGGACTGGGTGACCGAAGACGACGGAGTTGGGAAGGGCGAAGTAGACATGCTCGAACACACAAGCTTTGCGGGGCTTCTCGGGCATGAGGCAGGCGGATGTGATACTCATGTCCTGGCCGTCCACGACAAGCACTTCGCCGGGGTTCACCTCGCGCTCAACATCGGCGTTGATCAGGTCGAGTGCGCAGGTCTCGGAGGCAAACACAATGGCGCCAGTAGGGCGGCGCCGGCCCATGACGAGCGGCCTGAATCCGTGAGGATCGCGCACGGCAAAGAGCTTGTTTTCGGTGAGGAAAACGAGGGAGTAAGCGCCCTCGATGGACTCGCAGGCCTCGACGACGCGGGAGAGGAGGGGGCGAGAGGAGGAGGTGGCGATCAGGTGGAGAATCACCTCGGTGTCGGAAGAGGTGTTGAAGATGGATCCTCTGGATTCTAGATCAAAGCGGAGGCGCCGGTAGTTAACGAGGTTACCGTTGTGGGCGACAGCGAGCTTGCCAAATCGGTAGCCGGCGAGAAAGGGTTGGACATTGGCGAGGGCGGAGGTTGCGCCGGCCGTGGAGTACCGCACGTGGCCGATCGCGGAATCGCCCTTGAGCGGGGCGAGGGTGCGGGGGTCGTGGAAGACCTCGGAGACGAGACCTAGGCCGGTAACAGAGTGGAGAGTAATTCCGTCGGAGGAGACGATGCCAGCTCCCTCCTGGCCACGGTGCTGGAGGGCGTGGAGGGCGAGGGAGCAGAGTTCGGCGGCGTCCGGGTCGCCGATGATGCCCACGACACCGCACTCGTCGCGAGGCTTGTCGACATCATCGAAGGCGAAGGGAGCCGAGGGGTTCCCGCCATCGGAAACGGCGGATGGGATGAGGCGGCGATTAGGTCGGCGGCCGAGGAGAGAGGGATAGGGCTTTAGCAGGGTCTTGATGCGGTAAAAATGGGAAGGTTTGGCGAGTGGGACATGGCGGTGGTAAGTGCCGGTCTCGGCGTCGGCGGCGGCAAGGGAACGAGCAGAGACGGCTTCGGCGGCGGCGGCTGCCGCTGCGGCGGCGATGGTGGCGGCGGCCATGGGAGAACGGTGAAAGGCCCTGCCTAGAAAGGCAACTCGGCGGAGGGTCTCAGATAATTGACCCACAAATAGAAAAAAAAA
>JBAMHZ010049465.1:0-17867 GCA_037177395.1 Alpinia galanga
GGGATGACAGGATTTGAACCCGTGACATTTTGTACCCAAAACAAACGCGCTACCAAGCTGCGCTACATCCCTTTTTTAAAATGAAAATTGTTGTACAGTGTCATTGTACAAAATCCATGTCTTGTTTTCCACATCATTCTTTTCTCCTCTATCCATATACAATTTTCTTGTCATTTATTCTTTTTGGTTTCATATAATAAAAGAATTATATACATCTGAAACCTAACGTATAAAAAAAGAATGAATATTTATTGGTAATGCTTAGGAAGAAGAAGAGCCCTTTTTCTTTTTTAGGGACAGGGATAGGAAAATCTCATCTACTGTTCGTTGTACATATTTATTTTTGTTTTGTTACAAATTCCGTACAAAAAAAAATACAAATGATCTTGAACTACAGCATCTGACCATATATGTATTACAATAAAGAAGGAGGATTTTCAATGCGAGATATAAAAACATATCTTTCCACAGCACCTGTGCTAACTACTCTATGGTTTGGGTCTTTAGCGGGTCTATTGATAGAAATTAATCGTTTATTCCCAGATGCTTTGTCATTCCCTTTTTTTTAATTCTAGTTACTAGTTATTAATATGCGAAAAAATAAAGATAAAGAAATTTTGAGATACAATTCTACGTGACGTGACTAAAACTTCGCCCTCCCTTTTTTCGGTTCTTTAGGATAGGAAGGAAAGAGAAAGAAAAAGTATATGGAACCTCAGCAAAAATCCAGTGGATCTAAAGATCCCATTTTGGAGAACAGAAATGGAAAGGAGGTCCAGTCTAAGGTAAAAAAAAGCTCCACAAAATCATAGCATAGAAAAAAATACTTAAATGAAATACTGGGATTAAGGTAGGAATAATTCATAGTTAGAAAAAAATTGTATTACTTACATTATTACTATACTATATATAATATTCTATTAATATTAATTAGAATTACAACAAAATCTTTAGAAATGGAATTTCTAGTTAGTAACTTCTATTACTATTGATTTTTTTCTTTTTTGTTCTTTTCGTCTTCTTAGGTTCGGGTCGAAAATAGAAGAGTTAAGTCGATCAAACAAAAAATCAAAGGGGGTTCATGGCTAAGGGTAAAGATGTGCGAGTTAGAGTTATTTTGGAATGTACCAGTTGTGTCCAAAATGGTGTCAATAAGAAAGCGCCAGGCATTTCTAGATATATTACTCAAAAGAATCGACACAATACACCCAGTCGATTAGATTTGAGAAAATTTTGTCGCTATTGTCACAAGCATACGATTCATGGGGAAATAAAGAAATAGATCGAACGGAACGTGTATTTGATCTTTCAAAGGAGCAGGAAAAGGAAGAACTTAACCTTAACATATATACATATATATATAATATACAAATACAAATAAAACCTATTTTGGTTGGATCTGAAATGAATAAAGAAATAGAATTTTAGAGATAAGGAATAAACCATGGATAAATCCAAGCAACCCTTTCGTAAATCCAAGCGATCTTTTCGTAGGCGTTTTCCCCCAATTGAATCGGGGGATCGAATTGATTATAGAAACATGAGTTTAATTAGTCGATTTATTAGTGAACAAGGAAAAATATTATCTAGACGGGTGAATAGATTGACCTTGAAACAACAACGATTAATTACTATTGCTATAAAACAAGCCCGTATTTTATCTTTGTTACCTTTTCTTAATAATGAAAAACAGTTTGAGAGAGCCGAGTCGATCCCTAGAACTACCGGTCCTAGAACCAGAAATAAATAGATATACTCTTCCATTGATTCAAAACTCCAATCGGAATTCAAGCTCAGATTGATGTTTTGTTCGAAAAAGCCTCAAATCCAGATTTGATTGTTGTGTTATAAGAAACAACAAATAGGAAAGAATAAATCTTTTTTTTTTTTTTGAAAGATGTTCATTCATTCCTACTACTTAACTTAATTTTTACTTAATTTATTTTTATTCTATCTTCCCGGAGTCCATTCTCCGGGGAATTCAATTCTGTTTCAATCATTCCTATATCCTATATATGACTTAAAAATTTCTTTTATTTGATAATCTTATTGGAAATCATGTAAAGACAATTCTTATTTGATATAGCTATTTGCGCAAGTATTTTACGATTAAGAAGCAATTGCTTCGTGTACAGATTGTGTATTAATCTACTATAACTATAGAATACCCCGTTCTCGCGAGCAGCTGCATTTATCCGAGTGATCCACAAACGACGAAAGTCCCTCTTTTGTCTGCCCCTATCTCGATGAGAGGAAACCAAAGCTCTCATTTTCTGTTGAGTAATGGTTCGAGTAAGTCTTGAATGAGCCCCTATAAAAGTTGATGCAAATAAACGAATTTTTGTTCGACGTCTCCGAGCTATATATCCTCGTCTAACTCTGGTCATTGAATCAAATTAAACTTTAATGAATGAATAACTAATTGATTTCTCTTCTTTCAGTCATCCTTTTATCCCCCGGTTGATTAATAACAAAACGGATTATTCCGATATATAAAAAAAAAATTCCAATGGCTTTTGCTACTATGACCTTCCCAACCACGATTTTTTATTCCTTCCAGGTAAAATACCTGGAAATAAGAAATTTTATAACATAACAATATTAAATAAATAACAGAAAAAAAAATAGTGGGTTCCATCGTTTCTATGGTTACTTCATAAACGGTGAGGTCCTCTCTATACACCGGAGCCTCTTCTTTCATTTAATCAAATGTTATTGTGAACTTGTATAGTTCACTCTCTTTGGCTCTACCAATCAATTATAATTATACAGTAATAGCTCTTTTCACAAAAAAGGCTATCCATACAGTGACGGCATTTAATTATGAAAGTTGGCTAGGTAGCTGACCCTGTTAGTCCGTTCTTTCAAGAATAGAAACATAACCTTTTTGCTTCTTATAGTACTATTTCCTCCGCTTAATGGAATAACTAGTTGCTACCAATGGGGAATTGCTTCTCATCTCAAATTGAGGTGATTGGATTTGCACCAACGGAAACCATAAATTTCATACACAAAAATATAGGTATATGATAGATTCTCATTTTTAAATGGCTTTTTTCCACTCTATCTATCCTATTCATTGGTACTTGTGATTGGTAATGGAAAAATTGTTTCGTTTGTTCCAACTCATGATCTAAACGAGTCGCACATACACCCTAGTACATGTTCCCCGACGCTGAGGACATCCTCGAAGTGCGGGCGATTTCGTGATATTTCTTATTGGCTGTCTTGTGTTTCTAATAAGTTGTTTAATTGTCGGCATATCATACATATATAATAAAATAGGTTGGTTTAGATCGATCTTAACCTGATGATTGATGATTTTGAATTATTTCCATTCAATATCAAATCGCGGAAAATTCGAATTATGCCTTGAAAATGAAAAAGAATCGTGTATTTACACGAAATCTCCAGTATTTTCATTTTCGACTGCTACAAGATCAACAATGCCATGAGCTTGGGCTTCTGTTGCTGACATAAAAACATCCCTTTCCATGTCTTCGGATATAACCCATAAAGGGTTGCCCGTTCTTTGTACATAAACCTTTGTGAGGGTTTCGCGAAGTTTCAGTAGTTCTTCTGCTTCCAGGATAAATTCCCCTGCTTGCGCCTCATAAAAAGAACTAGCAGGTTGGTGAATCATAACCCTGATAATATTGATATAACATCATGCATGAACGGTTCTTCTATTTCGCAGGATTGGGCTAAAGTAAGGGATAAAAAAAACAAGAAGAAAAAAAAAATAAATAGACTTGAACAGCCGTACAGGCATCCTTTGTGCATTGCATACGGCTCTGCAATGGAATTTCCTTTTTCCTCTCTTCTATTCTATCGAAGAAAAAAATGGAATCCATCCGATCCAGATCGTTGAATGATCCATTTACCACCCTTCTTTTCCTATTATAAGAGTCAAAAAATACTATGATGGTTCTGTTGCTTTCTATATTTATCTCGTCTGTGATTTAGCAATCCCAAAGTTTCTTTTTAATACGATCAAATAAGGAAAATGATCTTTTTTTTTTTTCATTTTTGTACTCTTTCTTTCGTAACCTAAATATAAGAAAGAGACTTCTCTTCTGGTGTGGAAGAAAAATGGTTTGTGACGCTGAAACGTACTCCCGACCCGTAAGATCAAATCGGAAATAACCTTCGTTTCATACTACTATCTCGATACAAAATCTCATGTTAGGAAAAACAATACTAGTTTGTTCATATCGAACTCGAAGTGCCATGCTATTATTACCTATTATTTACATTTGATATGGCGAAGGCATAGTCTTCTTCTTTTTTTTTCAAATAAAAACTCATTGGCGCCAAGCGTGAGGGAATGCTAGACGTTTGGTAATTTCTCCTCCGACCAGAATGAAAGATCCCATTGAAGCGGCTAATCCCATGCATATTGTATGTACATCGGGCGAAACAAATTGCATAGTATCATAAATAGCTATTCCTGGTATTACCCACCCGCCGGGGGAGTTTATAAATAAATAAAGATCCCTAGTATCATCTTCTATACTGAGATATACCATGAGACCAACAAGTTGATTTGAGATCTCGCTATCAACTTCTTGGCCTAAGAAAAGTAATCTTTCTCGATAAAGTCGGTTGATTAGGACAAAATTTTATCCCTTTTGAACCGTACGCGCATCTTTGGATGCATACGGTTCAAAAAAATTGCGAAAAAAGAATCAATGTGTCGATTCCAATCCTATCTCTTTTTTTTTTGTAACAGATTTCTGTTTTTCTAATGAAAATGAAGGGGTTTTTCTTATATTTTTCAAAAAACATAAGTTTTGGGCACCGGCACCTCCCCTAAAAAAAAAGAATTTATTACTGAACTTAATTTCTTGAATTAACCTTTCATTGATGTATTGTTTCGTCGTGATTCAAATCACGATGTTATTTTCTTGTTCCTGAATGGGTCCTTTCAATTCTTTTAGGTTCATGTTCTACTCCGGGGAAAGATCTATCCGAATTCTATTTGCACATATAGGACAAATGGTCCCAGTACCACTTCTTTTTGCTACGATTTTTTTTTGTTTCGTTTTATGCCTTCCCCAAACTATTCGATGTATTCATCATACTGGTTGGCATGGCAGTTTGAGATCGCCCCTATAATCCTATAATTAAGTATTAAGAATCGTCTATGCTACAAGTGGCAATTGTACATATATTACCAATTTGGTATTTTCTGAACGGAGCCTGGATATTTTATTAGTCCAAGTCAACCATAAATTCTTCTAATTGATAATATTGATCCTCAACAGAAATTGATCTAATTTCACTTTACGCTCCGAATGATTGAAGAACCAATCAATACAATATTTCTTGGGCGAAACAGAGGATATCTCGATCGGGGGAGAAAACGGGGAAATCCCATATGACCCAATATGTCTGACAAGTCGCACTATACGTCAACCCAAACTGCATCTTCCTCTCCAGGACTCCGAAAAGGTACTTTTGGAACACCAATGGGCATTAAATTAAAGAAAAAATTAAGTACTATACTTCACTTTAATATGGAAACGTAAGAATGAGTTTATTGTCTTCATCATTTTTTTCCTGTTTATTCTACTAGTTTATACATAAATTGGAAGGTTTTTAGAGAAAGACAGAATGAATAAATAAAACTTTTAATGAAGGGATCGATTGTTCGAATAATAAACAAGTATCCATGCCTTTATTCCCACAAAATGGGACCGATGCTCCCATTGCGTATTGGTACTTATCGGGTATAGAATAGATCTGCTTCTCTTTGTTCTTACGAATAGAATTCTTCCGTTATTTTCAACGGAATAGAATAAAATAAATAGTAACCTTTTCTCATACAGAATCCGCTGAAAAGTACATAGTATATTCCAATGTGATAAAGTTACATAGTGTCTATTTTTTTTTGATAAAGGGGTATTTCCATGGGTTTGCCTTGGTATCGTGTTCATACTGTCGTATTGAATGATCCCGGTCGATTGCTTTCTGTCCATATAATGCATACGGCTCTAGTTTCTGGTTGGGCCGGTTCGATGGCTCTATACGAATTAGCGGTTTTTGATCCCTCTGACCCCGTTCTTGACCCAATGTGGAGACAAGGTATGTTCGTTATACCCTTCATGACTCGTTTAGGAATAACCAATTCGTGGGGCGGTTGGAATATTTCAGGAGGAACTGTAACGAATTCGGGTATTTGGAGTTATGAAGGCGTGGCAGGGGCACATATTGTGTTTTCTGGCTTGTGCTTTTTGGCGGCCATCTGGCATTGGGTGTATTGGGACCTAGAAATATTCTGTGATGAACGTACGGGAAAACCCTCTTTGGATTTGCCCAAGATCTTTGGAATTCATTTATTTCTCTCAGGGGTGGCTTGCTTTGGCTTTGGCGCATTTCATGTAACAGGTTTATATGGTCCTGGAATATGGGTGTCCGATCCTTATGGACTAACTGGAAAAGTACAATCTGTAAGTCCAGCGTGGGGCGCGGAAGGTTTTGATCCTTTTGTTCCGGGAGGAATCGCCTCTCATCATATTGCAGCGGGTACACTGGGAATATTAGCGGGCCTATTCCATCTTAGTGTCCGTCCGCCTCAACGTCTATATAAAGGATTACGTATGGGCAATATTGAAACTGTACTTTCGAGTAGTATCGCTGCTGTTTTCTTTGCAGCTTTTGTTGTTGCTGGAACTATGTGGTATGGTTCAGCAACTACTCCAATCGAGTTATTTGGTCCCACTCGTTATCAATGGGATCAGGGATACTTCCAGCAAGAAATATATCGAAGAGTTGGTGCCGGACTAGCCGAAAATCTGAGTTTATCGGAAGCTTGGTCTAAAATTCCTGAAAAATTAGCTTTTTATGATTACATTGGTAATAATCCGGCAAAAGGGGGATTATTCAGAGCGGGCTCAATGGACAGCGGGGATGGAATAGCTGTTGGATGGTTAGGACACCCCGTCTTTAGAGATAAAGAAGGGCGCGAGCTTTTTGTACGTCGTATGCCTACTTTTTTTGAAACATTCCCGGTAGTTTTGGTAGACGGAGACGGAATTGTGAGGGCAGATGTTCCTTTTCGAAGGGCAGAATCAAAGTATAGTGTTGAACAAGTAGGTGTAACCGTTGAGTTCTATGGTGGCGAACTCAATGGAGTCAGTTATAGTGATCCTGCTACTGTGAAAAAATATGCTAGACGTGCACAATTAGGTGAAATTTTTGAATTAGACCGGGCTACTTTGAAATCCGATGGTGTTTTTCGTAGTAGTCCAAGAGGTTGGTTCACTTTTGGGCATGCTACGTTTGCTTTGCTCTTCTTTTTCGGACACATTTGGCATGGGGCTAGAACCTTGTTCAGAGATGTTTTTGCTGGTATTGATCCAGATTTGGATGCTCAAGTGGAATTTGGGACATTCCAAAAACTTGGAGATCCGACTACAAGGAGACAAGTAGTTTGATACAAGATTGCTGTGGTATCTTTCGCCTCTATTTTTTTTTTTGTTTGAATAGGTTACTCGAGAAATATTGACTTGAATCACCTTCTTTTCTTTGATTCTTTCCCTTTTTATATGGTATGTTAAGAGATCCCGCCCAAACGAATAGGTGTGAAAGCTATAATTGTAAACCACGATCGAATCTATGGAAGCATTGGTTTATACCTTCCTTTTAGTCTCTACTTTAGGGATAATTTTTTTCGCTATCTTTTTTCGAGAACCACCTAAGGTTCCTACTAAAAAATGAAATGATTTTTCATTATATCAACTGAAGTAATGAGCCTCCCATATCGGGAGGCTCGTTACTTCAACTAGTCTAGTCCCCGTGTTCTTCGAATGGATCTCTTAGTTGTTGAGAGGGTTGCCCAAAAGCGGTATATAAGGCGTACCCCGTAAAGCTTACAAGTAAACCAGATATGAAGATGGCGACTAGGGTTGCTGTTTCCATTTTTAGATAATTTCAAGATCACAATATATCTACGATAAGATAGTTTATTTACAACTACAACGGAATGGTATACAAAGTCAACAGATCTCAACCAATGATTAAATAGGATTTATGGCTACACAAACCGTTGAGGGTAGTTCTAGATCTAGGCCAAGACAAACTAGCGTAGGGAGTTTATTGAAACCATTGAATTCGGAATATGGTAAAGTAGCTCCGGGCTGGGGAACTACACCACTTATGGGAGTCGCAATGGCTCTATTTGCGATATTTCTATCTATTATTTTGGAAATTTATAATTCTTCCGTTTTACTGGATGGAATTTCAATGAGTTAGGTTCATAAGAACTATGAAGCCCTAGTTTTTTAATAAAAAAAAAATTACTAAATACTCGGATTTATAGATCATTCTGGTAGTTCGACTGTGAAATTTCTTTGTTTCGGTATTTCCGGAATATGAGTGTGTGACTTGTTATAATTGATCCTATTGAGAATACAGAGAATGGTCCTGTCATCTCTATCAAGATGATTCTACCCCGTCGGATATTTATTCTAATATCTGAAGCACGGAATATATCGAATAGATCAAGAAAGGAAATATTTGAACTATGATTCATACCTCCTATTCAGACCTCGCAACCGGACTCAAAAAAAACAATTTCAGATAGGTATTTCCTATCCTAAATCAAACGATTTTTCTTTATATAGATTTTGTTGAGTCATTACATCCACTCATTGAATAAGTGATGATCAAACGGTTTTTACTCAGAGAACCTTTGAATTTAGCTTGGGGCTAAATCATCGTGGTTCTAGTATGAATCTGAGGTTTTAATTGATTCATAGGGTCTCAACAAGAGAATTCCTATCAATAGTAAAACAAGAGTCGATCTACATTACGCACAAAAAAAAACAACAAATTAAATAACAAACAAAAATAGGAAAGAGAAAATTCAAGAGGCCTGTAACGAGCAACATAAAGAAAGACGAATGAGCTAACTTGATATTTTTAGCATTATCATCACAAAGAAGAGATTCCGGATTTTTTTTATTACTTCCTATCTTGGGGACAAATCGAATCAAGTGGCTAATAAGTTTTGAACTTTCTATTACATATCCGGTGAAATCAGTATTTGTGTGTTTCTGTTTGAGCCGTACGAGATGAAATTCTCATATACGGTTCTCGGGGGGGGTCCTCTTGGATTACCTATCTCAATAAAGTATATGATTGGTTCGAGGAACGTCTCGAGATTCAAGCGATTGCAGATGATATAACTAGTAAATATGTTCCTCCTCATGTCAACATATTTTATTGTCTAGGGGGGATCACACTTACTTGTTTTTTAGTCCAAGTAGCTACGGGTTTTGCTATGACTTTTTACTATCGTCCAACCGTTACGGAGGCTTTTTCCTCTGTTCAATACATAATGACGGAGGCCAACTTCGGTTGGTTAATACGATCAGTTCATCGATGGTCAGCAAGTATGATGGTTCTAATGATGATTCTGCACGTATTTCGTGTGTATCTTACAGGTGGGTTTAAAAAACCTCGCGAATTAACTTGGGTTACTGGCGTGGTTCTGGCTGTATTGACTGCATCTTTTGGCGTAACTGGTTATTCCTTACCTTGGGACCAAATTGGTTATTGGGCAGTCAAAATCGTGACAGGCGTACCTGAAGCTATTCCTGTAATAGGATCACCTTTGGTAGAATTATTACGCGGAAGTGCTAGTGTGGGCCAATCCACCTTGACCCGTTTTTATAGTTTACACACTTTTGTATTGCCTCTTCTTACTGCCGTATTTATGTTAATGCACTTCCCAATGATACGTAAGCAAGGTATTTCGGGTCCTTTATAGAGTATAGAAAAGGCAGATCATAGATATTTGTAATTTATCATATTGGGGAGGACCAATAGTATTTCATTGCTACAAATATGTATTATTGAAAAAATAAGACATGTTAGTTGGATATTTCTCTTCAACTCCAAAGTATTGTATTTTTTATTTGATACGAATAGTTGAAGTAGTTGAAGTGGATTCTCCGAAGAGAGGATGGATTATGGGAGTGTGTGACTTGAACTATTGATTGGGCCGTGCCGATATATGATTTTATCCGCCACGTTGGAATTCACAACCAAATGTGTCTCCGCATCCAACCACCATGTAAATCCCCTTATATAGCATAGGATAGGCCGGTTCGCTTGAGGAGAATCTTTTCTATGATCATACCCGAATTATGTCATACATGAACAGGCTCCGTAAGATCCCGTAGAAAAAAAATAAGTGATGTGGCATGATCCAATGTTCTATCTATTCCACTTACTTATTTATAGTATGGAAATGCATTCATTTCCTCTGCATCGATCCCGATCTATGATACTATCGGAGTGAAATAAGGGATCTAAGGAAGAACAGAGGCTAGACTTTATTAGTAACAAGTAAATACTTTGTATGTAAGAAAATCGAGATGTTGTGGGGGATAAACACCAAGCAAATCAAAAAGACATGAGACAGTCCAAAAAGCACTTGATTATGATCAAATTTGTAAGCCTACTTGGATATTGAGCATTTACCTGTAAGAACTGAATTCTTTGCAATGAATAGTTGCAACTACGGAAATGGAATCTTTTCTTACATAGAGTCATTATATATGTTATGTGTGGATATGTATGAAATATAGATTTTCTATCGATTTATTTCTGTCATTCCTTTTATTTTTGCTCGAGCCGGATGATGAAAAATTATCATGTCCGGTTCCTTCGGGGGATGGATCCATAAGAATTCACCTATCCCAATAACAAAGAAACCTGATTTGAATGATCCTGTATTAAGAGCTAAATTGGCTAAAGGGATGGGGCATAATTATTATGGAGAACCCGCATGGCCAAATGATCTTTTATATATTTTTCCAGTAGTAATTCTAGGTACTATTGCATGTAATGTAGGCTTAGCAGTCCTAGAACCATCCATGATTGGTGAACCGGCAGATCCATTTGCAACTCCTTTGGAAATATTACCCGAATGGTACTTCTTTCCCGTATTTCAAATACTCCGCACAGTACCCAATAAGTTACTGGGTGTTCTTTTAATGGTTTCAGTACCAACAGGATTATTGACAGTACCTTTTTTGGAGAATGTTAATAAATTCCAAAATCCATTTCGTCGTCCGGTAGCTACAACAGTCTTTTTAATCGGTACCGCAGTAGCTCTTTGGTTAGGTATTGGAGCAACATTACCTATTGATAAATCTCTAACTTTAGGTCTTTTTTAAATGGATTCAATCGTGAAATACCACGATGTAGGTATCTAGGGAATAGTCGCTTCTAAAGTGAATCCTCCCTAGATACATGAATTTTATTATGATCTATTCCGCGAAAATACGGATCGCGTGCCGAAGATAAAAAATAAAGTTTTTTCTTTAGAACTTTATAATATAATTTATAAAAAGAATATGAAAAGATTCTAATAGATTTAAATTAAAATGCAAATTTATTCTTAGGTAAATTGATTGCAAAATGCTTCTGTAGAGTGTCCAATATCTGTTTTACATCTTCTGTGCGAAAATATTCAATTTTCATAAGATCTTCTTGACTGTTACTCAAAAGGTCCAATAATGTATGTATATTGGACCTTTTGAGACAATTATAGGTCCTGGGGGATAGTTCTGATTGGTCAATAAAAATACATTTCAATGGAATTCCTTTTTTGTTTTTCTTTAGATTAGTTAATCCATTTTGAAAGGTAAAAAAGGGTAGAGTAAACCTGTTTTTATTTTCCTCAAAATGAATGTCCCCTTCCTCCGCATGTAGAAAAGGAATAAATAAATCAATTAAATTACGAGAAGCTTCATAAAGTGCTTCCTTAGGAGTTAAACTTCCATTTGTCCATATTTCTAGAAAAAGTATTTCTTGTTTTTCATTTCCATTCCCATAAGAATGAATACTATGATTTGCATTTCGAACAGGCATGTATATAGCATCTATAGGATAACTTCCGTCTTGAGAGTTATTTGTGGGGTTCATACGGTATCCGCGATCTCTCTTGATTTGTAATTCAATACGCAAATCAATTGGTTCCGTCAGGTTAGCTATATGTTGTGTTATGTCAACTATTTCCACGGAGGGTGGTAAGATGATATCTTGAGCGGTTACGTATCTAGGACCCCTGACACAAATGGATGCGTCTCTAACTCCATACAGATTACTTCGCAATACAATTTCTTTCAAATTCATTAAAATTTCATGTACCGATTCCTCAATACCTACTATCGTAGAATATTCATGCGGTACCTTTTCAGATTTTGCACGTGTGATACATGTTCCTTCTATTTCTCCAAGTAGAGCCCTTCGCATGGCAATACCTATGGTATCGGCTTGACCTTTCATGAGCGGGGACAGAATGAAACGACCATAATAAAGACGCTTACTGTCTATTCTTGATTCAACACATTTCCACTGTAGTGTTCGAGTGGATCCTGCTATTCCCTCTCGAACCATACTAATTATTATTTATTATTTGATCAGATCATTGAATCATTTATTTCTCTTGTAATCCGTTTAATTCTTATTTTTACACACGTCTTTTTTTAGGAGGTCGACATCCATTATGTGGCATAGGTGTTACATCACGTACAAAACTTAATAGTATACCACTTCTACGAATGGCCCGTAATGCTGCGTCTCTTCCGAGACCAGGACCTTTTATCATAACTTCTGCTCGTTGCATACCCTGATCAAGTACAGTACGAATAGCATTTGAGGCGGCTGCTTGAGCAGCATAGGGTGTCTTTCTTCTTGTGCCTTTGAATCCAGAAGTACCGGCGGAGGCCCAAGAAACCACCCGACCTCGTACATCTGTAACAGTTACAATGGTATTGTTGAAACTCGCTTGAACATGAATAACCCCTTTTGGTATTCTACGTCCATTCTTACGTGAACCAATACGTCCATTCCTACGCGAACCAATTCTCGGTATAGGTTTTGCCATATTTTGTCATCTCATAAATATGAATCAGAAATTTACAGAAAGATACGGGGATATCCATTTCATGTTAAAACAAATCTTTTTTTTTCTTCCTTGATAAACTTTAGAAAGATTATCCTTGTCTCTGTTTATGTCTCGGATTGGAACAAATCACCATAATTCGTCCGCGTCTACGGATCAGTCGACATTTTTCACAAATTTTACGAACAGAAGCCCTTATTTTCATATTTCTCACTCCTTAATTTGGAATCTATTCCTTGGACTTGGAAGAAAAAAGTCTCTTGTATTTTTTAGCTTCGAATTATATCCCCCATGAAAGGAAGGTTTTCAAAAATTATCTAATCGCTCGAATCTTTGTTGCGAAGTCTATAAATTATACGTCCTCTAGTTGAATCATACCTACTTATTTCGATTTTGACTCTATCTCCTGGCAGTATCCGTATCAAACTGCGTCGGATCCTCCCTGAAATATAACCTAGAATTAGATCTTCATTATCTAAACGGACCCGGAACATACCGTTGGGAAGTGATTCAGTAATTAAACCTTCATGAATCAATTTTTGTTCTTTCATTCCAGGTAACCCCCTTGAAGTATCAATATCAACTAATGGAGGAAGAGTTATATAACTCACTTTTCCTCTCTATTTTTACAAATAGGAAGTTAGAGATAAAATTAGGATACCGGAGGAGGATCACCATATATAGCACAAAATTTCTCCTCCAATTTTTTCTAGTCTAGCTTCTCGATCTGTCATTATACCTTGAGAAGTAGAAAGAATTACAATTCCCATTCCACCTAAAATCTTAGGAATTTTTTGATAGTTGGAATAGATTCGTAAACCAGGTCGACTAATACGTTTTAAAATAGTTCTATATATTCCTTTCCTAGTCCTTCTATGGCGCAAGGTTGAAACCAAGAAATATTTGTTACTTTCCTGATGTTTCCTAACGTTTTCAATAAAACCTTCTCGTAGGAGTATTTTAACAATGTTTTCGGTGATATTAGTGGATGCTATTCGAACCGTTCCTTTTTTACTCATGTCAGCATTTCTTATAGAAGTTATTATATCAGCAATAGCGTCTCTGCCCATGACGAATTATAATTATTGGTGCTTTCTAATTTTGATATAATCAACATGTTTTTTTTATTTGAATTCAAATAAATATTAATTAATTAGTATTAATTATTCTAATTATTAAAAGTATATGGTATATGCGTGAGACACAATCTAAAAATTTGATCCATTTCAGATATTCTACTATAACTATATCATAGTTTCATTTACTAGTATTTATAATACCTCGGGAGCTAATGAAACTATTTTAGTAAAATTCAACTGTCTCAATTCTCTAGCAATCGCGCCAAAAACTCGAGTTCCTTTTGGATTTCTTTCTTGATCAATGACAACTGCAGCATTGTCATCATATCGTATTATCATACCATTGTCACGTTTGAGTTCTTTACATGTACGTACAATTACAGCTCTAATTACTTCTGATCTTTCTAGAGGCATATTGGGCACTGCTTCTTTGATTACAGCAACAATAACGTCACCAATATGAGCATATCGGTGATTACCAGCTCCTATGATTCGAATACACATCAATTTTCGAGCTCCACTGTTATCTGCTACATTCAAAAGGGTCTGAGGTTGAATCATATCATTTTTTGTTGAATCTGTTATTTCAATGCAAAGAATAAGGAAAAAAGAAATAGTGTTTGTCTAGAAATAAATAAATCCGTGGTTGTTTTTTCATCCTCCCTTTTATTTATGTTTAGTTTTACATCCCTATCCTGAAATAACAAATTGAGTTCGTATAGGCATTTTGCACGCAGCTATTGAAATAGCTGTTCTGGCTACAGTTTCTGATACCCCGCCCATTTCATAAAGTATTCGGCCTGGTTTAATAACGGATACCCAATATTCGGGGGATCCCTTCCCCGAACCCATACGTGTTTCCGTAGGCCTTAATGTAACAGGTTTGTCGGGAAATATACGTACCCATATTTTTCCACCACGCCGCGCATATCGTGTCATTGCTCTTCGCCCTGCTTCTATTTGTCTAGCTGTGATCCAAGCGGGTTCAAGTGCCTGAAGAGCGTATCTTCCGAAACTAATATGATTGCCTCGACAAGATATTCCCTTCATTCTTCCTCTATGTTGCTTACGAAATCTGGTTCTTTTGGGGTTATAGTTGATGGTTTTTTCTTAATCCCACCTCTACTACAGAACCGGACATGAGAATTTCTTCTCATCCAGCTCCTCGCGAATGAAATGAAAGGATTCGATAATATTACAGATACACATGTATTTAATAACTAATACACTAAACTAAGTAATGGAATCTATTGATATTTCATTTATTACATAGAAAGCTGTATATATGACTAGATGTGTATATTTATAGATAATGCTTCTTTTTTAGAAAAAATCCTTATTTTTACTCTTATCGAATCAAGACTGTAATCCAATAAAAGAATAAAAGGGTTTCGCGGGCGGATATTGACTCTTTCCTGCTTTATTCGTGGGATCAATCTATGACCTCTCAGAGTAAAGAAATTTGTTCTTGGTTCATTCCGCCATCCCACCCGATGAATCATTAGGATTCTTTTTTCTTTTAATAGAAGAATCTTATATAGTCACAGGTTTCGTCGTTCCTATAGCTTCTCCATTAATGGTTAGGCCTGAACTCTGCAATGGAGCTCCCAACAAAATTCGTTCCCAAGTCAATCTCCTCAGTTTCTATTAACCGGGGGCTCTTTATTATTTATTATTATATCAATATTAATGCTTTATCACACTGCCTTTTATGAGGTGATTCATAGACCATACATATTGGAATCATTTATCATTGATATTTTTGTTCTCTCTTTCTATCACCTTTCCATTTATCCGCATCCCTTTATTTTTTTCCTTCCAAATTCATAATCAGATTTGTTTTTTTATGGAAAATTTCAGTTGTTACAACTATATGATTGATCCAGTCATATAGTGACTGTTTCTTGGGATCTCGACAATACAAAGCAATAAGTTGTTATTAGTTTTTCATTTATATTTAGTTATATTTAGATAGTTATTAAGTTAAGTTCATAGTGGGATCAGTCTTTTTTTTTTGAAGCCCAACTCAAAACTCTAAAGAAAAAACTGACGAGTCACACACTAAGCATAGCAATTATATCAAAAATAAAGATTAATCGATTTTTTATTCAACCTTATAGAATTAGAATTTTTTATTTTTTTGTTTGATTTAACGGAAAAAACAGAAACTGTTTTATTTTTTTTGTTAAATCACTGGGCAGAATGGCAAGATAAATAAAGGTCTATTATTCCTCGTCCATAAATATCCAAATTTTTAGGCCTAATACCCCATGGATAGTTCGAATTGTATAGGAACAATGATCAATTTTGGCGCGAATTGTTTGTAGAGGAACCCTACCCTCTCTGATCCATTCGACACGTGCAATTTCTTTTCCATCGATACGTCCTGCAATTTGTATTTGAATTCCCTTTGTATCTGTTTGTTCAGTTAATTCAATAGCTCTTTTCATTGCCTTTCGAAAGGAAACTCTATTTCTTAATTGCGAAGCCATATATTCTGCAAGAATATTAGGATGCCCATAAGGTTTTTCAATTCTTGTGATAGCAATGTTGAGTCTTCGGTTCACAGAACGAAATTCCTTTTGTACATTCATCTGTAATTCTTCGATCCCTCGCGTTCGTCCCTCTATTAATAAATTTGGGAACCCAATATAGATTATGACCTGGACCAAATCGATTCTTTTTTGAATTTCTATGCGTGCAATTCCAATTCCTTCGAAACCTGGGGATATTCTCTTATTTTTTTGTACATAGTTCTTGATACAATTCCGTATTTTTTCATCTTCTTGTAGACCCACGGAAAAATTTTTGGGTTGTGCGAACCAAAAGGAATGATGGTTTTGGGTTGTACCAAGTCTGAAACCAAGTGGATTTATTTTTTGTCCCATATTTTTTTTTGATTATATTATCTTTCCATCTATTTTTTCTAAATATGAATCTAAATCTTAGATTCATCTAAAAATTATTTAGATTTATCTTTTAATACAATTGTTATATGACAAGTGGGCCTTTTTATCGGATAACTACGTCCTCTAGCCCTAGGTCTTAACTTTTTCACAAAAGGGCCTCCATTGACTTCGGCTTTACTAATGAATGAATCAGCTTCGTTCAAACCCATATTATGACTAGCATTTGCTGCTGCAGAATAAACCAATTTTAAAATGGGATAAGATGCTCGATAAGGCATGAGTTCCAGTATCATAAGTGTTTCCTCATAAGAACGACCACGAATCTGATCAATTACTCTTCGCGCTTTGAAAACAGACATACATATATGTTGAGCTAAAACTTTTATTTCTTTACCCGAATTTGAGTTCTTTATCATAAGCTCCCTCCCCCGCCAATGAATGATAAGTATCTATTTTTTTTTATTCCAAATTAACGACGAGATTTATTATCATTTCTCGCATGTCTCGCGAAAGTCAGAGTAGGCGCGAATTCTCCCAATTTGTGACCTACCATACGATCCGTTATATAAATAGGTAAATGTTCCTTTCCATTATGAATAGCGATTGTATGGCCAATCATTTTGGGTATAATGGTAGATGCCCGAGACCAAGTTACTATTATTTCTTTCTCCTCCCTCATGTTGAGTTTTTCAATTTTTCTCGATAAATGATTAGCTACAAAAGGATTTTTTTTTAGTGAACGTGTCACAGCTGATTACTCCTTTTTTTACATTTTAAAGATTGGCATTCTATGTCCAATAGAATATCTCGATCTAAGTATGAAGGTAAGAATAAATACAATAATGATGAATGGAAAAAAGAGAAAATTCTTTAGCTAGATAAGGGGCGGATGTAGCCAAGTGGATCAAGGCAGTGGATTGTGAATCCACCATGCGCGGGTTCAATTCCCGTCGTTCG
>JBAMHZ010049569.1:0-17867 GCA_037177395.1 Alpinia galanga
TGCCGACAATGGATCGAGGAGTGCAGTGGCTACAGTCGTGGCTCGAGCCAACGACACAGTACAGGAGACAGCTTGCGGAGTACAGGACATGTCAGACAACACCCTGGGTGCTGGGCTGACATGTGAGATTGGCACACCACATTGCCCTGGCTGTACCCAACAGGGGCGTGCACACAAGGCAAAGGCATGCAGTCTAAACTGTGGGCACGATGCTGGGCTGCTGCATGCACAGGGTGCTATACGGGGAGATGCCAATGGGGCTGCGGACTATGCGGAGCTGCGTCGACATGTTACATTTCTTGCCAATGTGAAGAGACTCTTCTACCAACAGTGGGCATATGAGGCTTATCGTTGCACTCGTTTCTTTCATGATTTGGTGAAGCGTAACAACAAACGAAATGTCATCCTTAGCATTGTCAAGGTTTCAGGAGAACAAACGACTAGCATGGAGGAGGTCGCTGAGGAATTTGTGGTGCTTTTCCAAAGACTCCTTGGCACTTCCGGACAATTCAGGGCTTTGAACAGCGCTGCCCTCCCTGGGCAGCGCCTCACATCAGCCCAGGTGGACAGCTTGGTGCAGCCCGTTACTGCTAACGACATGCGGACTGCCTTGTTTGATATTAGGGGGGACAAAGCGCCGGGACCGGACAGATATAACTCCAAATTCTTCACCTTGGCATGGGACACAGTGAGGTGTGATTTTATTGCTATTGTGCAAGAG
Source organism: Alpinia galanga (assembly GCA_037177395.1). NCBI lineage: Eukaryota > Viridiplantae > Streptophyta > Magnoliopsida > Zingiberales > Zingiberaceae > Alpinia > Alpinia galanga. The sequence continues at coordinate 722 of JBAMHZ010049569.1, forward strand.
TTTTTCGCTCAGGGCAACTTCTCAAGCAATGGAATCACACACTTATAGCCTTGGCGCCGAAGTCTAATCATGTCATAACGGTTAATCATTATCGTCTCATATCTTACTACACCATCTTCTACAAGGTTGTATCGAAGATTATGGATGCGAACTTCTCCGCAAGTACGCTCGGAATTGGTTATCTCCTCGATGTATGCTTAAGGTGGATCTTCAGAAGGCTTTTCACACAGTAGATTGAGACTTTCTCATGGCGGCTCTCGTTGGTTTTGGATTTCCCTAACAATCCTGTCAATGAATATTCATATGTTTCCACCATCTCCTACTCCATTAGCATCAATGGGGCGATGTATGATCATTTTAGTGGGCAACGAGGCCTCCGACAAGGTGATTCTCTATCTCCCTTACTTTTTAGATTATGTCTAGAGATTTTTTCATGTCATCTAAAGGTGGCGGCTTCTAAACCCCGTTTTCACCATCATCCCATGTGTGGGGAGGTGGGGGTTACTCATTTGGCTTATGTGGATGATTTATTACTATTTACTCGGGTGGAATCCACCACACTTGAGGAGATCTCGCGATGTTTGATGGACTTTGGTGATATGGTGGGTCTCCGTGCAAAGCCTTTGAAGTCCAACATGTATATGGCCCGAGTGGATGATCATACAAAGGCAACCCTCCTATATATTACGGGCTTCCAAGAGGGCACCTTTCCCTTTTGATATCTTGGGGTGCTATTGGCGGCGGAGAAACTTCAGATTTCTAACTATGCACCTTTACTTGAGGCAGTGAGGCGCAAGATTTCGGGGTGGCCCAAGCACACACTTTCCTATGCGCCTTGAGCTTGTTTGATTCGTACTACAAGGTGTGGAATGCTATTGGCTCTCCATCCTTCTGATTCCGAGTGGTATTGTGGACAAGGTATATAACATTTGTCGCTTCTTTGTCTGGTCTACCAAGCACCCGACGATGTCTTGGGCCACTTTATGTCTCCTGAAGGAGGATGGAGGTTATGGACTATGTGATCTACGAGCTTGGAACTCTGCTTTACTATGCTGGGCCTTATGGAACCTACAAAGCAAGGTGGATTCCCTATGGGTCAAATGGTTTCATCACCATTACCTTCGGGCTTCGGCAGATGGATATATGGCGATGGCAAGGTCACCCCTCTAACTCACCGTTGATGAAGAAGTTGGGCATATTCGTGATGCTATTCTCCAGCATGCAGGTGGGCCGGTGGAAAGCAAAGCACTCCTAGACAGCTGATATATGCAGCAAGGGGCTGCAAACGGCAGGTCGCTGGGTAGCGTGCAGGCTGATGGTGGCTTGCAGAGGGCTGACGGGGGGTCATGGTGCAGGATCTCATCGCATCTTGGGCAAGGAAGCAGTAGGCAGAATGGCAGTGCACTACAAGGGGCTCTCAGCGGCCTATGGAGCGGCATCTTGGTCCATGGCAGACCTGATAGGAGGCAGATAGATGGTTCACTGCATGGGGCTACAGATGGATCTTTTAGGCTTGATGGTGCCCTGTGGTGTGGGCATCCTGTGCTCCATGGGGCTTATAGTGAGGGGCGACTAGGTAGCCCTGTATGGAGGGTTGACAGAGATGCTATTGAAGGATCACAAGGTGAACCTCCATCATGTGGCATACGAGCTGCAACAGGCCGAGCATATTATTTCTTTCAGCTGCGAGGCACAGAGGCCCACTGAGCATCAGCGGTGTGGCAGTTGGGCATCATGCCTAAGCACTGTTTCGCCTACTGGTTGGTTGCACACAGGAGGCTACGCACGACGGACTGCATGACGTACAAGCTGCAAAATGAGTGTGCCCTATGTCACCTTGAGGCGGAGACCAATGAGCACATTTTCTTCCAATGCGCATTGACTAGGCGGTAATGGGACATGGTACAGACATGATTGCACATTCGGCCACAGATTTACTCTCGATGCATGTTCCAAGCTTTTCAACATGAGTTGCATGGGAAAGGACAAGTGATGAAGGCACATGGCTTGGCTATCTCTTATTTTGTGTTCCTTGTATAACAAGCTTGCAATAAGAGTCGTTTTGAGGGTATTGAACATAGTATTGAGAGGTTGTTCCTCAAAACACAAACTCATGTTTACTGCTTTGTAAACGCATAGCTCCTGTATAGACACCTCTTATCTCTATATATATATTTACCGTTTCTAAAAAAAAAAGAGGGCCAGACAATTGACAGAAAAACATAGTGAGTTGAGAATCAGATATCAAGTAGAGAAAATCCTTTGAGAACAAATAACTTAAAAGAGACTCAATATGATCCTTCATTTGAGGAGAAATTATTGAAAATACAATCACAATCTCACATTAACAAAACATAAAAAATATCCTATGTTTATAAGATAAAAATATATCTTCATTGATATGAAACCTTTTGAGTAAAATCCAAAAATAAAATCATAAAAATTTAAGTTCAAAGTAGACAATATCATATCTTATTTACACTAATATAAAAGTCGCTCTCAAATCTAAATGAAAAAAAATCACTAGTTGTTAAATAAAACCTAACAGTGATACGATGCACCAAGAGGCATTCATACAGTCCTTCCAGTTATCAGAATACTTAAAGTAAACCACACAATGAGAAAAAAAAACACACCGTTTCAAGATAACACTCTTGAAGAATCTCGCATCTGATAGAGGGAAAGCAAAGAGATTTTCAATTCATCTTGGACCGAGGTGATGGTTGGACCCTTCTACTTCGAGTGCACTAAACTGGACGGATCTTTCACCTTCGACATTTTGGTCTGTGCCATTCTCACTCATAGCCTCTAGTTCTATGCATGCCTTGAGCCGGTTCACTACATCGACTATCGTTGGCCTATCGGCAGAGGTATCTGCTGTGCACTGCATTGCGAGATCTGTAACTCCCCTTGTGGAGTTTCTACTGAATGATCCGTGAAATCTTTTGTCAACTACAGCATCGATGTTCCCTGAGGCGATGTAGGATGCCATATATTGAACTATGTGAACCTTGCTTCTGCCGGACTGTATGGCTCGTTGGCCAGTTATAAGCTCCAAAAGGACCACTCCAAAGCTATATATGTCACTCTTCTCCGTAAGCTGGTAAGTTTTATGGAACCTGATACAACAACTAACAGTAAGTCTCAATTTTTTGAGAATGATCATAAAGATCTTATTATATTGTCAAAGCATCACCAAAACCAAACAAATTAAGATATGAAAATCCGAAAGCTGTTTTGCCTGCAAAGTAGATACAATAATGTAAAAAGCCGATTTACATTAGTACAAGAGAATAAGTTTAGATCTCTGTAACAGTTCTTTCTGAAACTAAGTAGTATTTTGTTACAATTTGGATGAATTTTGTCTCTTTATTATGTTACAATACTGCAGTGAAATTCAAGAAAAAAGGTAATGGTTGAAAACATAATGAAAAGGACAAATTTCAAGCACCATTCTCGCTAGTTAACAATATATCTATCTAGCACTTCCAGAGCAGAATTGTAACAATCCAGAGTTTATCAACAAATTCGATAGCCTACTCTAGTGCATGTGCTGCCATTTGCCAACAAAATAATCCGAATTTATCATGGACATGGATATGTCAAATTCAAAATGACGAGTGAAAGTTTGGGTATACTGGATGACTGCCCTAAGATACAACGGCTATACATTTTCAGCAAGAATGATTGTTAAATCTGAGAATAAACAGATGCTATAGGAAGAAAAGACAAGTGGTTGTAAATGAATATACGAAGTTCTAAAGAATTTTCCCTTTCAAAATTCAACTTTAATTTAAAATCTGAAAGAAAAAAAAATCAACCTCATTAGCACTTCTCTATGTCAGTTGGAAAATTTTGTGATTTTCAATCAAAGAAAAGTGCAAGAATATTTCTATTTTTAATTGATCATGAACTGAATCACCGTTAAATAGGATAGACAGACACAAACTATACATAAAAATAGACATACTCAGGGTCAGTGTATCCTGGGGTGCCAACCATTTCCAGGCGGGTGACATCTGTGTTATTGCTGAAGGATTTAGACATCCCATAGTCTGTTAGCTTGGCTTCAAGTTTTTCACCTAAAAGAATATTGCTGATCTTCAAATCTCTATGTACTATAGGTGGCAGGCATCCTCGGTGCAGATAGTCAAGTCCTGCATTTTTTTATTTTTTGAAGCAAGAAAGAAGCAAGGACATCATAAAAGTTGCAACAAGATACATATATAAAGTCAGAGCAGAATAATATCATTGAAGACCTTGAGCAGCTTCCAGTGCGATCATTAGACGTTCTCTCCAACTCAAGGTTCTAGATAAATTGTCCCTACCTGTATCATTCCATCACCAAAATCCACATCATGTTTAGATAAAAGATCCAACTGCCTAGTCACTAAATACGCATTACACTTTGTCTTATTGCTACAATTTTGAGAATTCTTAGCAGCTTTTGCAAAGGAAAACCTAGTTGGAAGAAGGTTGTCAAGAATCAAGATAAAGATTTTTGTCTTCAATTGTCTCCAGAGGTCATAGGTTCACATATTAACATAATAAAAATAATGACGATAGAAAAAGTTCCAACATGATCTTATAATGTAATAAGATAAGTTACCACTTCCATAGTATAACTCTCCATATTACTGATCAATGCCCGTTTTACCTAGATAAAAATCATCCATGTCTAGACAGAATAAAAGCATAAAGTCTTCAGAAATGCTTATTGTAATTTATTATGCAGGAAATGTTCTTGGAGAGGACCTTGGAGATGATCTTTGAGGCTTCCCTGGGGCATGTACTCATAAACAAGTGCTAGAAAAGTTTCGTCTCTGCAGTAGCCCAGGAGAGAAACCAAATTCCTATGATGAATCCTTAGTAACTGCCTCGCCTACAGTTGAAATTTAATTCTGTCAATTGGAATGAATTGAAACAGCCTTGAGGAATTTGATGAATTAATGTTCATAATTTCATTGGGAACCAATTTTGGAAAATTAGGACTCATAATAATCAGAATAATTTACCTCAAATTCAAATTCTTGGGCCTGCTGCGAAGTAGATTGAGAATGCACTTTGATTGCAACTCGAGTACCATTGTCCAAATAGCCTAGATAGAATGTCCCAAAAACCCCTTTCCCAATGACTTGAGCAAAGTTATTAGTAATTACTTGCAGATGATTGAAAGTGAATTTCCCATCATCAACTTGCAGATGTGGTTCATGTTCAGTTTTCTGAGCTATGGTTGCTTCAGTATGTCGTGTCACATTTGATGCAACTAAAACTTTTGACAAAAATAAGGAACAAGATGAACTTACAGAAATTATGACAAAAATTGACGAAAGAATCAGAGACAATTTCTCCTCGATAGTATTACCTTTTCCTGTTTTTCTCAGCCAAATAAACCATCCTGCTAGTATAAGTATCAATAGCAATCCAAGGACAGCACAACAAATAACCACAATAATAAGTGTGTTTATCTTCTTTTTACTCCCAGTGTTGCTTGGAATTGTGTGGTTGGTGAACCTAGCATTTAAATTTTTTAAAAAACTAATATGTAATTTAAGTCTTTACTTGAGAAAACAACAAACTTTGCTGCTTAGATATTACCTAATTAATAAAATGTAAAATTTCTTTCATTTTTATGCGAAGCATAAAAATTCCCATTTATAAACTAGCTAATTAATGACAATGTAGAGTTTCTTTCATCTTTATAAAAAGCAGAGTAATCAAGAAAATATTCAGAATAAAACAAATGATATTGCCATCGAAGAATTGAAATTCTAACTTTTCAACTTGGTAAAAGTATTAGTTTCAAGCAAACACAAAACTTCAATTAACTCTGGTGTATACCTCTTCCTATATAGTACGGCAACTTCCAGCCTTACAATATAACTGTATCATATCAAATCACAATATTACTGAATTGCAACAATTGGTAAATCAGATTAACTAGCATACACAAAGCCACAAGAAAATCTCATGGTTCAATCTGCATATTCAAAATCCATCCACTTTTCTAAAAAGAATCAATTGCTTATTATCTGCCAAAGCAGAATACTTCTACATCCATCTTTAAGCTTGAATTCACAATCTAACCAGTTAATATTCCCTTCAATTACGAGGTCTGAAATTGGAGAACTGGTATGGTAAATTAGACAACTGGTATGATATGCAGTTGCCTATTTTTAACCTTCATTAGTTTGTGTTTACTAACTTTACCTGTTATTTCACTTCTCATGTTAAAGTTGATGCTCCTGTTATGTATATTTGTTTTGTACTCTTATCCTTGTGGATAACCAAGATTTGTAGTCAAAATTTGGTATCAATAAAGTCAATGCACAGATTCTGCATTGGTATGGGAGATTGGATTCATCATAACTGACTCATAAATCGTAAGTACTCTTTTATATTGAGAATGGAGGAACTAATCTGTTATCTAGGAAATAGGCAGCACATGTTAGACTAAATGAACATTTTAACTACTTGAATGTTAAAAAAAATGAGTATAGGTAAGTGATGCATTACCAAATGCATACATAAAAGTGGTAGACCCAAGCTAGCTAATTTATGCTATATATGATACTTAAGGGGACAATTGTGATTCTTCCTATAATATATAGAGATCTCTATGGGGGAAAATTCTATGGAAGGTGTCTTCTTTACCTTCAAATTACATGCAAGTTCATCACATGCATTTCTTTGGTAGATGGTTGCCATAGTACTTGAAAATTTTAAAAGTATGGTATATGATGTAAAGAATGGTAATACATGGTATAGAAAATCATAGCATATTATATAATGAACTACATAGTATACGATGTAAACAACCCACATATAGATCTCTATGATACTTGAAAATAGCCAATCCTTATAAACAATGAGGAATAGATCTAAACCTGGAGATTACAGAACTAAAACAGACCTTAGGATAAGTGAACCCTCTTCTGATCTTTTGAGAAGAGAACTGGGAATTGATCCAGTCAAATTGTTTCCAGTCAAATTCCTACAAGACAACATTTTGTCAGAGCTTATATTCTATACCAGCAATAACATAATAAAATGATTAAATTCTTCCACTTACAAGACTTTGAGAGATGTCAGATTCCCGAGAAAATCAGGTACTTCCCCCGATAAATTATTGTAAGACAAGTCCCTAAAATTTAACATGACAGAAAAAAAAAAAAAAATAGCATATCTAACTGATCCTGTCATAATGCATGTCCTTGTCAAGAGAACATGGTGGTATTAAAAAATTAACACCAAAACTAACTTGCTATAAGACACCATAAATTTACCAAGAAAATATGGTAGTCTCCGTAAATTAACACCAAAACTAACCAACTTTAAACAACAGGATAATAGGCAAAATCCTTACAAGTACTCAGAAGCATCAAGCAAAGCAAAAGAATCTGATACGTTTCCAGTCAATCCACTCGAAGACATGTTTCTGAAGGGAAAAGATGCAGCTTGGTTAGCAAAATAGCAACAAAAACTCATATTCCCATTTCGTTATATGTTGGAGAAAGTATTTGTAGTTCTCAATGCATTTTGACTTACATGAATACGACCCTTAGAGGTGAATGACTACAACTCAAGTCAACCCAAGCATATTCCTTTGGAGCACACGGATCGCCCTGCCAATTTTTCTTAACTCGATATTCTGCTTTGATTTCCATCATGGCCTCAACTAGTTACCCCCAAATCCGATATTGAAGCAGATCAATACAAAAGTCAGATATACTTCATCTCAAAGGAAGAGGGAAAATGTCGGATGCATACCATCGTTGGCATCAGTGGCATTCTCCCTGAGGTTCATCGCGTAGAGCACCTCGAAAGCATTCAAGATGGGAGGGAGGGTGGAGTTGAGGGTAGCATTGATGACGAAATCGTACTCGGACGAGCCGGTAAGCGGATCGACGTTGTATATGTAGCCCGGCAAGAGGTAGGATGGCTGGTAGCCACTGAAACCCAACTGGGAATTGAGGTAAACATCGAACACCCGGGTGGCGTTCGGAGGAAGGAGCTCCACCTCGGTGAAGTACAAGGCGAAGTAGAACTCGAGCAGCGTGGTGTCATCGCGAAAGTAGAACGAAAGAGAAGCGTTGGCGTCGGTCGTCGCCGCGGTCTGGAGGACGACGGAAGGCGCCTCAAATGGATCGTCATCGGTGGAGACGATCGGCAACGTGGTGGAGATTGTTCCCCAAAAAGGCACCTGCCACGGCTCCCAGCGGCGGTCGTACTGGTCGTCAGGATACCTGTATTACAGTATTTTCGTAAAATAAAGAAAATTGAATTGAGCACAATTCGAGTGTTGGACCTAGTTTGAATATTTAAAATATTGATTATTTTAAATAAATCGGTTTATTTGATTAAAAATTAATTTTTAAAATTAATTAATAAAAAAAATTCAATTTGTTTGATTTTTATGAAAAAATTAATGGATTCAATTTATAAAATAATATATATAAAAGATTTTACCTTACTAAGGCGGCTCCGCCCAGATTGAGCCGCGCGTAAAGAGTCAGCGGCTGCTCGGCGGTGACGTTGGAGTAGAGCCCCGCCTTGAGCGGCCTCAACTCCAGCGACGAAATGAACGGAACGCCATCGCCAGTGTTCACCAGGCAAACCCACGCGAACTCCGCCGCCGCCACGAACAGCGCCTCAGCCATCGTCAAGTTCGATGGGCCGTTGACGTTGACGCGCCACCACAGGTCGACGCCCAGGTGGAGGTCGAACTGCAGCGGCTTTCCGGCGCTAGCGTTGTCCTCTCCGTCGTAGTTCCCGTACAGAAACGCGGCCCTTACCAGGTATTTCTGCCCCCGGACGAGCGGTTTCAGGGTGTAGCAGCTCCGAGCGCCGTCGGGGAAGCTTCTCAAGGTGAGAAGCTGCTGGTTCGCAAGCGACGGCGTGGAGTACACCTCCGAGATCTTGTAGTTGATCCCGGCATCGGTGAATCGGTCGTCGGAAGTGTAGGGGATGCCAGTGATCTCGTCGACGTAGCTGTGATTGCCGGCGGTTCCGCAGTCGATGCTTATAAAGCCTGCAATTAAGTACGCGCGCGCGCGAAGATTTTGCTAAAGATTCGATTGAAGAATCTAAAAATTCATAGAACAGACCTTCAGTTGAAGATTGGGCTTCAACTCCAGTTGAAGCAGAGGCGATGATGATCCATAACAGAACAGCAAAACCAAAGTAGCTCAGTCTCTTCTTCATCTTCTGATGATGCCAATAGCAGTTGAGGACAAGCATTTGAGGAGGTCAATCTTGGAGGTCAACCGTGATGTTTAAACATTCTTTAAGCATTGGCTTGATAAGTAGCTATCAAAATGGAAGAGAAACTTGGCGTTAATTAAATGTCTAACCCCAATATTTAGCTGGCTAAAGTGAGCAGAGGAAGGAGATGTTGTCATCCACTGGAACACGAATTGGTCTTCCTCTTGTACATGGTGATTTGTACGGGTCGTCAGTAGTTTTTTAAAACTATCTGCAAATTGGCAGTTGCTAAATAACAAAAGTAAACTTTCTTGATTGAGATGTGAAGCAAACAGAATACCTGATGATAAAGCTGAAGCCCACCCTCTTTGATTAAATCCTGCTTGAGTTGATACTCGTGAAACTCTTGACCAGAGTTTTTAAATCCGGATCCGACTGAGAACATTCTGAACCAAATTTCTTAACACAAGGAGCAAGAAAATAGGGATTTTTTTTTCTGTAACAAAGAGATGGCATTCTGAAAATACAAGATGCTTATTCCAAGATGAAATGGAAGAACACACAATAGTTTTTTACATTAGAAATAAAAGTATCATCTACACTCCAAATACTATTTTCCTTCACACAAGTAATAACATGTATAAAAAGCTAAACAAGAATGAATTTGAAGTCAATGATATTTTGAACCTTAACAACCAATGACACAGTTTTAAGAGGGAAGAGTCAAGCAGACCCAAGTTTATCTTGCCGTTGGTCCAGAAATCTCAGTCATTCTAGGCACTTCTATCTCAGGAGCACTGTTCAGGCTCATATCACTTGCTTCTGAGTATAGATTCTCACTGCGTGCAACTCTGTTCACAGTGTTGTCATGAGAGTTCTCTAGTTCTAAGCTCTCTTTTAGCTGCATCAAAACTTCTGTCATGGTTGGTCGTTGTTGGGACCTTTGTGCCGTGCATTTCAGTGCGATATCAGCACACTTCCAGACACTGTTTATGTCATACTCCGCTTTCAGCCTAGGATCTACAATTTCCTCGATATTTCCTCTAGAAAGCCTTTGGAGCACCCATTGGGCTAGGGGTACATTTTCAGTACTTGGAATTATTGGAGGTAGCCCAGTGATCAGTTCCAAAAGAACCACTCCGAAGCTGTACACGTCACTTTTCTCACTGAGCTGGAAGCTATTGTAATACCTGACAAGCGATACGGCAGATTTCCAATCATAAATTTTGCACAAAAAAAAACACAGTATGAAAGCTTAACAACACTTTAGTTGAAGTTGATTGCTTCATTATTAGTAATTATACAGAGAGATAATCACTAGTTCAGAAGATTAGTTGCGGAGACATGGCTGGATATGCTCAGGGATTTTCACAATGTGCACATGCTTGTTGTTATTGGACAAAATGGATCTACAGTCTAAAACATGAAAGATATATGATTTAAACTTTGAGTGATGATCCAAATACCACATGCTACTACTCTACAGATCTTAAAACTCATGATTCCTCTTAATTTAACTTGATATATTTTCTATGAATCTATTTCTTCAAGTTTGTTTGCCTGTTTATTGCAACAATTAGTAATGTTTTCAGTGGTTGCATTTCTTTCCTGGATAGAAAAAACATATATATTATGAGCCAAGCCTTCTTACCTTCATTTTAAAAATAAATAAACCAAATAGTTCAACCACACAGAGAGATGGATAGTATATTAAAACATGAATCTGAAAACAAAAAGTTCCATGATGATGAATTTTCTTCTTTTTTTTTTTTTTTGGTTCCTTGGTTACTATCTTTCTACTAGGTAGAGATGCTTGCTTGAAACAAATAAATAAATGAAAAACAATGACATACTCAGGATCAAGGTATCCAGTAGTTCCCGCAACTACAGTGGATATATGACTGTTCCCCTCACTTGGAAAAGCTTTCGAAAGCCCAAAATCTGCTATCTTAGCTTCCAGAGTTTCACTAAAAAGGATATTTCCTGACTTCACATCTCTATGAACTATTGGTGGTTTGCATCCTTTTAGCAAATACTCCAGCCCTGCAATGCAATTTAATAGATGAACCAAGATGGACTCAGATGAATGGTCTGGAAATCAGGCGAGGGGATATTGATACTTGACAGTTCACGTTATTCCAAACCTTGTGCAGCATCAATTGCAATATGAAGACGTTGTCTCCAGCTTAAAGCTCTAGCATTGTTTGCCTTGCCTGCATCATGTCAAATTAACAAGCCATCAGCATTCAGTAGGTTAAAACAATAAGTTAAATGAAGCAAAGATTGCTTTGTGCAAGTAATAGCACTATTACTCTGTTGTTCAGTAGTGCCTGGCAAAACATTGTAAGACAAATAAAAGAATTTTTAGACATCATCATTTTCCCTTTAGTACTCTGAGTTGCATTCAACGTGCAAAAAACTATAATTTAATTTTATAATTAAAAATTTACTTGTACACAGCGGCAATCAAATAAGAATACACATGTAAGTCCCTGAAAAGGTTTGGTTAACCAGGTGTTTGACAGGAGAATATATCTTTGAATAGTTAGATTGGAAGATGAATCTAACTCTTGTCACCTGATTGTCATGCAAGTTATAAAGAAAGTGATACCATAAAAGGAACCAGCTATTAGATAATGATATTAAATGTGGTTCCAAACCTCGCAGATGATCTTGTAGTGTTCCTTGAGACATAAACTCATAGACAAGCGCCAAATGATTTCCTTCATTGCAGTAGCCAACCAAAGAAACTAAATTCCGATGATGAACCCTAGTCAAGTGTTGGGCCTGAAAAAACATAATCTATGATGTTTACGAACTAGAAACATCAAGATCCAAACTAAATCAAAGAAACAGAAGTGAATGGGGCAGTTAAAATATTCAAGTTTATATATTCGTTCCCCCTCCCCACCTTTGGTTATGCAAAATCTCCAGATGGATTCACATTCAACAGCCATCTCCAAACAATTAAATTCAGACATCCACATATGTATAAGATTTATTTACCTCAGCAAGAAACTCTTTAGTTCCTTGTGATGATGTTTGTGATAGCATTTTAACCGCAACTTGAGTACTGTCTTCCAAATGTCCATAGAAAACAGATCCAAATCCTCCTTTGCCTAGGATCTTTTGAAAGTTATTTGTGATGTTCTGTAATTCTGCGTATGTGAATTGACGATTTTCAAGCTGCAATGCATTATCTGTTTGCTTTAGGAAACCAATCTGTGGATCCACAGAGCTGCCTTTTCTCAAATCTTTCAAGTTTGGAATAAAGAATAAGATTGTTAAATGCATGTAAAAAAAGAGAAGATGGTCTAATATTACTGAACGCTGCAAGAGTTTGTCAAAGAAATCTCACCTTGCATTTTCCTCATCCTCCAAATTATGGCTATCACTGCAAGAAGTATTAACACTGGAATTATACAAAGAATCACGATCACCGGTGTTGATACTTTCTTCTTTTTTGGTGTAGGCATCACATTGCACGATGTAACATTGTCACAAAGATGTGGATTCCCATCCAGCCTGGCATGAGATTATAACTTGAGTAATGGTTAAAGATATGAAATCACGAAGAATTCTCCAACCAAAAAAGGCAAGAAGCAGCGGAGTTCAAGGATAAACGGAACAAACTTTTTTGCCAAATTATTACCCTAAGTTTAAACCGCTAAACTCCTAATATTTCTTGACTCATTGCCTAGATCTCTTTAATGATCAAGCGAGCACTTCCATATTATGAATCCTTAAAGAAAAACAGAAGGACCTAAACTTAAAAGTAACACAAACCTTAAGGTAAGTAACCCATTTTGTGCCATTTCAAGGAGGTTCGAAGGAACTGATCCATTTAACTGGTTGCCTGTCAAATCACTGCAAGCAATCATGAAATGTAAAGCCATTTTCTACCTTTTCCATTTAGTGAAAGAAGGATTAAGAACTAGGCTTACAGTAGTTTTAGAGAACTTAAGTTTGCTAGATCTTCAGGTATTGGCCCTGTTAAATTGTTGTAAGATAAGTCCCTGAAAAAAGTGATTTAAGAACAATTGTTAGATAATAATTCCTCTTATGGCATTCCTTTGTACAAGGCTCTAAAATGTTGCATGATTTCACAACAAATGCTTGCATGGACTGGCATTGACCCCCAACAATCCAAGATTGCTAATATTGTTTGCCATATTCAATGAATTAAGGATAGTCCGGTGCACGAAGCTTTTGCCAATGCGGAATCCCAGAGAAGGAGTCTATTGCACTCAGTCTTACCTTGCTTTGCAAGAGACTATTTTCGAGACTTGAATCGGTGACCTCTAGGTCACACGGAAACAACTTTGCCGTTGTGCTAAGGCTCCCCTTTGCCATATTCAATGAATACTAAAAGGAAAAAAAGAAAACAAATAGCAAGCAATAAGTAGCCTTACAAGTATTGAAGTGCACTAAGGCTGGCAACAGATTTGGTTATTCCCCCAGTCAACCTACTTGATGACAAATTCCTGAGGAAAATAATGACTAGTAAGAATATAATAAAATTTTCAAACAGTGGGTTCTGATAGTTAAAGATGAATAGTTTGAGCTAGATGAGCTTGTAGAACTCACAAAGCAGTGACTCTTGGAGGGTTTGAGAAGCTATAAGTACAATTTAGTCCATCCCAAACAAAAGCATTAGGGGAACATGGATCTCCCATCCAATTCCTCTGGATCCGATACCACTCCTTGATCGCTGTCATGGCATCAACTGTAAAAAAAAAGAAAAATAATTTTAAAAAAAAATTGTAAGCTAATGTCATTGCTCAGAAGAAAAATAGAAAACAAAACTACTGGCATGTGGCCAGACAAGTATCTTAGTAGTAGCACTCCGCAAAGCAAATAATCAGCACCAAAATTCCCAACAATACCATATCAGTAGAGTCCATTGAAATAAAGATCAATCTTCTTAATATCATATGTACCTTCCAATCCCGACACCTATTTCTCGAGCAAAAATATCAAATTTAGGAAACTGTGAACAACTTAAAATAAAGGTTTGAGCTTTTCGTGGGCTTCTAAAGCTACATTCTTCACGCTAATGTGCACTGGTGTGAAGGTGAGAACTTGAGTTGAAACTTCTTTTTCCGTGCCCACTCTGCCTTAGCGCTTTCAGGAACATTCCATCGAACAATTGATGGGCAAGATATTCCTCCCTGTTACACTGCAACAGAGAGAAGGGGAAAAAAGGGGCGAAGGGACGAAAGTGGATACGTACCATCTCCAGCATCCGAGGGCACGGTGCTGTTGCTCATGGTCGTGTAGAGCTCGAAGGCATTGAGGATGGGCGGGAGAGTGGAGTTGCTGAGAGCCTCGAGAGAGATGCTATAGGTGGGGAACGAAACGAGGGGCTCGAGGCTGTAGACGTAGTCCGAGTAGAGGTGTTCGGGGGTCATTATATCCCCCAGCCACTGGAATCCATTCACGTAGATGTTGAACTGCCGCGATTGATTGGTGCCGGAGAGGTTTAAGATCTCGGATATGTGGAGGATGGGGAAGAACTGGTTGACGTGGCCGGGGAAGGGATCCCATCGGATGACGAGGCGAGAGGAGTTGATGGGGGTGACGGCGGTCTGCATGACGACGGAGGGAGCTTCGAACAAGTCCCGGTAGAGGTTTTCGACGGTGGAGTTGGTGGCAACGTCGGTCCAGTTCCACGAGCTCCATGCCGTCCACAGCCGATCGATCGGGTCGTCCGGATACCTGGACAAGGAAGCGCAAAGCACATTTTACCAGTTTAGTCCAAAAATAATAAAGAAATTGCTTTAAAGAGATTTTAAAATGTGTGGAAAAAAAATCACAGAATATTTATTTTAAACAAATAAAATCAATATAAAATTCATTAATTCAAGAATTTATCAAATTAATTAAATTTTTATCAACTCATTAGTTGAATTCTTTATTCTTAATAAATTTATTGTTTAATTATAAATTAATAGAGTAGTTGACTTTTCATATAACAGTTCAGTTTAATCAAATTTTAAAACTAAAATCGAATCGAATAAATCAAGATTTTTATATATAAAAAAAGACAATAGAATTTTAGAATTAACAAAAATAAATTTCCGAATTATGATTAGTTATTTCGATTTAACTTATATTTTATGTAGATTTATTATTAAAAAATAGCCAAATTAAAAAAAACAACCAGCTAAAGAATTATGTTAATAATAAATTACATTATAAAAAAAATCAAGGCAACTAATATAATTTTCATGAATTACTTGAGATTTCTTATACATATGTGGTAACATTTGTGCTAAAATAAAATTAGTATACAAATAAATTTAACTAATACTTTTTAAAATAATTATCATAAAATTACTTACATATATTTTTCAGTCCTATAAAATTAGAAGTGCTCCTGGCAAGCGATTTAACAACCTAGCATTCTAATATTTATCATTTCATTTAAAGAAATTTTTTTATAAATACATCATAATTAAAAATTAAATTTAAGATATATGAGAGTCACTATAAGAAATCATTAAAATGGTGATGAATTATTAGCAATGAGTTAATTTTTCATCGCTAATGTATCTATTAATTAACGATGAATTATAAAATCATCGTAAATAATTGTATATTAGCGACGGACAAATTATAATCTGCTGCTAAAACGAAAATCATTAGTGACGTATATTATTACTTCGACGCTAATACTATTTTCAAATATTATTAACAATGAATAAATATCAACATCATAAATTATTATAATCTTAGCGACGACTTATTTACATTCGTCGCTAATATCTTTTCTAGATGACTAATTAATGATGAATCTTTTATACTTCGTCGTTAATAATGGCAAACGATTTAGAAACATTTTGTGGTTTGGCAAATCGACTAGTTAGCGACGAAATAACAATATCCGTCGGTCGACTGCTAATGTGTCAGTCGACGGCTCAGTCAACTGGTTAGCGAATATAAATAAATAGAGTTTTGAATAATCAATATCGTATATTAGCGACAAATTATAATTAACTTGTCGCTAACAAATATGGTTTGTGATGAATTTTTAAATATATCATCGCTAAATTACCAGTCGACTAGCCAATCGACTAAATAACTTTCTATGGATGGACAAATTATGGTCAGTTGACTAGAGTCTTACACCAGTTGACTGCTAGTTCAGTAAAGTCATGACTCTACGTATCAGTCGACTGCCAAAGATATCAGTTGAGTGATGCTCCATAATGTTAGCGACGATATATTCATATGTGTCGCTAATGTTTGCGACGATCTATTAAAAATATATCGCTAAAGTATCAGTAGATTGTGTTAGTGCCTATAAGATTCATATATCTTCACAATTGTATGATATTATCCACTTTGGGCCTAAGTCCTCATGATTTTATTTTTGAATTTTACCCAAAAGACCTTATACCAATGGAGATATTTTTTCATCTTATAAGCACATGATCTTTTCTATGGCTTACCAATGTGAGATGTGAGACTTTGATTGTATTCTCAATACTCCCAACAATATCTCCCTCAAACGAAGGACCACATTGGGCTCTCCCTCAAGTCTATCCTTCCTTGAAAAACTTCCTCTGCTTAATGTTCGATCCTCAACTCGCCAGGTCTTCTTGTCAACTGTCTGGTCCTCCTGACCCAGCTGGACTTCCTACTAACTATCTGGTCCCTTGACCTAGCTGGGCTTCCTGTCAGTTGTTCAATCCTCCTGACCCAACTGTAATTCCTACCTGGTGTCTGGTTCTCTTGATCCAAATATCAGAGTACTTCCTTCGTTCGAGGTGCATGGATTCACATAGACCATGGTTTTGATACTAATTGTTAGTGCCTATAAGATTCACATATCTCCACAATGGTATAATATTGTCCACTTTGGACCTAAGCCCTCATAATTTTTTTTTTGGCTTTACGCAAAAGACCTCATACCAATGGAGATATTTTTTCATCTTAT
>JBAMHZ010049880.1:0-17860 GCA_037177395.1 Alpinia galanga
AACATCTATAAAAAATCGAGGAGAAAGTATATTTCATACAGAGTACACCAGGGTGATTGAAGTCTGATGTATTTAGTGAGCTGTACACGGCTAAATTTAGCTTATGTAGTGAGTAAATTGAATAGATACTCGAATAATTCATGTGTTGAGCACTGAAAATGGAAAACTCTAGCACTAAAGTACTTAAAGTATACTCGTGTATGTGAACTACACTATACGAAATATTTTGTTATGATTGAAGGATACAACAATGTAAGTTGAATATCTGACATAAAAGACCTGAAGTTTATGAGTGAATATTTATTCACTTTGAGAGGTGTATTCATGTTATGTAAATCTTCTAATCAAATCTTGATAACTAGATCCATGATGAAATTTGAGTTTATAACCCTTGACAAATGTGGTAAAGAGGTTGAATAACTATGGCAATTCTTAGAAGATGTTTCTAGATGGTAAAAACATGTGCCGACAATTTGCATACATTGAGATATTCAATCGGTAATTGGTCAAGCATAGAGTCATCTGCATACTGATAAGTCTAGACATATACGTCGTAGGCATAATGTCATTGACTTTCAATAGGAGTTATCTCTGTTGACTATGTAAAGTCAAAAGATAACTTTGTGAATCCTCTAATGAAGGTTAAATCGAGAATTAGTTGCAAGTTCATCACGGAAGATAGGTTTGATACCGTTGAGGAATGTTGGTGCCAAGGAAACCTAACCTATGCAAACTGAAGATCCCAAGAACTAAGTTCAAAGGGACAACCTAACTGTACCAACTAAGGAAGATCACTGTGGGGGGCATGATCCAAAGGAATATTGAAGGATGGAGGATAAACATACGACTTTTAATAATCCAGGAAAGTAATGTGGAATACTCTTGAGATATCACATATATAAGAAAGAAAAGGAGCCGCTTTGAAGAAATTAGATATACAATTCTTAGAACTTCTTATAGAATTAGGCATATTTATGGCCAAAAATGAATACACCCATGAAAACTGAGGTGTATCAATGAAAGTCCTGGGTGAGAGATGTTAATATTTACATAGACGACAAAATAATTTAAAGATATCGTGTCTACTATTAACCAGTAAATAAATATATATTTACAAGAGAAGCTTTAAAGGGTAAAATCTACCTATCCTATACTGGACTTAACTATTGAATACTATCAGATACTGTGTTTCTATTTATGTGAGAGATTGTTAGAAAAATATAAATGGAAAAAAGGTGGAATGGATGAATGAAAATTTATTGTGTATGAGACTTTAGTCTCACATCGAAAGTTTCAAAGCTTAATTATTGATTTATATTATTTTACAAGTGTATGTTATAAATAAATGCATGGGGAGAGACTTTCTCATGCATATGTGCGCAAAGGGAGTACAAATCCAAGGGCCTAAATTACACTATAAACCAAGTTGATTGGTGGTACGAGCACGACCTGCGCGCGTCGAATATCAGACTAGTTATGGTAAATTTTGTCCAAGCAAATGAACTAATATTTTACTATTTGAATTATTTTTGCTAAAGTAAAATAGATGTATTGATGTGATGTATGAATGTGATTAATGAAAATCCATTTCAAAACGGTTGATACTTCATTACCGACACTTTTATTCGGTCAACTATAGAAGACGCTCTATAAAAGGAGTCTAGGTCCTTAGCAGAAAGAGTAAGAAGAATTAATTCACCTGTGTTCCCCCTCTCTCTTTCTCTCTATCCAGTATTTTTTTTTTGCTCGATAAAATCTTATGACAGTATTTGGATACTATTCAGTTTGCTACGACCACGTGTTTAGTGAAGATTGTGATTCAAGGAAATAGAAGATCCATGATAACTTCAAAGCACTGCAAAGGTGAAACAAATATGTTTTAAATAATCTGTATTGAATGTAAACCTCAACTCATTCATTTTTAAGTAATCAGCGACTCGACCACTTGACATTCGACTTTACCAACTTGTTCTTGACAACTCAGCACTTTGCCTATGTGACTTGGCCGCTTGGCTCTTGAATTTGACGACTCGATGACTCAGCACTCAGTTACTCGGACTTGACAGTTCAGCTCAATTTAATTTTAAAAATTGATAGTTTAAAATTATCAGTTCAAACGGCTCAACAGATAACTCAGATTTAATTTGTATTTTAAATTTAGATTGTATTTTCAATATCTTGTGACACGGACCACTTCATTATCATATTTTACTTGTGTTGGAAATAACATTAGCATTGTTTGCAACCGACGATTCATTTTTGGACGATCTTTTGAAGCTAAAAAGATTATAGCATTCATTTATTCAGTAAGGCTTTTAGCTTCAACGTTAAGAAAACAAACTAAGGGCAAAGATTCAATTCACTCGTACAGTGGAATAGGTAAATTTGAAACTTCCTTGTGTAGTAGGTGATTTGTTCGTTCTATGTCTCTATTAATCAGTCTCACAATTAATACGGAGAAGATAAATTATAAGAAATAGTATTTTATATTCAACTAAGGACTAATACGGCAGGAGGACAGATACTTTAAAAAGGCTTACAGTCTTCGAATATTGACCCTTATTTTTTTTGTACAAGTCTACTTATCACACTAATCATAAGGTCCTTTCCTAGAAATTAAATTTGAAACTCCCGAAACTTGGGATGTTTTAACAAATAAAGGGCACATTGCAAGATATGCTGAAATCTATCCGCATAAACAACGAGATTCATTTACTAGAAGATGAATGAATCGTACAGAGAAAATGTTGGAAATCAAATAAATAAACCTAATGGGTCTCTTATATGAATAAAATTTTAATCAAGTTTTATGAGAAATTAATTGATTTATTTATATTGTATCTATGAAATTGTAAATATATATATTAATGATATATTCTTTTTCACACTGTAGGGAGGGCAAATTTAAATTCAAATTATACTGAATTTAGGCTTTGTGCGAGCACACTCTGCACGGAGTGAATATTAAATCAGTTGGGATAAAATTTATTTAGATGGATTAACTTATATTTTACTATCTAAATAAGTGCGCCACGTACACATTAAAATTATTAATCTGAAATGGTCAAATAATTAACAATAATTTTTATTACAATCTAGGTGAAACGGTTGACCATTTTTTCCATCTTGCTTAGCAACCTATTTAACATTTCTTTCGTGATAACATTCGGGATATATATTCAATTTGCCATGAACAATATTTGATTGTGTATGCAGTCTTATTTATATTATAAAAAATAAATATTCATCATAATCTCATAGTATGTTGTTGGAGTATGAATCTATTTTTTTAAAAAAATATATCAAACATAAAATTTAATATATTTTTTCCACTGGCCTCTCTAAACGATTCAATCTCTCAACTCAATTTAATTTTTTATAATTTGACAACTCTAATAAAAAAAATGATTTATTCACTCTTAAATGTTCTCATCAATTGGTCTTATAATAAATATGGAAAAGGTAAATTACATGAAATATTTGATGTGCAATTGAGAGCTAACACTTTAGGAGGACAGAAACACTGAAAAAACTTGTAGCTCTTAGAAATTTATCCTTGCTCCATAGTACCCCGTGTGAAAATAGAATTTGACAACTCTTGTACAAATAAGGTGATTCACTCGCCTTCAGCACCTTGCTAATTTGTCCCATAGCTAATACGGAGGAGGTAAATTACAAGGAGTACTTGTGTCCAACCAAAGGCTAACACAGTAGGAGGGTAAATATTTCGAAAAGACTTATAATTTCTAGGAATTAACTCTTTCTCTCTTGTATAAATCTACTTTCTAACCCTAAGGTCTTTGGAGACAGAATTTGACAACTCAACACTTGGTATCTCTGTCAATTTAAATTTGACACTTGATCACTCAAATAATTTGATATTTAATAACTCAATCAACTCAGCCAGTTTAAATACTGAGCACTTGATACTCAACACTCATGGAGTTCGAATATTCAGCTTAGAGCACAGTCGATTCGATCACTCAGCGAAAAAAAAAAGTTCCTAACTCTGAATTTATGTGACCAATCTTCTTTCCCCGTTCAAAGCATAACCATTCTCCTATATATATGGAACCGATCACAGCCCAAGCTTCTCCTCCAAAGCCTCTTCTCCTTCCTCGGCTTTTTTTTCCCCCTATCTTCTTCGTTTTGGCCTCGCTGTCTCTGTTTCCCAAGAGTCCATTCTGAGGAGGAACAAAAGAAAGTTTCATTCTTTGATTAGTTTCAATGGGTGTCAACTACAAGTATGATTCCTCCATCCTCCTCTTCCCGGAGGACAGTAATAGCATTCTGGAGCTTGGCGAAGAAGAGCAGCACTTCCATGGAGAACACAAAAGGCGCAACCTTTACCAATCTCCCAGCGAAAAATGCGATTTTTATGGGGGGAAACTGAGGGATTTCACTTTGCCTTCGGAGGAGTGCATTGCCCTGCTGATCGAGAGGGAGTCCCACCAGCACCTGCCACCCGGAGAATATGCCGAGAAGTTACTGGGTGGGCAATTAGACCTAGTTCTCAGAAGTGATGCCATTGACTGGATTCGAGAGGTAGGTCGAGTAGTTCTTGTCCCCCCCCTCTCTTCTCCCGCTGGTTAGACTGCATTTTTCTTGATTTTTCCATGATCCTGACAGATCGATCAATTTGAACATTAGGCAATTCTTTCTGAATGAACAGGTTCATGCACATTACAATTTTGGACCTCTAAGCGCCTATTTATCTGTAAATTACTTGGATCGATTCCTCTCCTCATGCCAAGTCCCGGTAAGAAAAGTGACTATGAACATATTCATTAAAGAAAAATTTAATTTTTCTCACCGTGCCATGTTTGTGTAACTGTTGCTTCAGACCGACAAGGCGTGGATGACACAGTTGGTATCCGTGGCCTGCTTATCTCTTGCTGCCAAGGTGGTGGAAATAGAAGTGCCTTCATCTCTGGACTTGCAGGTTCTGGAAGAAACTAAATACCAATTTACTTGAAAATATCGGACTGTAACATTTGTTACTTGTGGATTGACTTTGTTTGTGGACAAATAGGTAGCTGAGGCAAAATATGTGTTTGAAGCCAGGACCATACAGAGAATGGAACTCGTAGTGCTTAACACCCTTAATTGGAGGATGCATGTTGTGACATCTTTTTCGTTCATTGATTACTTTTTGTATAAATTCAATGATGGCAAATTCTCGGATAGCTCATTATTTTCTTCCTCTGTGAACCTCATTTTGGGCATTGTTAAAGGCTAGTAACTTATACATTAAATAGAGAGAGATGTTGGATTGAAAGCATGGGAGGAATTTGACTATGATTTAATTGCAGGGATTGGTTTCCTGGAGTTCAAACCTTCTGAAATCGCTGCAGCAGTGGCACTGTCGACCCTGAGAGGTTGCCATACTGTAAACATTGATAATGCTTTAGCTTGTTGGATGCATGTAGATAAGGTGAGGTTATTCTTTTGCCTTCCACACTTAAGAGTAAATCTGTTTAGGTCCACATTTATTAATGATTTTGTTCCATCGATTCAGGAAAAAGTATTAAGATGCCACAAAGCGATTCAACAGATGAATTTGATAAAGAACAGGGTATATAGCAACAAAAGTCCCTCAGTTTCTGCCGTGCCAAAGAGCCCAGCTGGAACACTGGATGCTTCATGTGTGAGCTATAAGAGTGATGATTCTTCAGTTCGCACACATGGTAATTATCATGATACCTCTCCTACTGCCAAGAAGAGGAAATTAAGCAGATCCATATGTTCCTGAGAGAAAAGTGTCTCTTTTGCAGCATTTTCGACCAGTTGGTAGTTATGGCAGATAGTTGCCGGAAGAGCTCAACGTAGCAGAACCAGCCAAATTAGTAGTTTGCTGACATGTTGTAGAGTGATGGGAATAAACTCGTGTGGATTCTAAATTCATGATTTGATTGCGAACCTTATTAGACACAACTACTGAAATGCAGAGTAGATGTGATTTTCATCCGATCGGAGTGGCAATTCTACATAAGAAAATCGTTATGGTTTTTACGTCAAATTTTTTGCAATGGTCAATCATTTGTTTACTATAGAGGCTAGTCAAGTGCACTAATGAGGAACAAAAGCAGGTACATTTATGTAGAAAGCTCGCTGTTGCTGCTTGTATCTGATCCTTGGAAATCTGATTTTCTATGCTAAGCTGTCAAAATTTAGCCATTTTGTGCATGGCATGGCTCTCTTTGTGTTCTTTCATTTGCTTTACCTTCTTCAATCCTAATTATTACTGACATTAACCAAGTTATGTCGAGAATTTCTTTCTCAAGTTTCACCACATCAATTACCATAACACTGTGATAGCAGTACAGTAAAAGTTCTACGGTAAACGTAATTAATTCATTACTGAGATGAAAATATTCATTGTAATAAACATGGATGAAATCAAACTAGACAAATCCAGATCGGAGTGGCAATTCTACATAAGAAAATCGTTATGGTTTTTATTTCAAATTTTTTGCAACGGTCAATCATTTGTTTACTATAGAGGCTAGTCAAGTGAACTAATGAGGAACAAAAGCAGGTACATTTATGTAGAAAGCTCGTTGTTGCTGCTTGTATCTGATCCTTGGAAATCTGATTTCTATGCTAAGCAGTGAAAATTTAGCCATTTTGTGCATGGCATGGCTTCCTTTGTGTTCTTTCATTTGTTTTACCTTCTTCCTCATTATTACTGACATTAACCAAGTTATGTCGAGAGTTTCTTTCTCAAGTTTCACCGCATCAATTACCATAACACTGTGATAGCAGTGCAGTAAAAGTTCTACGGTAAACGTAATTAATTTATTACTGAGAGGAGAATATTCATTGTAATAAACATGGATAAAATCAAACTAGACAAATCCAATAAGATATCTGTCGACGAGAGCCAAGTGACTTGGCTTCCTTAAAAAATAAGCTGTCAGTTTCTTAATCAGGCAGTAGCCATTGAACTTTGCAGCAACAGGCATGAGGTTAAAGAAGACATGGCTCCATCATTTTCATTTAGCTCATATGATTGGTGCCTTCCATCTTTTGGTTATTAATTAAACAATGTCTTGGAGACATGGCACAGGAGATGTTAACACTTAATTCTGAACTCCATGAAAGAGATCAAATGGAAATTTCTTTATTGAATATTTGGGGAAAAGAAACTGTCATGTGGAAAGGGGATGCTGATTCATAAATACGGGAAGACATTGTTTTTATCATCTTTGTCTTTGCATGTTTGCTAGCTACTGGCTCATTTACTGCTTCCAAGGCCATGCATATGATTTGTGTTACTGATTAGTACAACAAGCACACTCAAACAAGGATGCTGCATTCTGATTGATGGGATCATCAAGAGAAATAGATTCCATTAAGTGCAGTACTAAAGGAAGCATTTATATCCATTGAGACACCATTACAACAAAATTCTCATTAATATATTTTATTTCAAATCTCAGATTCAGGTGCAGACCAACTCTCTTGTAGAACCTGGAGCATTGTACTGTCTTAGATTATTTGTAGGTCATTGCGGTAAGCAAGGTAGGAGTTTGTCATATCCAAAATTGAACTTATAAAGGAAAAAAAAAAAAAACTCTCTGGAAGGGGTCACAAGAGATAAAGGGCACAAACATCAAAAGAAATTACACAGCCTTTAAACTGCAAAACAGGGGTGAATCGTTATAGGTTTTATTTTTTACAAATCGACAGCAGTCTGATGCCACCAAACAAACCATGAGACGATAGAAAGAAAAGCCTCGGCTTACAGAATCTTTTCACTCTTTTATAAGTCCCACCGAACATGCTGTTCGTCCCAGCAGCCAAAGCTGCGCACTTGAACTCTCTAAAGTTAGTCTTTCTAAAATCTCACCTGATTATTCAACCAGTTGTTTTAAATCTGTCAGTTTAATTAGTAGAAGAATTCCACATTTCAATCGAGTAGCAATGATTTGAACGGAAGGTTTTGGAGTCGTATCAGATTTTCACTTATTAGACAATGGTAACTCTAGCTATCTATCAGAAGATACCATATTTCTAGCAAATGAAAGAACCAAGAGCTAATCGTTCACTTGTACTGTGGGGATGCTTCAGCTGGACTCCAGATGGGAATAGATTGTCAACCATTTTCTTCAGGGACCAACGTAATCATTATATATGGAAGTCACGCACACTAACGACTAATGCATGCCTATTGCCTACTTGGAACAGACAGACACTAATGAGCATCTCGATGGTCCATTTGCTGAACTAGTCACCATAATCTCGCACAATTAAAAGCAAGAACAAAATGAGCTCACAGAGTCATAGGAGATGAGGTGATTAAGGATAAGACAATAATAAGGTTGTATATTTGGGAGGAGAAAATGCAGAGAAATTCATGTAAGCAATATGTAAATTAGAGATGATGTTGATTTCTTTTTTATGTTTGAACATTAACTCTCTCATTTGCTACTCATCACATTTTTTTTTTAATCTCACTCCTACAGAATGGATCAACCATTGCAGGCGATCTGGTCGAAACTTGTTTCTAGTAATTGTGTTGTGTTGCTGATGCTGTCACAGTTCTGAATGCCTTTGGCTCAACTATGGAGATGAACATACCATGCATGCTTTATTATCGTGATCGTAAATTTTATCGATCAAGATGGATACAGATGCCCTGCTTTATTCACGAAACAATGCTGTTACTAGTTTGGCAAACACTTGGAATTCGATCGCATGCTGCTTCTGTTGCATTCATGCATCCATGAATTGAATAACATTAGATGCTCCTGCCAACAGATGCTAATGCTCACAATGAGATTCTAATCGAAGGATGTGAGCTTGTAAGAGATATATTTATTAGATATTCTAAGTAAACTAAAATACTCAATTGTGTTATTCAAACGTACGTAAAGTAAAGAAATGAAGTAGCTGAATGTTAATTAATCGATGTACTGCAGGAAATTAAAGAGCGGACTTTCAGTACTTGTAGGCTCTTTCTATCCATACTGAATTCAAAGATTTCTTTTGTAGCTGCTCATGGAAATATTCGACTTGAAAAATGAATCTTTATCTTCTTGTATATATTATGCTTTTAGCTGAAAAGCTTGATGTAACGGCTGTGTGATATATGTATATATTCAATACTGCATGCTTGTATATGGATGCTGAATAAACGGATCTTTCTATCACACCAACTCTGATTTCCAAACGTAGATGCCCCATTTAGACGACACGCATGGATTCTACTTCCACTTATAAATTAAAGCTCGAAGATACCTTAAGTGCATGTTGCATTATATTGTGAAGCATCCAAGAGGACAGTGGCTTGTCGATCGAAACTAAGTGATGACTGTGGAGAACAGCAGCAGGAGAATCTAACGTGGATTGATACTTGAGCTAATGCATGGGCACAGAGCAATAATTGGCAAGGGCATCGACTGATACATTGCATGCATGTATGAGCAACGCGTATATATGCTAAGAGCTGCTTTTGTGCAGTAAGTTCGTTTGTGATATAAAGAGAAGGTCGACATGATAAAAGCAAGCACGTACGGCTGATGTGCATGGGATCTTATTAACAAGTATAGCATGCAACAGCTGATGCAAAGAGTTAAATTATTATTATTATTATTATTGTTAAATAATGTTGTTTTTTTAGCTTAATTACCTTGTATCTCGATATATTATATATTGTTTTCATTATATAATTCCTTGGAGCCGTCCCAATCTACTTTTAGATAGTAATATAATTTATATTTTTATAATAACTGTATGCATTTATTTTACTGTTCTTATGTATGTCTGTATGTATATACATTATTTTTTAAGTGTTACTTTTTAACACAACTTAGCATGATAGTTTAAATTCTTTAAAATAATTATCTTATCTTAATCTAGAAAGATGTTGGTCCAATATTCCTTTTGGAATATAATTAGGAAAATCTAATCTTTTCTTTTCATTTCATTCCATGTTAAGGTGTCACTAAACCCTCTTTCAAAAGGAGGAAAAAAAATTAAAAAAATGAATATAGAGCCAATAATCAACACGTATGTATCTTATAATTAAATAATGTAGACTGATAATTAAGTTGGTTATAAATTGTTCGATTCAATATGAGAGGCTATTCGTTATGTTTTTTTTTCCCTTTCACTTTAAAAATCTGACATATTTAATTGTTTGGAAATATAAAAAAAACAAGAAATTTAAAATTATAATAATTTTTTTTTCTTCGAAAAACTGACCGGGCGAAAGCATTAATTAATGCACCTACCTGTATTGGATTCAACTTCTCATCAACTAAATTTGGCGGTTAAAAGGAAGATGGAAACCAAATTAGTGGGCTCGCCGGCGACGGCGCTCTCGGATCCGCGTGCGCACAAGCCGGTGGACGATCATCAACGTGACCGTCTTAATGCACTCGCCTTCTATTGGTCGGATTGTGGGGTCCATAGCGGGGCCCGGCTCGGCCCTCCTCAGCTCCGCCAACAAGGAGGCCGGTAGGTAGTTGAGTTTGAAGTGCTCGGCTGTTGCGGATTCGAAGGCAACCCCAAGAAGAAGACGACAAAATCTACCTGCGCCTGGGCCCCACAGGAAAAAGGTCAAGAAAAAGTCACCGACCAAGACTTCGATTCTGTGTCTGGTCCCCACAGAGAGTGCCGACGTGGCGCGCCTGCCTTCTGACTCGAATGTTTAGTTACCGTATACGTCTCGTAATACTAAAAGTAAATCACTTAAGAAATCCAATATATATATATATATATATATTAATATTTATTATTATTATTATTATTATTATATAAAAGAATTAAGGGCGTGCAAAATAAACCAATTAATTGGTATTCTCAGTCAAGAGTATTGAGGCCCTCCTTCCACATCACAGTGAGTTGGAGAAACACTAATAAATATTTTTATTTTTATTTTTTGAAGAAGAAAAAAAATGATGACCAAAATATAACTTTAATCTCATAACGTGGCATGCATGCATATGCTACTGTTAGAATATCTAGATTATAATAAATAGAATATGTAAATGGCTATTAGACCATGCAAGTGGTGCCTCTTCTCGCCACAACCTCTCTTTGCTTTCGCCCTAATTATTAATTTTGGCGTAATTAATTTGTAGTAAAGAAAGAATAAGTCGAGTTGTCGAGGGATGCCTTGTTCATTTCACCTTCCTATTTGTTTAGCCCGAAGGCACATTTCATTGGCTTAATGATTATGTTTACTTTACATGTGATGCATGCGAAGAGTACTTAATCAATATGATAACCACGAGAGAGAGAGAGACGAGAGATTAATTATGATTAAAATCGAATAGTTAAATGATCAATCACCAATTAGTAATTAATTAATTATAGTAACACCCAAACGGCCAAATTAACCTTGGGTAGACCGGACAATGTGGTTTGAGCGACGAGTTAAAGAGATATATATTATGATCGGATTAATTAAAATAAATTAAAAATTGTGTGGATGCTGTATTATTTACTTTGAACTTAAGTTTTTATAATTTTATTTTTATATTATATGGAGATATCTTTTCATCTTATAAGTTTATGATATTTTTTATATCTTATCAACATAGAACTTTAATTGTACTTTTAATAATAAATTTTTTTCAAACGAATGACACATTAGATTTTCCATTAAGTTTATTCATCCTCAAATGATTTTCTCTTACTTATGTCTGATTCTCAATCCACTAGGTCTTCCTGTTAATTGTTTGGTCCTCCTAATTCAGTTAGATTTCCTTTCAACTATCTAAACTTCCTTTTAACTATCTGATCATCCTGAGCTAATTGGATTTCCTATCTAATGTTTAATTCTTTTGATCCGAACATAAAAGCCACAACTTCCTTCGTTTGAGGCTTATGACTCAACATGAACCATTGACTATGATACAAAGTGTTAGTGCTTATAAGATTTATATATTTTCATAATGATATGATATTGTTCACTTTAAATCTAAGTCTTCGTGATTTTATTTTTAAACTTTACTTAAAAAAACTCTCATATTAGTTGAGATATCTTTTAATCTTATAACTCTACGATGTTTTACATGTCTTATTGAAACTTTTATTTTACTTTTAATACTCTCATCAGAAAATCAATACTACGTTGCAGTGGATTACGAAACGTGGTAGCTAATTAGTTGACGTAATCTGTTGAAATGTGCATGTGTCGAAGAGAGCGTGAGAGAGCTTCGGAGACAAGCCACTGGCATAGAAGTCGTTGATGGATTTAGAGAACTAACTAAGCAAACATTAAGCTTACTAATGACGACGATGACAAGGCGAGCATTAGTGATGGAGACACTGATGTTTGGTTAATTATTACGGTGAGTAATTAATCCTAAAATCATATATGATTTGCCAACCAGCCCACAGCTCCACGTCAACCCGCGGGCCCCTTTTCGTCATCATTTCCAAACACTGGCATTTTTAAATTTTAAAATCCCATTAACAGTCGAACACAAAGTGATTAGTTAATTAACAAAGTGAATAATAGTAAGAATAAATCAATAGAGCCTGGGCCGGGGGACTGGAAAGGGATCGGCTGTCCTGACTCAAACAGGGAATCCCAAGAGAACGCGTGTCAGCTTTTCATAATCCGACGTGGTTCCCAGGCGGATGGGGCCCACGGGCTCGCTTTCTCGCTGGTGATTTCGTGGGGAACTTTCCCACGTCCCTCTCTTCGCCTTCGCCTCCATGCAGCTCCTGAGCCTTTATATGATCACCACCCAATCGCCAATGGCAGCGCTCTTCGTTCCAACTTCTCGTCTTCCTTCCTTCCTTCCTTCCTTATCTTCTTCTTCTTCTATTTGAGCTCTCTCGACGACGAGAGAAGTTGAAGAAGAGCACAAGTCCCTCCTCACACTCCCATTGATTTCTGTTCCTGCTCTCTTTTCCGCGTTAAAATAACAGAGCAGAGGCAGAGTTGCTTGATATCTATCGCGGAGATGGTGAAGCAGAGTGTCATCGTCCCAGAGGAGATCGCCATCCCTGGCGCCGCCGCCGAACCTCCCGTCCTCCTCCCTGCTTTTCCTCCTCCGCGTCACTCCAGCCCCGTCCTCCACCGCGCCGGCTTCAACAACCGGTTCCTGAGCCAGCTCGACATTGCCGGCGGGAGGCCGAGCACATTGGTCGACTCCATGCGCGCCTCCTCCCCCACCCACCCCAAGGAGGCCGCCTCCTTCTTCTCCGCCTCGGACTTGTCTGTCGCCGCCGATGAAGAGTACAAGGATTGGCTGGTAATTTTCTCATTTTTCCTCCAAAACTGCGATGCTTCAATGGTGCTAATTCGGCGGGAGTTGTGGGTCTGCAGAAGCAGCGCCCATCGGCGCTGGGCAACTTCAACGACGTCGTCGCGGCGTCAAAGGGGAAGCATATGGTGATGTTCCTCGACTACGACGGCACTCTGTCCCCCATCGTCGACGATCCCGACAACGCCTTCATGTCCGAGCCGGTGAGTCCTCACAAAATTTCCAAAACAGTTCCTATGAAATTGCGCGTTGATCGCCGCATGCATCCAGATGAGGGAGGCCGTAAGAGACGTGGCGAGGCACTTCCCAACCGCCATCGTGAGTGGCAGATGCAGGAACAAGGCAAGCTTCCTATCTCTCTAATCCTCTCAATGGATGAAGTCAACACGAATCTGTTCCCTCGAACTCACTCGAATGCATATTTAGGTGTTCAATTTTGTACGATTGAAGGAATTGTACTACGCTGGGAGCCACGGAATGGACATAAAAGGTCCTAGCAAAAGCACCAAAAAGACAACATCCCAGGTCTGTCTCTATCTCTGCACTCAAACACTTCCCTATTTTATTGCCCTTAACAGTTTCACTGATCCCTGCTCGTGCTCTGTGGATGGGTGCAGGCCAACCCTGTTTTGTTTCAACCGGCCAGCGAGTTCCTTCCCGTGATGGATGAGGTGTGTATGATCCGAAAAGAAACAAGAAAAGAAAAAAAAAGAAGACGTTTTTGATTTAGTTAGCAGTTCAATTCTACTCGAACTTTCCCGTGCTGATCAATTCCATCTCCTTGTTGAAAGGTGTACAAAGCGCTGGTAGAGAAAACAAAGTTCGTCCCAGGTTCCAGAGTTGAAAACAACACCTTCTCTTTATCAGTCCACTACCGATGTGTCGAGGAAAAGGTGAGAAGAAGAACTACTCTTTATTTGGTTTGTCGCAATTGGTATAAATAGGCACATTTCTTACTGAATAATTTGCAGATATGGAACTCATTGGCAGAGCTAGTCCGTTCAGTGGTGAATGAATACCCTGAACTCCGGCTCACCGTAGGAAGAAAGGTATTGGAGATTCGCCCGAGCATCGAATGGGACAAGGGGAAGGCTCTTGAGTTCTTGTTAGAGTCCATAGGTAATTAAGCTCGAGCAAGAATCTCATCTACCATGGCAGCATTCATCAACCTTGTGCTCATTCACATCGATGTTCCTCTTGGTTTGCAGGATTCGCAAATTGTAACAATGTGTTTCCAGTGTACATAGGAGATGACCGCACCGACGAAGATGCCTTCAAGGTATACGTATCTCTTATCGTGTCCTTTCCTACTCGACATTTTGAATTTCGTTTAGCCAAGCCATGAACTAACATTGAAAGCTTTTGCGATATATATTGTCATAATCTCAGGTATTGCGTGAAAGAGGACAAGGTGTAGGGATCCTTGTGTCTAAGTTTGCAAAGGAAACAAATGCATCCTACTCTCTTCAAGAACCAGCTGAGGTGGGCAACTGTATAGCAACTCATGGTCAGACTGATCTCCTGACATGAACTGCTACTGAATTTGCTAATACCATTTCTCTGAATTTATTTACAGGTCAATAAGTTTCTACGTCAGCTCGTCGCGTGGAAGAAGCTTCACCTGAAGGAATGATCAGTGCCATCGCCTATGGAAAAAGAAGTAGATAATAACATTTTATGGCATGAGGATGTTTAAGTACTCTTGCCTGCCAAGAACTAACTATCACTATGTGCAAGATGAATACGTATCTAGAAATCTTGCAAAGTTAAATATTCCACCTATGTGTTGTATGATCTTCACGGGATCTCTGTTTTTAATGTAAATTATGCATAATGCAATGGCAAGGAGTATTCTTCCTGATATGTTGGACTTCATACAACGAGTGCTAGCTTAATTAGATCATTTCCAAGGAATCTTACTGTCGTCCTAATACTCTTCGACTTCGACTTAATCTTCTTGCTCAGGAACCTTAAATATGGTTTCACTTCCGTACTCGTTTAAAGTTCACAATTTTAACATAAACGGTTTTCTTCTTTTTAAATTTCCTTATACTTAATAGAAGTAACAATAGAGGTGAGCAGAACATATTTAATGATTTCAGGCAACATAATAATCGGATCCAAAGATCTCCAATGTAAAGTGTCACAGATACTGAGAAATAGTTTATCTCTTGCTTCCAAAACGAGGTGCAAAACAATATCCTGCACTGGACTTGGACCAACAATCGCAGCTAGCTTCCCATGGCACTTCAACTTTACACCAAAAGCTGTGACGTGCCCATGCTTCTGAAAGAAGAAGGACCAATTATGACTGTGCCTGCAGAAAGATTCGAAACTTCTGCTACTGACTCGGGAGGGACAGCAGCAACAACAATGGCCTTTAGTTGCTCGCCTCCTGTCTCAGTTTGGGAAGGCCTGCCCTGCGCAGCAGCTTGGGACTGCACATGTTTAGTTAGGACACGAAAGGGAAGCAGTGACCAAAACTAGGTGGAAAATTAAAGCATTTCGTTCGAGAGAGGAGTTGGAATCCACTCAAGGGTGCTTACAATTTGCCTCGATCGTCAATCAACGCCAAGCCTCTTTACCTGCCAGCCATTTCAGGCGTGGAAAAGTGGTGATGGTGGTGGTCACTGGAATCGGGCCATGATTGATGCCTCGGCTGAAATAAAATAAAAGCATAAATCGATTGAGGGGGGCTCAAATAATTGGAGCTAGCTAGGGTATATCTCGAACCCTAAAACCTGTGCAAATCGCCAAGGAATGCAACAAACATTGCACCTTAAGTTGTTTCATCATGTCTTCGCAGTTAAGACATGTCGCCTGCTCCGGTGGTACTGCAGCCAAATTTAAAAAATGCATGCAAAGGTGGTCCATGGCGACGACGTGTGCTGCATGGGAACGAGGAGGACTGCTGAGTTAAGTAGAGGGATCGGTTTTGAGAAGGCAACCAGCCCTGGCTTTATTGTCTCTGTGTCAGCTCCATTGCATGTGACTGGAGCTCCACTGCATTAGCCGGCCATTGCTGATGCCACCTCGATCTCCCTCCTCTCACTCCGTTATAATACTTGAGGATTCTTAGCTAGCGATGCATGGGATGCGTAGATCTTGCGAGGAATCTAGTGGACAAGTTACTTGTGGAAAACTGACTAATCATTTGCTCATCTTTTTTGCTTTGCCATTGCTTTTGTTAGGCAGTCCATCTCTGCCTTTTGCTTTAGTCTACATGTTTACTAACTTTGAGCCAAAAAAATAAGTGCGTTTGTTAATAACTTCTTAGCTTCTTCCATTAATACTCGTGATTTAGTCTTAAACCACGTAGTTAATTAAACATAAGAAACTCGAGATATTGGATTGGGTATTAGTTATATATGGGCTTGTGCACCATGCCCAACTTGAGACGGAATTTATATACACAAAATTTTAGCTATAAAAATGTAAATATTCTTGTTAAAATATCTAGAAATTTTTAATGATCGCATTAAAACTGACGCATTGATATATTTTTTTATGTTTAATTATTATTAGTTGCTTGTCGTTGTCGAGTTAATTTATGTTTACTTGTGTTATTGACGGCCGTTCTTTTCAATTCCACGTGCGATGCTGCAGGCCGAAGAACTCCTGGCGATGCGACCACGTAGCTGACTCGGACGCCGGTAACCGGCACCCGCCCATTTCCCACCCGTCCAACTTACCGTCTTATTTAATTCCCTTAAAAACTCCCCCTTTGACTGTATTTGCAAAACGCCCTCTAAAGTTCCATAATTTTTTTTATTTACGGGCTCGATCTCATCAGATCCTAAGTTGGTAATATTTAAAATAATTTAAATTGTTAGTGAAATAGTTATAAAAATGAATTCAATTGGGTTACTTGGGTCCTTTAGTCGAATATTAATATTTAGTCCTTACGAAAGGGCCTTATACGATAGCAGACTTATACAAAAAAGTAGAGATCAATTTCTGAGGACTGTAAGCTTTTTCGGGTGTTTGTCCTCATGCCACATTAACTTTTGATTGGGCATAAAGTGCTTTTAATAATTTATTTTTTCTATATTAATTGTGAGACCGATTGATGGGAACGCTAAGGACAAATGAATTATCTTTTTTTTTTTGCACAAAGAATATTATATATTTAGTTTGGCTTAAATTTAATTAAGAAAAAAAAAGTTTAAAATAAAAAATTTCTTTTAATATTTTATCCTCACAGGCACACGGTGTAATGGTAAACTAGTTAAAAAACGAAAAAATTAAGTGGACTAGAATTTAAATTATAATTATTATAAAATAATAATGCATTAATGCACCGGATTTCATCAAAATTCCGAAATTAAACGTACTAGGAAGGGTGACCTTTTAGGAAGTCCTTGTGTTGTACCTCTTTTTAGTCCCCACGAGAGGGTGTACTTGAGCGAGAACAGTACTAGAATGGGTGACCTCTTAGGAAGTCCTCATGTTGCACCTTTTTTGTAGTCCCCACGAGATGATCTCATGGTTAGTGCGACAGTAGAGTTGTACAATAGAGCAAAGGTCAATCCCTGAAAGTTATAAACCTTTTTGGAATGTCTATTCTCCTACTGCATTAATCCTTAGTTAGATACAAAATACTCCTCGTAATTTATCTTTTTCATATTGAT
>JBAMHZ010049984.1:0-17860 GCA_037177395.1 Alpinia galanga
TGTCGATGCCGCATGAGTTGGCCGATCAGTTTCGAGAAAATTGCATGGAGAATTTAGAAGATGACGGTGACAATGACTCGTGAGGTGAAGAATTGGGTGTATTAAATTGCGCTAAAAAGAATAAATGATTAAAATAAATCTAATCGGAAATAATATGGGAAAACTTTTTAAAAAGGCTCCTTGAATTTTCAAAATTGTTACAAAAAATCACTCCTTTCCTCAAACTCATCTTTTTTACTATTTTAAATTTATTTTTTAAAAAATAAATCATTTAGCTAATGTGATTCATTAAAAATCAAATTAGTATAACAAATCTTAACTTCATAGGATAAAAAATAATCACTTCTATACAAATATATTTAATTTTAAATTTATTAAAAAAAACTAATCATGTCAATAAAATATAAATATAACTTCTTACAAATAATATAAAAGTATTTGCAACCACAGAAAATAGTTTATTGAAAAATGATTTTAGAATTAGTAAATAAATTTTTAATTTTACAAAACAAAAAATTATCGTGCTGATTTATATGGTAATAAAATATTTTATCAAAAAATAATAGAGATAAATTTTTTTTGTTAGCACCCGTTTGTCTAAATCTTTGGCCTGATTAATCACTGAGTGTGGTCAGTTTTATTCTACGGTACTTCAGAACGTCTCTTTAATAGTTGAGTCGGAAGAAGTCGGAGCCCCAACGGATCTTCATTAATTACTTGGGTAAATCAACGAAGCATTTGTAGCTTTTTAATCGGTCAGCCTAGATTCCGCACTTGCATTATCTCTAAAAGACTATCTAACATCGAAGTTATACTCTATCTGCCAGATAAACTCCTTCATAGTACAGATTTTTTAAAAAATTTATCATCAAATCGTGCTTCAACAGAGAATCAAATTGTATTTTTTCGTGAGATGTCTTACCATTTTTATTATTATTTTTTAATCAAGGAAAATTGATCATGAAACTGAAGCATTAAGTTTGGACCAAGTCAGTCCGGACTTAGCCCAATATGCAAGTTGGGTTGTAGCATGGGCTTGGCCGACGGGCAAGGTACGACCCAATCCTGAGCTCTTTATTCAAAATAAATACAGAAAACAAAATTTTTCCTCACACAAGCAGCCGTAGTTTTATAAGCCTAGCGATATCATTAATTAATTTCATTTTTTCAACAAAAAAAAAGTTTTTGTATTTCTTAAAAATCTCTTCATATATTTGTATTCTGAAAAAAAAAACATACATTTTTTCTAAAATATTTTATTCATTAATTTTTTTTAAAAAAAATCCCACCCTAATGAGAGTAACCTAGCGCCAACATGACCTTACTATTATACTGCTAGACAGTAGCCTTAATTGAATGACTAGACTAAGCCTCGCTAAGACGGTAAAAGAACTACATTTTTATAAATAAGTTTATTGTTCGATTTAAACAGATTAATAAATTAAATAAATAAATTTGAACTTATCCGTAAGCACCTATAAGTACATCTATTATCCACCATTCGATCTCTTATGATTCAAGAATTGAATTATAATGTTCATCCAATCGGACGATAAGAAGGTGCTAATGAGTGCTCAAAAATAAGTTGCTCACTATATATATATATA
This sequence comes from Alpinia galanga, assembly GCA_037177395.1. NCBI lineage: Eukaryota > Viridiplantae > Streptophyta > Magnoliopsida > Zingiberales > Zingiberaceae > Alpinia > Alpinia galanga. The sequence continues at coordinate 1,608 of JBAMHZ010049984.1, forward strand.
TTTGATTTATTGATGTTTTCAAGAGCAATATTTATGAATAGTATTTATGAATCATATTTTGTGAATAATATTTATGAACATAACTTATAAACTACATGCATGCATAAACAAAACTTACAAATCATATTTAGAAATTTTTATATGAACTTATTTATACTTATGTTTATATTAACAATCAAATAAATATTAAACTTTTAAAAATTTAAACAAATAAATAAGTTTAGGTTGATAATATTTAGCATTGCTTAATTAATTTTAGAGTCAATTTGAGTTAGCTTGATTATTCAATTAAATAATTTTGAACACCGTCAAACATGATTTAACTTGATTCATTTATAGCCTTACTCATTGCTTTGTCTGATCATTGAGTGGTTGAGTTATAAAATCATCTAGCCATTAGCCAAATAGTATTGGTATGTGAATTAGGCCGTGGTGCTTGTTAGGCAAATGACCAAGTGGGGTGGTGATTTTTCTTATTTCATAATTTTTTTATTAGTATCATATTTTTAAACTTTCATCTTTATTAATTTTGAGAATGATTGATCTAGCCCAATAAATCTTTTACGAAATCTCTATTGATTATTGAGGATAAATTTAGAAACCACTAGTAGCCATAAAATATGACATTTATAGTTACATCGTCATCAGACGATTGTCCATTGTCAAAATCATATTTTATCTCATAAGATAAACTTCAATATTCAATCACTCAAAGTCATCTAATATAATTTTTTTTTATATTCAATATTGAATATATCTTAATAGAAAATGAAACTCTATATGCATACGAGATGCACTTCATTGTTTGGGGTATAAATTTCTTTTTTTTATTAGTACTAGAATATCCGTGCCTTTGGTCAACTAATCTCTGAGAGTGATTAGTTCGGTCCCATAGTCCTCCTATAGGGACACATTATTGACAACTGAACTAAAAGAGATCAAAACTTCTATAAATCTCCACCAACCATCTATATAAATCAATAAAACGTTCACTGTTTAACGATTCAATTCAAATTTTATAATCACACTGTGCCTAAAAAATTATTCAATATCAAAATTTTACTTTACTCGTCGGATAAACTACCACGGAGAGGATCGTCCCTTTATGTTTTTTGAAAAGTACATTTTTTATTTAAGTACGATATGTTTGTTGTGAAATAAAAAAATTTAAGTAAGCATTTTGTAAAATAAAATCTAATACGAGGTTGGATGTGCACATCTAAATAGGGATTGATTTGACGTGTCAAATAAAGAGGCATCACATCAAATCCCATCAACAATCAATCAAACGAATAAACAATGTATTTTATATAAACGTTGAAATTGTTTTTTTATAAATCATTTCCGTAATTCTCCACATTTAGTTTCTTTAAATTGAAATGCCCATTCCTTATCCCTTCTCATTCATTGTACTATTTTTTTTCTAAACAATATTTTTTTAAATCTAGCTAAAAATAAGAGAATCCCTTTTATTTTTTGCACAGTAATATTATTGAATGTCAATTAAGGGAGATGCTTATGATTTATGGATGGCCACGGCAATATGTGACTACCTTTTTGCTAATTTTATTGATGCCTTTTTTTTTATTGTTTGCCACGTGTCATTAATCCAATGGCTTACTTAGCTAGTAAGATCTTTGCCCATATTTTTTTTTAAACTTTGGGTATTTAAAAATTTAATAAATGTATTTAGTTTTACAAAAACATTTGGATAAGATCCCAAAGCCCGGCCCTGCAGAGGAATAACTCGGCCCGCTAAAATAAAAAAAAATTGTCTTGCCTTAGGTTTTACCCTTGGTCTACCGCGTGCCTAACTGGTCGTTGGGCGAGCGGTGGGCCACGGCTGGTGGTTTGGTACGTACGTAGTGGGCCTCGCTGTCGTCAAGTACCGGAATATGCCACTTGCCACTCCATTTTCAAAATATATTCGCTATCGTCTTAAAATTAGAAATAATTAGATTCACGCCCTCGAATACATAAATGCACGGGACAAGTTTGGGGCAAAACCAAAGCCCAACTTTCTCTCCTTCGAGGAAGGAAGGTCCGAAGGGGAGGAGGAGGCGGCGCTGAGATCGAGGTACCTTAGAGCGGCGAGCTCGATGTCTCTGCGGAGGGCGTTCCTATCGAGGGTCGCATCGTTGTCCAAGTTCAACGTCGATGAGCTGGAGGAGACGGCTGCGGCGGATGAGATCGAAGGGGGAGAGGTAGATGGGGTGGTGCCGTCGCCGGGGGAGGAAGACGGGGATAGATGGGCGCGGATGCTTCCGGAGCTGATAGGAGAGATTGTGCGGCGGGTTGAGGCCGCCGGGGACCCGTGGCCATTCAGGAAGGATGTGGTTTCGTGTGCCTGTCTCTGCCAGAGGTGGAGGGAAGTGACAATCGGGACCGTTCGCCCTCTACCCGAATCCGGAAAGATCACCTTTCCCTCTTCCCTCAAGGAGGTAACTATCTTTGCTGCGATGGATTTCGGATTTCGTCCCCTTAGGCCCTAATCTACTGGTGGAGATGGATCGCTTGCGAGAGTCTCATAAAAATTTGTTTTTTCGCCTATGAGGCTGAAATTTTGATTACTTTTATGCGGTAGAGAATGTAGTTTGTGGATTGACTTTCTTCTTTTTCCTCTGCTATATGTCTTAGTTTTTTCTGGTCAAGTATGTATGTAATGTGCATATCCGGCTAATTTAGTGTCTGGATAATTGCAGCCAGGGCCAGCAGATGCTCCAATTCAGTGCTTTATTAAGAGAAACAAGAAGAACTCAACCTTCTATCTGTATTTGGGTCTGACGCAAAGTAAGTTAGTAATAGAAAGAATAACACCGCTGTGCTTGATGATACTCTTTTAGGATTGTGTTACTTGCATATATGATTCTTGATTTACTTGATTGGATTAGTACGCTCCAACTAGTGTAGAATGTGATTCATAAGTCTTAATTCATGAAATGGGGCAAAAAGGGATAACATGATAAAAGTGGCCACTTCTAGTCATGTGGCTAAACGTGATAATGCTCACACCAAGCGTCCCTCAGGCCGGCCCTCCAACTTAATGAATGGTGATAAATCACGGGAGGTTTTGCCCTGATACAGTGGTCCCTTTACCTGGGAGAGGTTAGGAACCCAGCAAGGTATTTCGCATCCGATGGAAATTGAAAATTGATTCCAAGATCTCATGTGACAAACACCCATGTAGTTACCAACTGTGCCAATCCATGGGGTCTTCTTTCTCTAGTCATTTTTATACTTGGAGTGGTTGTTATTGTACTTCATGAGATGTTTTGGCTACTTGGATGAATTAGTCTTTCGTCTATGTAGAATTGCACTAAAGGCTGGTTGATTGTTTACTTCTACAAACTGGTCATTGTATTTCTTCTTTTTTTTTTTAATTCCTAGACTCCATAATTTTTTGGTTCTGTGAATGCACATTGACTCTATAATTCTTGGTCAATGTGTAAAATGTGAATACTTACATTGTATGAATCACAAGTTATAACTGACATGGCTATTTGACCTCTCTGAAGTTGTAAACATGGTTTACCACTCCAATTTTTGCAAATACAATTGCAAAGGAATTTCTTGTCTTCGACAAGGCAGCACCTATTGTTTTGTGAATCATCGATTCATTTGGTAGTCGATAGCAATGTGGCTGACAATGTTTGGATCCTACATCACCATTTGAAGGGGTTGTGGCAGTATACGTTATGAATTTTATCAAACTACTGTTTAATGTATGCTTATTGATGTTTCAATTATTTCTGACCATGAAATTTCTTGGTTAATATTTGAATATACACCTACCTTTTAACCAACTTCTATTTGTTCTATTTCCCCCATCTAATAACGTCCTTGAACATACATCTATATGAAATCTGTTGGTGAGTCTTTGAACACACATCCACCTTGAAATTTAACAATGTCACACTTAATTGTTCAAATAATGATTTTTTTATATTAAAAAATAGTAATTCTACTAGTAACAATATGAAGGCATCTTTTGATACTTTTATCTCAAGATATTTATTTGCTCCTTTCCTCCCCCTCTTTCATCTATGATCTTCTTGTTATTGTTGCAGCATTTATGGATAAAGGAAAGTTCCTTATGGCAGCTCGTCGATTTAGGCATGGTTCTCACACCGAATATATTATCTCTCTTGATGCTGATAACCTGTCTGTAGGATGTAATGCATACCTGGGAAAATTGAGGTCTGTTTCTTTTCTGATGTGTTTTTGTCCTATTTCATTTGCATCACTTACCATCTGTTATTGTTGTTATGGAGTTTTAAATTTGAACCAAATTCTTCATTTGCATTCATGATTTCTTAACCTGCAATCTACAAGCACGTGTGATGTGAAGGTACTTATGCCACAGTAAAATATGTACTTCAATTAACTATTAAAATGCTCAAACAGGATGTGGAATTCCATTTTGCAAGTGAATACATACTATTATTATGGTGCTTGTTTGTCTGTGTATTTTGAAACTAGTTAAAAGTAGTGGACAAACCAACATTTTTCTTTCTTTTTGATGATTGACAAGAACTAGTCTGGAAAAATAGTGTAGGAAGTAATTCTTCTATACCTAATTTGATTTGTTTTTTTTTATAGAACTAAATTAAAAGTGAAACTTTTATGTAGAGGACAGCGGGACAAGGTTTATTGTTCTAAAGTTTCTTCTTCCTAGCTTAAACCGAATTTGTAGCAAATTCATTTTCTACTGCAATCAGTGCACAAATACTTATAGCTCCCAAGTATGCTTTGGTTGTATCTGGACATGTTTTGAATATATTTGCAGATCCGACTTCTTGGGTACAAATTTTACTGTATACGACAGCCAACCGCCATCTAATGGTGCCAAAGCATCGAGCGGCAGAGTTATGCGCTGTTTTGCTAGCAAACGAATTAGTCCTCAGGTCTCTTCTGGTAACTTTGAGATTGGACAGGTATCCTATAAGTTCAACCTTCTCAAGTCAAGAGGGCCGAGAAGGATGCACTGCACTCTTCAGTGTCCCATGGCACCAGATCGCTTTGAAGAAGGTCTTCTAAAGAAGTCACAAATTAGCACTGGTGCACCTGTAGTTCTTAGGAACAAATCTCCTCGGTGGCATGAACATCTGCAATGCTGGTGCTTGAACTTTCATGGCCGTGTCACAGTGGCCTCAGTGAAGAACTTCCAGCTGGTGACAACTGTTGATGCTGCCCAACCACAGGGAGCTAGAGAGGATGAGACAGTGTTGTTGCAGTTCGGCAAGGTCGATGACGACATGTTCACTATGGACTACCGTCAGCCACTCTCGGCCTTCCAGGCGTTTGCAATCTGCCTCACCAGCTTTGGTACAAAACTTTGCTAATGAATAACAACCTTCCTAAAAATTTTATCCTGGCGCATGCAATCTCCCTTGTAGTCGTAGCTACTCCATGTCACTTTTCTTCCTGTTCATCTTCCTGTTGGACTGAGAAAGTGTTGCATTTTTCTTCATGCAGGGAACGGTGTTTGTTAGCTGTGCTGCTGTTTGATGTGTACCACTAGTTTTCAACTGTGTTGATAATCAAATGTTCAACTTGTACATTCTAAGATATGATTTTTATCTCCTCCTTTATTTGGTGTCTCACACAGGCGAAAGGTATTTGGCCGAGTCACATGAAGCAATCAGTCAGTGGTTGGACGCTTAATTTGAAGCTTCAGTGGAGTTTTAAGTATCTATTGGCTCATCAACAGAAGTCTCTATTTAATTAGCATTGTAGCAAATAATGTACAATGAATTCTAGTTTGTGATGGACTTGTGAGAAAACTCGACTTTGACTCACGTTTAAGTTGATTTTTTTCTTTCATATATTTTGTAAGCGCAGATCATTTTCATGTTAAAAATAATCCAATATGGAAGACAGATGTACTCCTTGGTTAGATTAATGCAAAATAAAATAACAAATAGTGTGTTTTAATTGCTTTTCTTCAATAAAAAAAAAAGCTTTTTATTTGAAGCATTTGTCTGATGACATATATTCGCACAAATAATTGACATAGCTCAAACAAACTATTGCAAGCGCATTAATCAGCCATTGCATATCCATTCAATTCCGGGTCCTCCCCTAGTCCCCTGTCACGAAGCAAACGGAATCAAATTAATTCGGAAATAGTAAAACAGTAAGTCCATTAATTCAAGGATGATTTTTAAAATGCCTCGACAGTTATTAACTTTCTAAAATATATATAATAAGTTATGATTCGTGTTAAACTGTTTCTAATACATTTATATTTTGTTATCAAAATGTCATTTATCTAAGGTTCAAATACCTATTTTATCTCGCTAAAAATATCATCGAAATTATTAAATTATTAATTGGAAAATATATTTTATAATAAGACAAAATTTTTGATTTATAATTAAATTTTATATAATTTAATAAATAAATATATTCATAAATTATTTAATTCGCGAACATGAACATTAATATTAGAACTCCGAGTTTATATATATATTTTTATAATTAAATTATCGAATCGAATATTACGGACGTCCAATGTTTTTACCTTTAAAATTATTATTTATATTTTTTTCGTCTGAGAAAATTGGCAGATAGGGAAGCTTCGGTTTCAGCATCGTGCACTTTTTAAGAACTCTGATATCTCGAAGATGAACTCAGAGAACATCTCTGTACAGAAATTTCTCCAACGTTAGAAGACTTATGAACAGTAGTAGTATCCATGCGGATCATGTGAGCAACTTGTCACAGCCTCACGCCATTAATGGCCCGGGCGTTCGGGCCCTCAAGCAATTCAGCCCTACCTGTCTCATGCACGCCTAACCTCTTAAATTTAATGAACGTGCCTGTTTATAATCAATTAATTTCCACCTCTGTATCAACTCCGACTCCGGCATCGCCAAGCTGTTGAATAATCTCGCCCCTGAATTCTCGCTCTGTCTCAGGAACAGGTCGATCGAGTCTGCCATGGAGGATTACATAGTGAACTGGGTGGTCTCAGGAGTGCTTCTCTGGTCGACCACCTTCTTAGTCATTCGAAGCCTGTTCCGAAACCGCCCTTTCGATTTCTGCAACCGCATCGTCTCCACCATCCACGCCGTGGTCGCCGTTTCCTTCGCCGCCTCCTCCGTGCAGGACTGGAGTTGCCCCGTGTGTCCCTTGGCCTCGAGGTCTTCTCCACTGCAGGTACTTAATCTTGTCTCTCAATTCATAACTTATGAACACGAATTAACACACTCTCTCTTTTATTTTATTTTTTCTTCTTTCAGATGAAATCCTTGGCCGTGACGCTATCATATCTGATTTATGATCTTGTATGCTGCCTGTTCGACCGAAATCCCAAGACGGACAACGCCATCCACCACGTAGTTAGCATCGTCGGAATTGGAGCAGGTCTTACATACGAAATGGTTTGTATTTTGAACTTTTGATGCGCGTACGTCGATGCTTTGAATTGTAGATATAAGCTTGGCTTCTTAATTTGCAGTGTGGGTCAGAAATGGTGGCATCGATGTGGATCACAGAGATCTCTAGCCCTTTCCTCCACATGAGGGAGCTTCTGAAAGAGCTTGGTTATAGGGACACCAACCTAAATTTCACAGTTGATGTAAAATTAACGCCTCAACTTCTTCTCCTCTCGTCAGAGGAAGCTCAAAGAAAAATTGCGCCTGATTTAATGGATTCATGGCAATGCAGGTTTTGTTCGCTGCTATTTTCTCCTTGGCCAGGATGGTTGGTGGCCCATATCTGACATATGTGACGCTGAAAGCAGACAACCCACTCCTGATTAAGGTGCAACTGAAGCTTCATTAACTTTGATTCATATGATTAATTTCTGCCAACTCAAACAAACTCCACCTTTAGCAGATCTAGGAAAGTATATATTTTAAATTTGACTTGTTCTGTCTAGCCATTGGTTTCGATTTTGATTATTTTATCTCCTTGCTCTGTACTTTGATTTGTTAGGCCATGGCCCTGGGTCTGCAGCTGGTCAGTGCCTTCTGGTTCTTCAAAATTCTCAAGATGTTCAGATATAAGATAGCGAAGAGAAGGACGACGGTAGATATGGCAGCCAAAGTTTTAGCTCGTTGAAATTGAATATTTTTTTGCTTCTTAGCTGAGAGTTTGCAAGTGGTTCGTCCATGGGTGTTTCATGTTTGTTTCTGAATTCTTCTTTGTGAAATTTGGAAAAAAGAAATGCGAGCATCTTCACAGATGAACACTAGTTCTGAATTTGCGAATGCTCTGTTGATGATTGCAATGAAGAAGATTGCGCTTTCTGAATTGAATGAAACCTATAGAACATCAGAAATCCTATTTTAAAGTCGTTTTCATTTTTTTCTTCTTCACAAGTGTCATTTTGAGTTTCAATTTATATCGAACTAAATTAAAACTGAACTGAACGGAACTTGAATTTTAATTTTAATTGTTAGTTGCTCCCGACTCCCGTCGATCCCTTTCTTGAATGCTGATAGTTACAGCCATTCTCTTCTGGCTGCTGCCTCAAAATGCGGTCACGAGTATAGTGGCCAATGAAACCGCTTACTCTACCAGGGCCAACAAATCGTGGAAATTAAAAAAAGCACCTTAAATTATATCAATCAATCGAAAAAAATATTCTTTTTTATGTAAAAATTAAAATGATATTTTTACTTACAATATTATTATAGCAACTATAAATACAAATACGGTATATCAACTAAGATAACACACTTACAATATTTTAGATAGTTGTTATAATTAAGTAGAAATTAAAATAATTTTGATTAAAGAATATTTTAATATAATAGTATTCTATAGATAATCATCGATTTTAATGAATAGTAAATTTATATTTTTAGTATAAAATATATAATAGAACATTCTTTTTAATTTTTTTTTTAAAAGTCTTTTTTTAACCAATTGCATAATTTTAGAAGCTGTTTTAATTTATTTTTTTCTTCAAACAGTTGGAATCACTAAACGAAGTGGTGGACGGTGGGCCCGGCCTCTCACGGCATCAAATGGACCAAAAATTATATATAGTTTTGGAAAAGCCCTTCGCATCGCATGCGAATCTCTTCGCTGCCGGCCCCACTATGGATTCTTCGTCGGGGCCCTCCGTCGTCGATCGCTCTCCTCCGTCGAAACGCAGTTGGACGGTCGATGGCCACGGTCCACCACGGAGCGCATCTGGACTGTGGGTTCCGTCGAGAGCATGCATGAACCGTTCGATCGAGGGCTCGATCTACGAGGTCGAGAATCGTAACTCGCCACGTGGCCACTCGTTGCCGTCATTCGCGTTGAAACGGAAGGATGGCGACCGCGTCGCCGGCGCGTGAGTGCTATAAAACGACCTCTCTCCGTCGGCTCCGTTTCTCGCTTCTCTTCCTCGAGATCTTTCGGCGTTCAGAGTGCGATTCAGCGGGTAGAACCCTAACTTTCGTATTTTTGTTTAGCTTTTCTATCCTTTCTGTTTGATATATAGGATTTTTGTGGAGGAACCTCGGGATTAGGGATTAATCTTTTCTCAAGAATGCAGTTTGTTTTCGCCGGAGATCGAGGATTGAGGTGGAATCAGAGGTGTTTTTCGGGATTCCGAGCTTGCAATGGCGGGAACTCCTGCTCGTCGGAGATTCGTGGTGGGCTACGCCCTCGCGCCGAAGAAGCAGCTGAGCTTCATCCAGCCCTCTCTCGTAGGCCTAGCGCGCGAGCGAGGCATCGATCTCGTCGCCATTGATACCTCGAGGCGCCTGGCCGACCAGGGTCCCTACGATTGCGTGCTCCACAAGTTCTATGGAGACGACTGGAAGGCACAGCTCGTGGATTTCGCCGCCCAGAACCCCGGCGTTCCGATCGTCGACCCTCCCCTCGCCATTCAGCGCCTTCACAATCGTATTTCCATGCTCCAGGTCGTCTCGGAGCTCGAGATCCACCAGGAGAAGGAGACGTTTGGGATTCCCAGCCAGGTGGTGATTTATGACTCGAGTGCCCTCTCCAACTTTGGTGTCATTGGCGCCCTACGGTTCCCTGTGATCGCAAAGCCCCTAGTCGCCGATGGCAGCGCCAAGTCCCATAAGATGTCCTTGGTTTTCCACCGTCAAGCCTTGCTCAAGCTAAAACCTCCCCTCGTGCTGCAGGAATTTGTGAATCATGGCGGGGTCATCTTCAAGGTTTATGTAGTGGCGGACTATGTACAGTGCGTGAAGAGGAAGTCCCTCCCAGATGTATCCGAAGAGAAACTGGAGCGCTCCATGGGTTCTGTCACCTTTTCACAAGTGTCCAACATTACCATACACAACCCAACGGATAGCGAATATTACAAACACCTGGATGAGGTAGAGATGCCTCCATTGAGCTTTCTCACGAAGATAGCAAGCGGTTTGAGGCGGGCTACAGGATTGCGACTTTTCAATTTTGACGTGATCAGGGATATGAGAGCTGGGAACCATTACCTTGTCATCGACATCAACTATTTTCCTGGGTATGCGAAAATGCCATTTTATGAAAAGGTTTTAACTGACTTCTTCTGGAACATTGTTCATGAAAAGAAAGAGCAATATACAGCACCTTCAATTGTCTCCACTAATGAGTGCAAGCATTTGCCTGACAACCATAACAAGTTGGCAGAGGATACAGGGGAAGTTGGATGAGGTTTTTGGTACTTTCTTTAGGAAATCTAGTTTTTCTTCCCTCAAGAAGCTTACACTTCATGCCAATGCAAATGATCAAAGCAATATGAATGTAGCCGCACTACCGAAGTGTCGTTTGGCTGAATAAATAGGTTAGTAGATCATGGGTTTTTAACGTTGGGTGTGTTTATTGGTTCTTACACTGATACATTGATATTGCACATCGTTACTTTGCTACAGTAGTCGGTACATTTAGAACTGTAATAAGGTTGGTGGTTTTTTGTGGAAAAAAAATTTGATCTGTTCTGATTTCAACCAATCTAGCATACACGGAATTCACTTTTTTCCCCATTTATTTATTTATTTATAACTTTGATCTAAATCATTCGGCTGATGTTTGTTCTGTTGTGGTTCAATTAAGACAGCACATGCAACAAGGTTATTATTATTATTATCTTGTTTTGGCACTTGCTTGCTTCTAAAATATCATCACTGTTAGAACCATACGTTAATCTAAAGGGAGTGCCTTATCTCCTTATCTCATGTGCAAAGCCTTTATGAATGTTGTTATTGGTAGTCCTTATATATGATGTAATTTTTATTATCTTGATTTTCTCTTGATCGAATCTGCTTCTCATTTTAGTCATCTATTTTAATAGATATAGATTTTGGAGATGTCTACAATTTATTGTTGTATCAAATAGGTGAATTGCAGTTTGTAGGATAAACAGTTAGACATTAGTCTTAGGTGGATCTTTGTATTTTGTTTTAGGTGCTAAACTTGATTATACCTGAGATTAGGTTGATGGTTGCCTTGGTATGTGTCACTAACTTGGAATGAAAACTTGCATAGGGTGCCATTACAAAATTGACAAAGTAGTCAAGGCAAACAAATATTACGAATTGTTAATTATATGATTTACATGAAAGCACATTTTTTTATTCTAGCTCAATATTTCTCCTTCCTGTCTTGCACATTCTCTTGGAATTTCTGGAATTGTTGTCAGAGGAAACCTTCATAGGTCTGACTCTCCAAGTCTTCAATGCTGAAGCAAATCTTAGAACATGCAAAGAGTGACTAGATTGGCAATATTTTCATGGACTGCTTAATGATTGATAAAATAAATGAGTAGGAGGTAGAGAAGCTTGTGCGCCTAGTGGAAAACATGCGTCCCTCAGCTACTTTACCATCTTTGTTGGGTAGCTGACTTATTGGCGGAATCACAAGTGATGTGAAGTACAATTGATGCTATAAGGTGATCAATTTGAGTAATTTGGGTGCCAAGTATGTAAGAATGGCATGGAAGGCACCTATACAAGACATTATACAATCCACGAATGACAATTAGGATATTTTAATGGGTTTTATTGGCAGTCTTTAAAATGACAAGATGATGAATCTTAGATAGGGATCCTATGCAAAATTGGAAATATTTCAATGGTCATCGGGTATGAGTATTTGACATCAGTATGGATATTTTTTGCACATGATCAACAAAGGTGTTGGGTATTCAACTTGGAGTGTTGGTGTCAGACATAGGCATGAAATAGAATAGATGATGAGTCAAAGTACCAAAGTCTACCTGTGGCACTTATTGAACCAAGCCATTGGCATGCAAGAATAAGCGGTATTGTTGTTTGAGCAGAAAAAGGATGATGAGAGAACAAATGGATTAATTGCTGAAACCAACAACCTGAGGTTACCTCTCATTCCTCAGGGCTTCTCCAAGCTCAAGAAGTCAACGGGAATGAAGACTTATGAATCATTGATAAAGAAACCATGTCATTCCGTTTTGTTGATTATAGTTTACTAACAAAACAATACAGTCTAGGATAGGTTTTGAATGATGATTGGTTTAGTAAGTTATGGTTGTTAAACCATAGTAATTTTGATTCTTGCAGTGGTTGTAATGTGTTCGTCGGATGAAGTTTTAGCCCCATATATTTTCACTCGCTTTTACATGGCATTTTGATATAAATTAAAGTTTTAGATTATATTTTGCCAATCAATAGTTTAGCTTACTCCAAAGCTGAAGAATGTAAATTAGGATCCTAAGATTTTTGTTTTACTATTTTCTCAAGGAATTGAGAATGAACTAGTATTTATTTATTCGTTGGGGTAAAATATGCATAGTTGAAGCATTTGGGATGTTACTGCCGTTAAATTATACTTGGAAATCTTGGTAGAGGTCCTGAGTTAATTGTATTCCAAAGTCATCAAGCTTTCATTCCATTATCTGAAAGAACAGCGTAAGCTAATTCAAATGCAGTTCTGTAAAACTGGAAAAAAGGTCAAGTTACAGGGTAAAGATAAAGGGACCTTGATATTCATTTTGGCATGCCTTTTTGTGATGGTTCTCCTATTCAAGTGTTCAAACTGTGTATTACACTGTCAGTATTACGAGGATCCAAAACGAAAGATGCATGCATGCTAGTCCTCCTTATTTGTATTCCTTCATGAAAACATTGGAAAGCATATCAGTTTACCTGGCCACAATTTTCCGCTAGTTCATGTCCAGCGACCGCGAATGGTTATGAGCTTTTCACTAAGTTGCGGTCTGCTTGGCCATAATCTGCCATGGATACACAACTACAAAGTTGCAACTAGATCGCGAGGTAAATGCAAGTTCGGTGACCACTCGAGGCGACCACGAATGCCCCGTGGCTGCAAGCCTTCAGTTGGATTATGATTTTATTGAATTTTCACACGAAGGTCTGAGATCAATTTTTTGCAACCGTAAGCTTGTGGTCGCTCAGTTGTAAAATCATGATGGTCATAATTTAATGACTAGGAGAGATTTTTTTGTCTTCATGATTTGTCAGCAAGTTTGAAAAAAAATGGTTAGGCTCAAATACGGAAAAAAAAAAGTGTTAATAATTTAATTTGGAGTCGTGGAGGAATATTAAAAAAAAAACAAATTTATCCATTTTTTTTAAATTAAAATATTTCATTTTTTGAAAGTTGTAGTAGTATCTCTAGTGTGCCCGTCCAAAAAATAATAATAAAATAAAATTCATAGACTAATTGCATTTAAGTAAACTAATGTAACTAATTTTAGAATCCATCCGTTTTATTTAGTTATTTTTAATCAAATTTTAAGAAATAACTAATTAAGTCCTTTTTTAAAAAATAATCGAATAGTAATTTTGAGCATAAGTATTATATACTTATTTCTTCTTAAATTTTAAATTAGGATAAAGGTGTTTGTAGTCGAGTCATATTTAAGTGATCAAATCATTTTTAATATGGCTTTTATCAAAAAAATATTATAATTAAAAATATTCTTAAATTTAATTTCAGATTTGGTGTTCTGATACGTGAAAACTTTCTTACAAAACGTGCATGCATGCTCATGGATTCTCTGCACGTCGTGGTTAATCTTCAGTGTGTGTTGTTTCAAAGGTTAACAGTTTGATTACTTAAGAATAGCATATATTTTATTTCTCTAACAAAATAATTATTTATAAAATTAAGCGAGTCTTTTTTTTTCTCTTCTTTTTTATTTTTTAAATGTCTCAAGTCTCTCAAAAATGTTTCACCCAAAAAAAAAACACTGTTTGTTTGTAAAAGTAGAAACATTTTGGTAAAAAAAAATTGGACAATTTAGAATATACGAGTTAAGAATTCTCTATTCCAAAAAAAAAAAAAAATTTCTATCCACTCAATGTTTTGCGATTCTTCATTCATAATATATTTATAAAAATAAATTTTACGTGAATATTTTCTATTGTATTTTGACGATGAACCTTTAAAATTAATCAGATTGAAAATTCAAATATCACATGCTAAAAAAAAAAAACAATGGGCCATATGAAAATTTTGCCTTGTTACACAAGAAAGAAAGCAGCCTTTACCCATAAAACCAATTCGTGATAAACCCTAGACCAAGGCCGCCAACGTAAACCCTGTCGAGCGTCTTCCTCTTCCGGTTCACACTTCGTCTGCCTGTTCCGAATCATAAATCTCGGCGGCTCTTCTCGCCTTCCATCCATCGCCCTCTGCCGCTTCGCTTCGGTGCTCACCTTCACATGGCGGGTTTTCGGTCGGCAATGTTGGCCTCCGCCGTCGCTTCGGCAGCCCTCGCGGCGGAGCACGCCTACGCTGACGGCGGCTCCTTCAGGTTCCCTCCGTTCTCCAATCCTTCTCCGCCTGCACCTCCAGCTTCCGGCTCTACTCGACCTGGTCAGCCGCCTCCGCATCCGGCTGAGGCCCCGCCGAAGGAGGAACCTCGTGTTCGTAACGACAACCCTCGCACTTCTGCTGCGGGTTTCGATCCCGAGGCCCTGGAGCGGGGTGCCAAGGCCCTGCGGGAGATCAGCAGTTCGTCGCAGGCTAAAAAGGTGTGCAGGGATCGCATTCGGAGCTTCTTTTCCAAAAGTTTGAAAGATATTACATTACTCCTTTTTTGGCCTTCCGGCATACTAGGTGTTTGAGTTATTGAAGAAACAAGAAGAGACAAGGCAAGAAGAGTTGGCGGCAAAGAAGTCAGAGTTTCAGGCAATTCAAGCTCAGCATGAAACTGTAAGATATTCCCAAATTTTTGTCAATCCTGATTTCATAGTTGGAGCTGCATCGCATAGATGCTTGCTCTTCCATGGGTAGAATACTATATGTATTTTAACTGGTTCGTCCTTCATAGTAGCCTACTTCTGTCTTGTAAGACTATTTGTGCTGATTGGCATTCTGTTTGGTAAAGTCTTTTTGTTTGTCTGACGACAATTGTTTCTAGACTCTGTGTCGTCTTTTCAAGTCATCTTTATTTTTGCAACGCATCCTTCTTATCATTCTGTATTTACTTTCAACCTCACGTACCAGAAAACATGTGAGAATATAATTGATTGACAATGTGTATCATTAGCTGTCATAAGGCAAATACCTTGCCGGTTAACTATGAGGTGTCAAGGAACATGTAATTTGGAATTTTATTCTAATATTAACTCAAGTCGAGTAGCTTCAGGCAAGAATTTTCACATCTTATTATATTTTTTTTGGTGTGCTATCTATTATGGCAATCCTTCCTGATCAGTTGTGTACGAAATGCTCCAAATAGCTTAGGGGGAATAACTAGAACACTAGTTGATCTCCTTCTGAGATTGTATTGTTTGTCTCACATTATAGTTGTTTCATTAGCATGTTGCACTTTGCCAAATTCTCATGCGTTAATAGATGGAGTGGGTTGTCCTACAGACTTCATGTTTCAACTTTTTAATTGAGATTGGCATGTTGAAGTTTGCTTTATTTGTTGCTGATATCACATCGTGCTTTATTTTTTCACCTCACACGATATTTGTTTGATTATCATCTCACACATCTCTAAATTTTCATGTTATGATGTGGGTTATGCATAGTTCATGTCTCAACTTCTATTCAATAAGATGAGCATATTGGATTTTTCTTTATTTGTTGCTGATGTCGCCATCTTGCAGGACAGACAAAGGGTAATCTATGAGGAACAGAAAAAGTTAGTTCAACAACAGGCCCAAACTAAGGCTCAAATGGCTCGTTATGAGGATGAATTAACAAGAAAGAGAATGCAGGTAAAATGAGTAAAGTTTTTATTCAAATTTCCTTGTGCTAATTCTGCTTTGTTTTCTTATGCAGGCAGAGCATGAGAGTCAAAGGGCAAGAAATCAAGAGCTTGTGAAATTGCAAGAAGAATCATCAAT
>JBAMHZ010050094.1:2895-17858 GCA_037177395.1 Alpinia galanga
AAGATAAAACTTTTTCCTCAAGCTTTTCTTCATCTTGAGCTAAAATTAGCTCTTTATGAAGTTTTGCCAATTTGTTTCAAAGCTCCTTGACATCTTTATATATTCACCTATCCTACACAAAATATCGTTAGGGATAACGTTAACTAAAATTTTTGTTACCCTTTCATTGATGGTAAATTTTTGGAGTTACTCCTCGGTCCACTTCTTCTTTTTGAGGAGTCTTCCTTTACTACCCCTCGGAGCTTCAAAGTCGTCCATTAGGATGAACCATTGCTCGATATCCATCATAAGGAACGTCTCCATCCTCGCGCTCCAAGCCGAAAAGTCTTCTCGATGGAATGGTGGAGAAATTCGGTCATATCCGAATTCCTCTTGAGGTTCCATCTTCGATGTTATCCCCTAGCTCTTGCTCTCTTGGCGATTAGTCCTTGAAGAGTGGTCTCGCTCTGATATCAATTGTTGAAAAACTTATAATGGCTAGAGAGGGGTGAATAGCCTTTCTTCAATTTTTATCTACGATTTCATTAGCGGAAGCAAATAATATAAATGAAAACTAGAATGAAACTAAAAGACAATGCTAACTCAAGAGATGTAACGTGGTTCAGAGATCCACTCCTACTCTATGACAATCCGTATAAGATGGATTACCCCTCTTTCAAGCTTGCACTATTTTCTCCTTTTAATGAACACAAGGTAGAGAAGAACTCCTTTTACAATCAATCCTCTCTTCTTCTTACAATATGTTGAAATAAGCTTAGGAAGAAGACAATAAGCTAGAAATGACTTGAAGACTGCTTGGAGAGGTTTGAGAATTTTCTATGAGAATTTCGTAACCTCTTCCAACTGTAAAGACTCCCCTTTTATAGATTTGAAGAGCTAACCTCGAGATTAACAAAATTGTCTTTTAACAGTCGACTGCTTACCCTATCAGTCGACTAATGTACATCAGTCAATTGATAGAGCACGCCAATCGACTAGTAACGTCGTTGGCCGCAGTCAACGGCTTCTGACAACCATGATCTTCGAGATTTTTAAATGTTGTAATCTCAATGGTATTATACCAGTCGACTGGACCCATCACCAGTCGACTAGTCTTAATCAGTCGACTGGACTTCAAGTCAGTCGACTGGTAAACCATTTGTGGGTCTGTTTAAGCCCACACTTGACTTCCAGTCGACTGGTCATATGACAGTCGACTGGTCATATGACAGTCAACTGTTAAACCTCAAAAATGAGGTTTAACGCATTAAGTATGATCCTCTCATACTTGACACTTACTCTAACCTAGACCTCAGTCTTCAACCCACTTTCATCAGCCTCGCGCCTCACGGATGCCTCCGAGCTCATACGCGTCACCCTTCGCGCTAGCCTTCAAGTGGTTTCATCGGCCTAGTCATGCTACTGGGTACTTTTTGCCAAGAGGACACACCTCCGGGACTTCACTTTCCCTTAACTTAGACCTCAACCTTCAAATCACTTTCATAAGCCTCACGCCTCCTTATGCTAGCCTTCAAGTGTTTCAATCGGCCTAATCATGCTAAGCGCCAAAAGCCACGTTTTTGGACTTCCCTTGCCAAGTCTACCTTTGCCAAGACTCCACTCTTAGACTTTTTCCTTTGCCAACACCATGTTGGATTTTTCCCTTACCAACTTCATATTGGACTTTACTTGCCAAGTATCCATAGTTGGACTTTCACTTTGTCAACTACATATTAGACTTTCCTTGCCAAGTTAACACACTTGGACTTTCTCTTTGCCAACTACATGTTGGACTTTACCAATAATCTCCCCAAACAAATATGGTCAAAATCATATTGTGAAATATATGTTGACAAACATACATTGTTAAATATATGTTGTCAAACTTCAAAACTCAACTCGAACCTAACTCGAGTTTGGTCAATCGTGACCTGAGCCGATTGCACTAACACACTGCGCACGCACATGTGCGCGTGCTCGGTCGGTCCAATGCAACACCCTAGTAGGATCCAAGCATGAGTTAAGTTGAACCAATGAAATCCCAACAACATAAAACATAATAACCTTTTCTTTTCGACGTGGGACAATTTTATGTACTTTTCCATGATGAACTTTATTTGGGCTCAATTTAATAATTAATTTCTCATTCACCTAAAATTGATTTTTAGAAATTTATCTACTCAAATTGTAGATTTCAATTTTCCAATCAATTTTCAAATTTATCAAATGGAACCCACTTGAATTATTTCTAGAAGTTTATTGGTCCAAAACTAATTTTCCAACAATTTGAATATAACCATCAGTGAATCCTTATAGGAAGACAGTGTTTGCGTTAGTATCCATGAAATCAAGATGTACTTGAAGACACTTTCCTACCCAAATACACTCTTGAATTTCCAACTCTACTATGCAAAACCAAACTGGATATGATTAACTGATAGCCTCATAGTTTGTTTTTTAAAAAAAGGTATTCACAAGGTCCATGTGGATTTCACCCTAATTTATGTTTATTTTTTATTAATTGAATGCAAAAGCTTACTTTATCTGAATGAACCAGATTGGAACCCTATTATTGAGATCTAGAACCTAGCTTCATGGATTTGGAAACGTTGTTACAAAAAAATACTCTGCTCCTTGTGTACCTAATTCCATTTTCATATATAACAATTTGATTGTTATTTTTTTTTTTAAAAAAAAAATCAAACAGACTATCCTGGTGAGGATCCTAATTTGTTTCTTTCATTGGGTGATCTCCTAAACAATAATGTTATGGATTGAAACACCAGATCAACAGGGGAATAGAAAAATTTAATTTACAGCAGTTAATCACTTTATCAATGAAGATATCTGTATACTTATCAACTAACTAGGATAGTAAACTGGTTACGCTTGGATGGACTTGCACATTAGCACATGTGATACAGCACAGGATGGCATTTAATTCTTTTAATTGAATTTAACATCAATTTTTTGTAAGGGTAAAAATCAAATGACAACTTGGACTGGACAAAATAAAGAATAATTCCAAACATGGTGTGATAAACATCTTGTAACATAGATTGTTAATCTGACTAGCATCCTAGAAGATTTACCCAGACTGCTGAATGATATTACAGGAAATGATGCACTTACGCAAACAATAAGATGATGATGATGTTCTGATGCAAACAAAATATTCTGTGAGCAACACTATTAAGAAAAAAAAACACTGGTTCACCTTAGACTTCCAAATGACTACAGGAAATGATACGATTATGCAAACAATAAGATGATGTTGATGGCCTGATGCAAACGACATATTCTGTAAGCAACACTATTAAGAAAAAAAAACATTGATTCAACTTAGACTGCCAAATGACTAAAGGAAATGATATGCTTATGCAAACAACATATTCTGTGAGTTATGAACAAAGAAAACATAGTTTTCTGAATGTCAAGTAACACTTCATAGTTGAAATTCATTATCGGCCCTTCAGATGGCCTACTTCACCAATGTAAATTGATATACCACCTAAACATATTCAAGAGAAACTAATGATTGAGAGACATCACATGGACATGACAGACTTGGTTTGTCGGGCAAGCCAAAAACAATGCTATATTATTTAATATTTCCCAGACAAGAGTCGACCAGGTTCGCCCAAGCAAGGCTTGGAAATGTTTGCTTGTTTAAAACAAGTATTAGGCTATAAAAATGTAAGCAGCAATAGTTTATTATTGGTGGGTTTGTATATATTACTGAGAAGTTTGCATAAAGTATGTCTGTACATATTTATTTTGTTCATTTCAACACCCTTAATGTTTCAAGAAGTTAATGAGAATGGGCAGTTATGATTATGATCATGATATGTGGAATTAACTTCTGAAAGATTATTGTTTTGTTCAATATTTCATTCTAATAAAACAAATTTTGTAATGGCATATAATTTCCAAGTTTTGATTGTAACACACAGACAGTCAGCACTAAGTGAATGACAAGCAAAAAAACAATCAAGGAAATAGCACTTACAATTTTTGCAAGTGTCTGCACATCCTTTTCTGTTTGTATGCATGAACCAACGTATATACTATCTGTAATCTGGACAAAGGTAGAAATGATCACATATTCAGCAACGAATATCAGAAACAAGGACCTTGATGTTTGAGATGCCAAATAAAATGATTGATGCTAAGTCGTTTGGCATTTTAATTTTTTATCACTATAAAAACAGAATGCCTTTTTTTTTTTTTTTTTTGCTTTTTTCTTTTTTTTTGAGGTATGTCAGATTCTAGGCATAACTGTAAGCATATGAAGTTTCATAAATCATATAGATTATCCTAACTATTTGGGGCTGGCTACATGGACTTTACTGTCCATGAGCTCTATACACATGATATTCTATGGTTGTTAGACTTTCTAGAAGACCAAAATAATGTATTTTTCACTTATGAATTTTCAAAGATCAATTTTGCATGACCTAGGTTTTAGATATTTAGCAAGTCAAGGCACAAATTGGCTATACGAAAGATCAATTTTCCATTGTTTCTGTTTCTACATTTATCAAGAAATTTCTAAGTAATCCCAAATTTTATAACAGGACAATTTGTTTATCTCTAGAGACAAGCAAATTTATACATTTGTCATGGTGAATGTGTATTATTTCTCTGATACAAAGCCAAGTGTGAAACATGAGTATCTTTGTTAGCTAACGTTTAAACTGTATGGATGGTTACATTCACATGTTGATAGGATACATTGTGGAAAAACTTAAAGGAAATCGATCTATGATGCCTTGGATGTAGCCTAGCAGTATTGTTCAATTTCTGATTCATGATGAATAATGGGTATGCTTCCTGTTGGAACAAGAATGGAGTTTGACAATTGCATCTGCTTATACTTGAGAAGGTATGTAATACTATATGGATTTAAAAAAGTACTCAGAAGTGAACCATGCATTATTTCTGTCTCTATATGAATCAACAAAATTAGGATTTTATAACTTTGAGTCACCAGTAATTGAGCACCAGTAAAATTCAAGGAATGGCATTAAGCATCTATGTAAATAAGGAACAAGTGACAAAGAGACCACTTAATACTGAAAGAAATGGTATTGAACATGTTTCATTACCCTGCTAAACTGCATGCCAAGTGAATGGTTATAATACAACTCGCCTTTTGCTCGATCAAGTGCTTTGATATATTCCTCGAGCGGAAAACTACCATAAGCCCATTCTCCCTGCTCCTCCTCAGAAAGAGTACTTATAAGTTCATGGGCATGTTTAGCTAAAGGGTGGCTATTGCTCTGCAATAGGGAATTAACAGATCCCTGACTGGACAAAAGCATCCATCCTTCTGATTGTAGAAACTTGGCTGAGAATATAGCAAAGCCAGATTTCCCATTAGCCTCAGAACCTGAATGCAGATCTTTTGCCAAGACATTATTATTCCATGTAGCAAATGCTACATGGCCTTTGTTAAACAAGGCATGGTAAACATCACTTGGGTGGAGATGTTGAATTGGGTAAGGAGAAAATGGTCTTTCAAGTACAAGACTAAAAGATCCTTTATTGTTGAGCATCACCCTGGAAGAAAAATGACAATCAACAGAAAGAGATCGTCATTAAAAGGTCGAAACATTAACCTGTTTTGTAACTCAATGTATGTTAAACATTCTTCCAAATTGAACTTTCATATGGATTTTAAAGATAAATTAAAGAGCCATTTTTCTTGACATCCACAAACAATTTGTTTTGAAGCTCTCCTATTACATATGAGATTAAAACATCGAAGAAAGAGAGGATTATGAGGCCCACTCTTCAACTTGCCACATCAGAAAGAAATATTTTATTTCAGTTAGAATGTCAAGTGAGTCAAATCAGTAGCATAGACAGCATCAGTTATGACTCATATATAATAGGATGACTATGAAAATTCTAGCTTAGGAATGAAATAAAGACACATCATTTTTCCATTAAATTTGTTTACCTACGTCTTGTTGAAGTGAAATTTTAGGGACTAGTGACACAACCCACCAATTTTCAAGCCCAAGAAAACTTCTTGATTCACTCTTTAGCCCACCCTCTTAGCCCATGATCTTGACCCATGATCCATTATTCTAAATAGTTCAATAGGATCTTCTCAGCATCAAATGTTTTATACAAGATTTCTAGACACATAATGTACACCGTTGAATCAATATTATCCTACCAGTCTATTCAGAAGGAAGATGCTTATAAATGTCACCTTTATCTTCATTTGTAATCATCCTCAGAACTAAAAAGCCTCCTCACTTACTAGTCTGTCAATTTCTTGTGTGTCTCTAGCAAGTTAGACTTATCTACTTTGCAGGGATAAGTTATCCAAGTGTTACATGGGTGAATGGGGCTAAAAACAAGCCTATGATACTAGGTTGTGATTCTCAAAAAATATAGTCCACCTATGAACTAATTTGATGTTAATCCAATTAAAGGGCATCTTTGCAAGTATATCAATAATTACGCAATTCTAAAATTCTCTAGTGACTAGAACAGTATGAAGAAAACCAGGTGATTATATATTTTATCCCTGTTATTCAAGTCTCAACACAACATAAATCCAGCCCCTGATAAAATATATTCATCTATTTGTGAAAACATGCTAGTGAACCAAGTCTTTGAAGTGTACATGAAGTTGAACATAAAAAAGCAAGTATATAAAAAGTGTATCCAGCTGAATCTGTCTTTTTATACCAAACCAAACGGTGTTTCAATCTTTGAAGATAATAGGATATACAGTGCTATAAAGGATTTAATTCACATGTCATGTGGTACACCAATTGGTTTAACTAAATCCCAAAACATTATGTATGTTTTAATACTCGTTGAACTATATCTGACAATTTGGTTTCATGTGATGCCAAACCACAAGAAAGATCTCAACAATAATGAAGCGCAAACAGATGGTAGGATATGATACTCTGCATCCTTGAAGTCCTTTATTTCAGTGAATCCACCACCTGGCGTGCCATTTGCCTTCTTCAATGCGTCACCAACCATTACTATTCGTGATTTTTCTGCATTGCCCTTCAAAGGGAAAACATAAATATAGGAAACATAGAGCTTTTATCCTACGGATAAAAGAAGCTACTACTTTAAACAAATATGAACAAGAAAAAAAAAACAGTCTCAAGGATTCATGATTTGAAGCTAACTATTCAAGTCAAATAAAAAAAGGGTAAACAACTCCGGAAAGGAAAACAAGAAAAGAAAATCAATTACAAAGGCAACTAACTCACCATGTCATATCAGGCAACGGTAAAGCGAGAGGTTACAGATTTAAATCTTGAAAACAGTCTTTTACAATAAAAAATAATAATGTAAGGCTTAGCACAATCCTCCCCGGAATCTCGCATAGTGCACCGGACTGCCCCTTATGTCATATCACTGGCTACACGTAGCTTTTGGAAAATGATTAAAAAAATTAATCTGAGATTCTGAAGGATATCATCGCCTTCAAACTATTTCAGTTCCTAAGAACCCACTACAGATAAACAAGGAAGCACGCGATTTTTTATGCCACAACAATCACTGGAGCAAGTTCAAGACAAAGATCGGAATAATACCCCTTTTATGAGCGAGTGGACGAAGATCCTTCCGTCCGTGGAGAGCGCGAAACGGATGCCCAACGGCCTATCCAGAGTGACCATGTACTCGTTAAGATTCATCTTGTATGGAGTCTCATTCGACATAGACGAGATCCTAACGAGATTTTTCCTCGCGATCGTCTTCCTCGCGTGGGGAGAGCACTTGGGGAATTGGACGAGCGAGGCACCACCTCGAATCGAGGACGGGCGATCGCTCCTGCTCCCACCGAAGGAAGAGGAGAATAAGGAGTGAGGGAGCTGGCAGAGGAACGCCATGTGTAGGCGAGGAGGTGGAAACGACGGAGGTCTTCGTCGCCGCCAGTGGCAAAGCTAACAGACGAATGAGAGGGAGGGGAGCCAAGAGCCGAGGAGGAGAGGAGAAGGGAGTGGTGGAGACCGGAGCAAGCATCGAATGCCACTGATCCATATGCCACGTGGACGCGACGGGAAGGGTGGTGGGCCCCACTCAATCCATGCTTATACGGAAAAAAAATCCTTTTTTTCTTCTTCTTTTTATTTGATATTTATCGCGAATTAAAAAACCAAAATAGAAAAATGAAAGGAAAAAAATCAAATTAAATGAGTAGATTTTCAATTATGAATGATAATGTCATTAAAATATTTTTTTTTGAAATTTTATTCCTGAATTTTTAAAATTTTATAAAAAAACAAACAATTTAATGGTCATACATTGTCTATGATTTTCTGGTGACTAAGGTGAGATGATTTCTTTTTAACGTATTATAACATCTCTAAGAAATATAATTTTATTGGTGATCAATAAGATAGAATCATCTCTGAAATAGAGTCAAGGGATGTAATTTTTTTAAACTAAGTTTCCAGTGAAAGATGACGTTAATAAAACTATACTGCTATTTGCAATAGAGGAGGATAATGGTATTTTATCAATGAATAAGATATCACAAGAGATAACTAAATTTAATCAATCTAGTGGGAGTGAGTTATCAATTAATGAGTTGATTTTTTAACGGGCCAACTGACATAGAAGTGACAAAGAAGTAGTTGTAAGACTATTACTTGAAAAGTTTTGACATAGAAAATGTGGCCTTATTGATTCTCCCAGTTAATAATGAAAAATTTCAAATTGTTTAAGAAGCATTGAAATGTTCAATTAGAGATAAGTGAAAAATTATAATTGATGAAGAAATGGAGTTAATGAAAAAGAATTAAGTTTACGAATTAGTTGATTTTTCTTCACATCAAAAGGTTATTGGAAATAAATGGATTCTCAAAATTAAGAGAATAATGGATGGATTGATTAATCGATGCAAGCTCATTTAGTTGCAAAAGACTATACCCAACAAAAGGATATTGATTTTGAAGAGGTGTTTTCTCCTATTGTAAACTTTGTATCAATTCATATTATTTTAGCTATAGTAGGACATTTTATTTGGAATTACATTAAGATGACTTTCCTAAATGATGAGTCTGACACAGAAATTTATATGACACAGCCAAAAGGTTATATTACTGAAGGGCAATAAAATAAAATATATAGACTTAAAAAGTATATTTATGGTCTAAAGTAAGCGTCAAGATAATAAAATATAAGATTTAATGAAATATTTTATCTTATGATTTTGAAATAATCAATGAAGATCATTGTATCTACTTGACAAAAAAAAGTTTATTGTTGGTGCAAATAAGATTCACATAGCTCAACAATGGTATGATATTGTTCGCTTTGGTTTAAATTGGGCTTCCCCTCTAAGTCTATCCATCCTTGAAGGGTTTTCTCTGCTTGATGTCTGATCCTTAATCCACCAAGTTTTTCTGCTAACTGTCTGATCCTCCTTACCTAGCTGAACTTTATGCTTGGTGTTTAGTTCTCTTGATCCGAAAATAAGAGCCTTCACTTCTTTTGTTCGAGGCTCATGGTTCGACATAAACCATTGACTATAATATCAATTGTTGATGCAAATAAGATTCACATATCTCAATAATGGTATGATATTGTTCACTTTGGACCTAAGCCCTTATAGTTTTATTTTTGAGCTATACCTAAAAGGCCTCATACCAATAGAGATATATTTTTTATCTTATAAGCCTATGATTTTTTTTTTCATATTTTATCAATGTGGGACTTTAATTGTACTCCTAATACTTTCAATATTTATCATTTTATTATTATATGTTAATAATATACTAATAGCTATAAGTAACACAAAGCTTGTGATAGAAGTCAAAGCATGACTTTCATAACAATTTTACATAAAATATATGGAAGAAGGTGTACTAGTAAAGCTCATAAGAGATCAAAAAGACTTTTGGATTTATCTCAATAGACTTATATTACTAAAATGTTACAATACTTTAATGTATCAAATTATAACATTGAACAAACACCTATAGTAAAATGTATTATTTTGAGCAAAAGTATGTGTTTCAGGACTCCTAAGGAAATAGCCCAGATAAAGAAAAGATCATATGTCAGTGTCATTGATAGTTTAATGTATATTATATTCTATACACATCCGAATATCAGCTATGTAGTTGACTTAATTAGTCATTTTCAGTCAAACCCAGGACTAAAACATCAAAAAGCAATGAAAAAAAATATTTAGATATCTTAAAATTATTTAGATATCTTAAAGGGATATTGGATTATTGTCTCTATTTTCAAGGATCTAATATGAATCTGAAAGGCTACATAGATGCAGATTAGGCTAAAGACATTGACAATAGAAAATTCACATCTTGCTATGCCTTCTTACTAAATGGTAGTGCCATTTTATAGAGAAAAAAAAAGCAAGTTTGTATAACATTGTCAACAATAGAAGTTGAGTATGTGACTTATTTAATGGTTGTACAAGAAGTCATCTGATTTAGAAGGTTTTTAAAGCATTTACATATTACTGAGGACAGTGGAAATCCTATTACACTTTATTGTGAAAATCAAGTTGTTATAATTTTTTTCTAAGGATCTCAAATATTACAGCAAATGCAAGCACATATTTATTAAGAGTCATTTCAAGTATACGTGAAGACTTTGGAACTTCATAGAATGTAATGTATTTTTAAGACAATTAGATATTGTAAGATGTTTGATTGTGAAATATCATGACATATTTAGTATATATGTCATTATTAAATTTGGATAAAGTTTCGAAAAGCATATCCACGAGTTAAGATTGATCCTCTCATATAGACAATTATCTTTATTTGTTAAATATAAATAGCGGTAAGATCATTACTTATGAAACATCTAATAAAATTATGAATGGAGACATACTTGTAAGTTGAGTTCTCCTTGATACTAATATCAAAATGAGATCATTTGTGAATTAATAATGATCAGAGTAAATATATCTGATGCGGCTTGGATTTTTCGGATCCTCGAAGGTGGAGAAGGCGAGAACGAGTTCTTCTCCAAACCACAACAGTACAGTGAGTTGGTAGGTTGAAGGGCAGTCTTCCTCCGATTCTCTTCTTTCTACCAAAGTTAACACGAGGTCAGATGACCACCGGTTTCCCAGCTAACGACCTTCCGATGCCTAAGTTAGAGCTTGTTTGTGGTGGGAAGAAGAAGAAGAAGCAGACGAAGAAGAAGAAGAACAGTAACAAAGATAGTTTTCAGTGTTCAATTCAACCAACCCCTTGTATCTGTGGCCTTCCTCCCCTTTTATAGCTATGGAGAGGAATTCTTTTCCTCCGCTCCTTTACCTCCCAGTGATCTCTTCCCTCCTCTGACACGTAGACGCCCGATCCTGACATGAAGACTCCTGAGGAGCTAGGGGCGTCATGTGAGTGCCAGGTGGCTAGGTGTGAGAGGTTGAAGACGTCGTGGGAGAGGGCGAATGATGAAGCGAGATGTCTTTGTCGGGTTGTTAGAGAAAAGCATCTTTCTTGTTATGGTGTGAGGCATCCATGGGTCATTATCGTGGGTAGTGGTCCTTTTTATACTCTAACTACCTCGTCCGCGTTAGCCTCTAACCATTTAAGGGAAGGAATCTTTGGTGGGGACCTTTGCTGAAAAAGGACATAAGCTTTCCCAAAGTGCCGAGCAGTTTCGTTGGACTCGGGGATCTATTTAAGGATAGATTTGAGTTGTCTCAGCTTGGGAGTATATTTATTGACTGAGTTGATCTGCCTGGGCTCAGGGATATTACCCAAACCGACTTACTCTAGCTCAGGAATTGGCTCTGTCAATCGAGTCAATCTGGCTGGGCTCGGGAGTTGACCTATTGGCCCAGCCGATCTGCCTCGGCCTGGGGGTCTGTCTGCCAACCAAGCGACACTGTCTTAGCTCGGGAGTTTTCCTGTTGTCCGAGCTAATTTAGCTATCGTCTGAATTCTTCCTAGACTCGGGCCTTGGTCTATCGGCTAAGCCAATCCGGCTCAGCTCAGGGATCTATCTGTCATTCGAGCTACTCTGCCTAGGCTCGGGAGTTAGCCTATTTGCTTTGGCTGATTGTTGTCGTCTTCCAGCTTCACAAAAATGCTGTAGCATCATTAATAATATGAAATGAAAATATGATGGTATCACTATTCATAATTTCATACACATCAGTCGACTGATCAAATTAGTCAAGTGTCACAATCGAACTACAAATATTTTATTCACAATTTCAACATATCAGTCAATTGTTCCTTATGATAGAGTGTTACAGTAGAATTGCAAACATTTTGTACATGATTTTATGTAACGTAATCACTGGAGACCTACAACAGTCGACTAATATCACTGTAGTTTAGTTTTTGTAGATCAAATGTGACAATATCTGTAAAAAAAATGACAATAATTATGGTGTTGTTTGATAAAGATCATATTGTCGTGATACAATATCAAATAAATTATTGAACTCCTCTATACTAATGTAGCATAGGGAAGACTCATATCATCTCTCACAGAAAAGGTAGTTAATGAATGATAGTGTTAGGATCAATTTATTTGAAAATAAGATTTGGATTTTTTTTATACTGCAAATAAGACTCAGAAAGGAGAAACAATGTGATTATTCAAAATTCTAATATAATCTTACTATGATTGCAATTGAATTAAAGATATTAACAAAAGTTAACAAAGTGAAAGAGACAGTGAGGTAAACACTTTGTGAGCAAGAATTAAATAGAGCTAAGTATCAAACTCAAATGTAACAATTAAATGGATTTAAAGAAAATATAAAGTAAAGCATTTCTAATCTAATCTAACCTAATTGCAATATAAATGAAAAACACCACTTAAAGCATTCAAACAAAACAAAGTGTTGCAAGAAATTAAACAAACTTAGATGCATTAACTAAAATAGCATAAGTGTAAGGGGCATTAATACAAGCACATAAATCAACTTAATCTAAACACTAAAATAAAAGAGTTCTCCCTCTAATCTAAATGATGGATGATGGTGGATCAAGCTAAGAACCCCTAAGCTTACGGATGAGATGGCGCCTTTAATAAGGAATGGAATCCCCTTTACCTTGGTGGAAGAAGGTGAAGTTGTCCCCTTTGGCTCCGGATGGGTGTTGTGGCATGGAGAAGCTTGAAATCCTAAAGCTCTTCGATGGAAATTTGCCTAAGGTGGATGAAGTGATGGATGAAGCTTACCGGTGGAGATAAAGTGAGATGGATGAAGAAGGAAATTTCCTTCACCTCAATAGATGAAGATGGATGGATCTCCAATGATGAATGATGATACATGAATGAAGAAGGGAATCCCCTTTACCTTGTGGATGAAGGTGGATATGTGGGGAGAAGAACGAGTGGCATGAGGTGGAAAATGGAGAAGAGAGGGGGCTAGGGGAATAGTGGAGAGAAAGAAGATGGATCCATGAGTTGATGATGAGGAGGAGATGCATGATTAATCTGGATCATGAGAAGATGGCTTAAGGTCTTGTGGTGGTCTGCATTAGTTAGGATGGTTGAACTAGTGAATCTTTAATTGAATTTACCCTTAGAAATGTTTATCCAACCCTCCAATTAAATCAAATTGAATATGAACCATCGTGTAAGAATTTTTTAGCTAATCTAGGATTAACCAACTCCAATTAATCCATGGACGAGATGAAAGAAGTGAACTAGTTTAAGTTGTAGACCCCTCTAAATTGAATCAAATTGTGAACCATTGATTACTTGAACCATTAATCACTTGGGTCATTGATTGTTTGAGAATTTAAACCAACTCTCTTCAAATTGAATCGGACCTCCTTTAACCATTCAGAATCTTGAACCAAATTCCAAATGGTCCGACCATATTAAATGAATCACCTCTTCTCAACCCTATCAATGGATTCAATTGGTTTGGTTTGACTCATGCCCATGACTCATCTTGATTTCCTACAAAATCAATTTCACATTTTAATAAATAATGCCAAAAATATAGAAAAATTATAATAAAGTTCAAAATAGATCCAAACTCATAAATTATGCTAAGAATAAATAATTAACCATACAAGTGATAAAGCCAAAATAATGGGTCTAAATGTTGGTTGTCAATGTTCTTGGTGAAAAATCCAAAACTAGCACAAATCCTAGGTTTTCTAGCCCTTGGATTGGACAAATATACATGTTTAAATGCATTATATTGAAACCACATGTATTCAAACAAAAATCATCAAAAAAACTTACACCCTAATACTGTAAAATCAATGATAGCCTAACCTAGCTTTGATACCACTAGATGAAATAATCTAATCAAGAATCACACACTATATATGAATTGACAAAAGATTCTAATGATTTAACATATGATATTATCACAAATCTATAGCAAATTGCAAAAAATAAAAGAATAATCTAATGCGAAAGCAAAAATAAAACTATAAACTGCCCCTAAATTCAGAAATATCATCATCCTCATTGTTTTTAGAGAAACTTGAAGATCAAAATGCAACAACAATAGAGCTTGATCTTCCACAAGTGCAAAGGCAATGATACTGAAATTTTGATCCAATGGAGAAAATAAGATAGTCATCAAGTCTCCTGCTCCTAATGGGACCTTACCCATATAAATATATTAGGTTTAAATCTATTAATAGTCCATCAATGTTAGAGGTAACAGATTAATGAGTTTTACACCTATAAATTCACATTCAATAATACAAATCCACTATTAAAATACCAAATTATATCACTTTATCGAGTTTGTCCAGAACGACAAATTAGTATATTATTAATTTATATATAAGCTCACCAAATAAAAAAATAAAATCTAATAGTTATTACATGAATTTAAATAAATTATAAAAGATCCATTTTTGTTGTGGATGATAATATACCTTGAGGTACCAATACAATTAACTACAACCACATATATATGTGACTAGGCAATTCGGTTCATTTAGTTGCCTTACAAATTGATGGTATAGATTGATAATGGCTTAGAGGACTTCATGGAAATGCATTCTCATTGTTCTTTTGTCATG
>JBAMHZ010050200.1:0-17853 GCA_037177395.1 Alpinia galanga
GAAGTTTTTAGCCTTAATGGTTGATTTATATTGTTTCACAAGTATGTATGTTGTGAACAAATGCATGGGGAGAAACTCTCTCTCATGCGCTCGCCCATAGGGGGGGTGCAGATCCAGGGCCCAAATTGCACTAAGCCCAGGTGACTTGTGTACAAGCGCGACCTGCGCGCGTTGAATGTCGGACCAGTCGGGGCAAAATTTGCCTAAGCGAATGAACAAATATTTTGCCATTGGATTATTTTTGTTCAATTGTAACGGATGTAATATGATAATTAATGTCAAATCGCTTGGCGTTTCACTGCTGCGACGTTTGACGCTTCACTGCGATGAGTAAAAGTCATTTGATGACTTTTATTTGACCAGCTTTGGGAAGGACTCCTAAACCCTATAAAAGGGAGCCTGAATTTTTAGCAAAAGAGAGTACAGAGTACAGATGAGTATCCATCCACCTGCGTGCCTCTCTTCCTTCTTTTTCTTTTGTGTGTCGAGTATTCTTTTGCTCGGCAGAATTCTGTGATAACACTCAGGTGTATTTCAGTTCACCGTGACTACTGTGCTTGGTAGAGCTCGTGGTTTCACCGTTGTATCCTAGGAAACAGATGTCCTTTGTTGACCTCTAAGCACTAAGGAGGTAGGACGAATCTGTTTTAAGGAAACTGTATTTAACGCATACCTCGACTCCTCTTTACTTGGGCAGCTCTACCCAGCTCGGTAGTTCAGCTTGGCAACTTGACTCGGCAGCCCAACTTAGCAGTTCGGCTCGGCAACTTGACTCGGTAGCCCAGCTCGGTAGTTCGGTTCGACAACTTGACTCAGCAGCCCAACTCGACACTCGGCAGTTCGGCTCAGCAGCTCGGTTCGACAATTTGACTCGGCAGTTCAGCATAGCATCTCGGTAGATCAGCTCTATATAGCAGCTCGATAGCTTAGCTCTGCACAGCAGCTCAGCTCTGAAACAGCTCAGCTCGGCAGCTCAGCTCAGAAGTAGCTCAGCTCAGAACTCAGCTCTTCCAGAAAGTCACTCAACAGTTCTTTCCTGCCTCGGAAAGAAAGTTCCAACAGTTCACTCATAATTTAGTATCCTAATAGTGACACATTTGCCTTTATGTGCTTAATGTCCAGACTCCTGATTAGATTATCTAACATTTTGCATATCTAAAGACTTCTTTTCATTTGTTGAATTTAGAAAAAAGATTCTTTCACAGTTTAGTATTCCCCCTTTTGAAATCGATGCTATTAAATTTGTTGTGGTTGTTGTTATGGCCTTCGTTTCAGTATTTGTTGCTGTTTTTGCATTCTTTGAGGATCCAGATTATCATAAGATATTTTTCATGAATCTCTAATTCCTAAAAACATATGCTCCATTCTCCATTGACAAATGATTGTTTTGTATATACTTGTGCAATTCTCAGGTTTGAAAGGATAAGGTTAGCATTCCGTGGTCAGCCATGTCAAAGGGATGCAATATATTGAATTCAGTTTTGCGGCATGTGCCATCAGAAAGTGGCAATGCTAAGGGTGAATCATTTTCAGAAGAAAAGGACATGGGACTTGTGAGGGAGGTTGGCTGTTTATCCATAATTGTGCTTGGTGCTTCAGGAGATCTTGCGAAAAAGAAAACATTTCCTGCACTTTTCCACATTTTCCATCAGGTTTGTAATGTGCACGTGCACACACACATATATATGAATTTAACATGTTTTGATTGATATTTTATGCTATGATATTAGATCCATACACATTACTTTTGCCTATGCTATATAGAAGACAAATGCTGTCTTTATGACCAGATTTTTTTTTTCCAACTGATTCCTAAAGCTATCCTACCCTGTTTTAGATTTTTTGAGGTTCAGATTCTATTGAATTCATGGGCTCATCAATTGTGTTTTATGATTTTTGAGAAATTTCTATAGTCACTATAGTTGTCAATTAACTTTGTTATTACCATGGTGTCCCTGGATGTTGATAGCGGATACTCCTATTGTCTATATAATTTCAAGCTTTGCAATATGAACTTCATGGTTTGTATATGAAATGAATGGTGTAACTTTGTTTATGGAATTACTGGGAATGAATTTTGTGGACGGATTTGTTTATGGAACACTGATTGGTATGTGAAATGATGTATTATACATTTTTGTTT
The DNA here is from genome assembly GCA_037177395.1 of Alpinia galanga. NCBI lineage: Eukaryota > Viridiplantae > Streptophyta > Magnoliopsida > Zingiberales > Zingiberaceae > Alpinia > Alpinia galanga. The sequence goes on from JBAMHZ010050200.1 coordinate 2,144, forward strand.
GGCTTTTACAAAGTCTTGTTGATCTTAAGCAATAGCCTAGCTCTCAAGATCAACAAATACATTTTTAAAGCTTTTTGAAAATGCATTTTTGAATAATCCTAACTTATAAGAAAATGGATAAAACTATTAACCCAAGTGTGCAGTTATTCTTTGTTCTTTAACCATTTTTTTGTTTAAATAACTAAATTGTGTGTTCCATATATTAGATCATTGATAATACCTGTTTAAAATTTTGTTTTTATAGGTCATTACATTTCTAAGTTTTATCTTAAACTTGGTTAATCATAAGGGTGACCCCACCTAGTGGGATAAGGCTTAGTTGTTGTTGTTGTTGTTGTTGGATAATCATAAGGGTAAATCATGTTGAAGATAGTTTTGAGCATGATTTTAAATGTGGTTCCATGCTGGGCATCACAAGAAAAACATCTTATTTCACTTGCTAATCCACACATGGAACAAGTCAAGTTAGGCAGAACGAGGGTTTTCTATCATTTACAAGTGTTCTTCAAACATCTTCTGTGAGCAAGAGGGCTTGAAACAACTTCTTTGCAATAACTTAGAACTACTTCACACAACTCGTGAACAGCTTTTGTAAGTGGAGGTGCTTCTTCAAGCTCCACAGTTACTCATACTACTCCAACAAGGATCAAAATCACTCGCAAAAAACTCAGTGACTCACAAAAAACTCAGTAAGACTGCACAACTTGAGATATGGCTCCATGAGGATTTTTTTCAGCTCATAAACAACTTTGGGAGGACCACATGAGTTCCACAAGGGTTTTCTTTTAATTCACAAACAACTTTGGGAGAGATGAAGTGTCAACAAAATTCATCCACTAAAGAAGAAGCCACAAAATAGCTAGTCCAAGTACTTTTCTTCTTTTATCTTCTTCCCTTCACCTCCAATTTCTCATTGATGTCAATTGTTGGCACTCCAACACAATACCAAACTGTCTCTTTCTAGTCGGTGACTGAAATTCCATTTAAGAAACAAGATGTTAAACTTTGGTCTTAAATGAGTAATTTTGAAATGAAAAACATACTTGGATTACTCCATCCTTGGCATGTTTTAATTTAGTCATTATTTGTTTCGGATAATCAAAGCATGTATTAGTTTGTAAAGTTGGTAAGATATTTTCTGTGTTTTGGTTTAACCTGGGGTATTTTTTGAATTTCCTTAATAATTTAAGCTTACATGTTAGGAAATTTGAAGAGCATCACTAATCAAAGGCAATTTACTAGGAACTGCAGTATGGTGCTAGCCATGTGAAATTCTTATTGGGACATAGAACAAAAACAAATTCCATGTTTTCCAGTTGTAATATTGTTAACCTTCTTTTTATTTTGATATGTGAAATTGATTTGATTACTCTGATTAATTGAGTACAGTTATAGATGCAAGTACTTCAACTAATGTATTTGTGTTGTGTGGAGATATACAGGGATTCCTACAGGAGAATGATGTGCACATATTTGGTTATGCCAGGACAAAGCTTTCAGATGATGATCTTAGATCACGCATCCGTGGGTAAGATTATATATATATATATATATATAAATTTTCTTCACCCTTAGCTTCATCAATAACTTCACGTATCTAATACAACACTCCTTCGCAAAATGTTTAATACCATCAATAACTTCTTTGATCATTTGTGTATTTGATTACATTCTCTTGGCTGTATATCTAGTCTTGTATCAGATTTCTTGCTATATTTATTGTCTCAATAGACATTCATGATAAGCTTCTTTGATATATATTAGTTGCAGAATGTTATAGTGTTGATTGATAACCAATAAAATTAAGGTTTAAATTGTGGAGGGAAACTTTAGAAACAAAAATTTTGTTACATTGAACAAAAACTGAATTTATACAATATGATTTCGACAATAAATTTAGTGAATCATTATGCTGGACAGACAAGAATTATAACTAGGGGTTTGCAGATTTGGGATCTATTTTTTAGCAAGGAGACATATATAATGAATGTATTATGGCATATGAGTTGACGGCAAGTATAGTGAGACTGAAGAAAGTTTTGTCTGATATAATTAGATGTGTTTAAAAATATATGAATATTACTAGTGATATACTGATATGACCAAGTTAATGGTGGATAAGCTTCATATAGCTGACTCCAACTAGCTGGGATTTATTAGTTTCTTCTTCTTGTTGTTCTATATATAATCTTAATCACAGCACATGTTCTATGTTTATGTTCATTTAGACAAAGAAGAAAAGGTTAACTTCCATTATTCCAGAGAATTTATTGAATCCTATCTTTGGTTGAAGTTGATGCGTGGAATCACAAAAAGTTCGCTAGATAGGGATGTATTATAACTTTTGTTTATTCTGTATCTAGTTCATTAATCTTTGTATATGCACTTACAAACTTGCTAATGATGTTCAGATATCTACAGAAAGGTGTTTCAGCTGAGCAAGAGGATGTTCTATCAAGGTTCTTGCAATTGGTAAATTAATCATATATCTTCTCCTATCTGATATTTTGTGAATTTATGAAATAAGAGTTTTTGTAATTTCACTTTGCAGATTAAATATGTCAGTGGTTCATATGATAGTGCAGATGGCTTTCAACTATTGAACAAGGCAATTTCTGAGCATGAGATATCAAAAAATAGCCATCCAGGAATTTCTCGCAGGCTCTTTTACTTGGCACTTCCACCATCTGTTTACCCTTCTGTTTGCAGAATGATAAGACAAAACTGCACAAACCCATGTAAGCTCCTGTGAATTCAATAAGATGTTCAAATTATCAAATTAGTTGATGCAACTTTGGTAGTTCTTCAAGGAATGTCCCTAATTTTCAGAATTTGTTAGTACCAGGAGCATACATTTTCCCTAAATGACAATTTTACCCTTACTTGCCCATTGAAAGTGAGTGTTTGACTCTCTAGTGTCAGTAGACAATCGCATACATGTATTAGTGTAAAAGAAATATAAAGCTTATCTACACTCAAACCATTTTCTTTATCCTTTTAGCAGGAATTCTGAAAATAGAAGTGCTTGGTTAAATTTTGAGAGTTTGAGGGTTTTTTAGGTAAATTGCCCATGTAACTTTTCTAGGTAAATTAAAATCTGCATGTGCCTTCTTTGTAAAACCTAGCTTTTCTCTTATAGTAGGCATGTACTGTGCACTATTGTTTGAGAGTTTCCAGAATGATACAACTCACCTTAGAGAGTCCATTCTGTGAGTTACTCACCCTTCCACTATATGCTTGTCTAACTTTCTCTTCCTTCTTTACTTCCTGATTGTAATAAGCGGATGCCTTTCTCCATTCTATCCAATGATGTGTAACATGTGTTGTATAGACAGGGCAGGATAGCTATTTATCTGTTTTAATAATGGCTTTGTATTTCAGGGAGTGAAATATGACTCTGTTGTAGTCTGCTATTGTAGCATTTGAGATGCACATTCATGTACTTAGCTGTGTCTTCTATGAGGATACTTAATTCATCTTTTTCTTGATTCTTCTTTGTCTCATAAGCTAATCTTTCCTGGTTTTAAATACTTCTCAGCCAATCTTGGTGGGTGGACCCGCATAGTGGTTGAGAAACCTTTTGGAAAGGACCTTAATTCTGCAGAAGATTTAAGCGCCCAGCTTGGAGAGCTATTTACTGAAGAACAACTGTATCGAATTGATCACTACCTCGGAAAGGAGTTGGTTCAGAACTTGGTAATTCTTTAAAAATTATAGCTAGCATTCTTCATTTTCTGAAGAAACTGGAAGGCAAGAGACCGAACCAGGCTTCTTTCAACTATTGGCATTGGCTTATTCAATCTCCTTTTTTCTCTTGCATTTGCAGCTTGTACTGCGGTTTGCAAATCGGTTATTTTTGCCTCTTTGGAATCGTGACAACATTGATAATATACAGGTAAGTTTTCCTCCTATATTTGCTTTGATCTGAGAAAAATAAATAAATCGAACCCTGAATATAGCAGAGATTTCTATCATGCTTGTCATTACATGATTCATATTTTTTCTTCCAGGCATGTCTTCTTGAACATTAATTTTTTTTTTAATTCTAGATTTTTTCCTTTTGGTTGAAAAATGTTGACATGATTATGCATTGTAAATCATTCCTTTTTTGATCTTCTGAAGAGAACTCACCACTGAATGTTCCTAAACTTTCCTTAGGTAATAAGTTATCTTTAGTGCAAACACGCTTCTACATCAGATTAATGTCCCTTCCTCAAAAAAACCTCAAATGAAGGTCCTTCATTAGTAAGATTTCAACAATTAGTTTTGAAAAAGTTTTTGTTCAGTTTCAGATATAAGAAATTCACATTTGGAAATATGGTATTGAATCACATTAAATGTTTTTAAGTTACCGTTTATTGTGTTTATTCGACAGTCTTCTTTCCTCTTTTACTGGACATATCTCAGCAATTTGTTGGTGGTTTAACAATTGTTATTTCCTATGGTTAATAGTGACTGAAATCTGAAGGATCTAAAACTGGCATGAGTTTTTGTCCCACAGTGGCAAAACATTGGGAGCCATATGTCTTGAGGGACAATAGTCTCCGTAGCCCCTACTTATCTGTTAGGCATCTTTTGCAAATGGATAAAATAAGTCTTATAGAGTGGACAATGCCACAAAATCTGCATGAGTTTAGTTCAAAATGCTAAAGTTCATGAATCTATCCTTGATAGATTGATGACCCATGTATGTTGCTAAAGCCTATGGCCCCTGGGGTGGGGGTGGGGGGTGGTGGGGCTTATTATGGGTGCTTACTCGCACATTTATCATGTGTCAATTGTGGAGGGCTAAATGCCTTTGTTCTTTGGGAAGGGACTTAACCAAGAAATGTGCAAATCTCTCAATCAGCAATATTACCCTAGCAAGTTCATGTGCTTATATCAATGTGCTAATTCTAAACATGTAATTGTGAGAATATCTCTATTGATATTTGGAAAATATATAAGAATAAGGATGAGAAAAAAGTTCCTTTTGCACAGTGGGAATTTCAGTTTTCTACTATGTTGACACATGCTGTAGGTAGGTATCAATAAACCTTGCTGACCTAATTTAGTAATACATGGGAAGGAAAAGGAAGAACTAGAGTAGGGGAAAGAATGATGAGGATCACTATCATGGCAAGCCACTTCTGGCCGCTTTCAAGATTGCCCTCATCATCAACAATGACATGAGCCCCTTAAGCTCCTTTTAGGTTCTTCCTTTTATTTACTTCCACTAATTTTTTACTTTTTCATTCATCTGCCTGTCCATCCTTTAGAGTAAATGCTCCTTAATGTTGATCATGAAAGGTTCTAGGAATGATTATATAGCGAGTACCAAAAAGAGATCTAATGAGAGACAATGAAGGATTGAGTGGATTAGAGGGTAAGGTTAATAACAAGAGGATGAGATAGAAGAAGAGGAGGATGTGGGAGAAGATGAAGAACAAGAAATAGGGTTTTGAAAAGGGTTCTAGGTGGCTGCATATACTATGCAGCAGGAATCACTTCGCTTATAGCACATGAAATCTCTCATAGGTAATTGGCTTGAGTAAGATGGGATTAGGTCCAACCCACATTTGCAATGATCCTAAATATCAAAACTGTGATCCATTCAAAATCCTAAGTATTACTTGTACTTGTCTTTTCTCAACTAGTCTAGGCTTATATGGTGTTTTTGCTCTTGTTAAAGAGGATTGATTCTTGTGAATGTGAAATATATATAAAAAAATGATTGTAAAATGCATAGATCTCAAAATGCATCTCTAATTTGTTAATAGATATCATGTAAAATATTTTCTTGAATCTACAGATCGTGTTCAGAGAAGACTTTGGAACTGAAGGCCGAGGAGGATACTTTGATGAATATGGGTATTTTTTTAAGAATGGAAATGGTCAACCGTGTTTTAGTAAACTGATTGCATAATGGTTGAAAGCTAACCTCATTGTTTTGCAGAATTATTCGTGATATAATTCAAAATCATTTGCTGCAGGTATTGGAGAGTAAATGATGTTATTTTTCATTGATGCATTACCTACCTTGTATATTTTACACAATGAAATGAACTCCTAATTGATAGAAAAATTTGTAAGGTTAGATTAGATATTCTCCCCTTATTTTTCTAATTTGTAGATTATTCATCTTGTTAAAGTGCAATAATTGTTCCGTTGATTAGTGCATCAATAGGACATCGTGCATATATGCATGAGAGAAGTCTTGATTTTGAGCTATTTGCTCGTACCCAAAGCTTCTTATAGGCAATTTCCAAGATTCTCAGTGAGTTAGACTACTTAACATGCATGTTATGCTGCTGAATCTGATCTATGATCTCCAACATCTCAATAATCCAAGGATGATTATTAGATCTACCTTAACATACACAGGCAACATTAAGATAACAAGACAGTTATTGCTGACTAGACATGGTATGTGAAGATTATTTTGTTGATCTTAAAATGATAATTTCTAGAGAAATCCTTCATCTATAGCTGTTTTCAACATTTTCCATTCCCTCATTGATCAACTTGATTAAAAAAATCATTGTCTGAATTAAATGGAAAGATCAACCTAAATTATACTAATTAATTATTCAAGAATTTTTGTAAACTGAAGGTCCATAACAATCCTGTATAAGGGCAATCGATTTATTTTACCAAGTGATATAACCTTATAGAGCTCAATAGAGGACAAACATTCTTGTAGATGATCCCATAGTCAGGACAATGATGGCTTGTCGATAGTGATGATGAATTATTCAAGAAAGTTTGAGAAACGACTTTTTCATGGAGGACTGACTATGAACTTAACATAATTAATATCACACACACACACACACACACACACACACACACGATTTTGGAATTTTTTTATTATAATTTTTTCCATTCTCTTTAATGTATTGTAACCATATTGCTGCAGGTCCTTTGTTTGGTTGCTATGACACACACACACACACACACACACATGATTTTGGAATTTTTTATTATAATTTTTTCCATTCGCTTTAATTTATTGTAACCATATTGCTGCAGGTCCTTTGTTTGGTTGCCATGGAGAAACCTGTTTCACTTAAGCCTGAACACATTCGGGATGAGAAAGTGAAGGTGATATACACACTTCATTTAATGCCAGAACTAACTTGCTTTAATCTTTACTTTCTCACCATCTTAATGGTCATTAACCAAACCCATTTTCTTGTCAGAAGTACATCAACAAATATCACATTTGTTTTCTCTTACCTGCAATGGCCTTGTGAATCTATCTTAATAACATTTTTTTTATCTTTCAGGTTCTTCAGTCTGTGCTACCCATAAAACATGAAGAGGTAGTCCTCGGACAATATGAGGGCTATAAAGATGACCAAACTGTGTCTGACAGCTCAAACACCCCTACATTTGCTACTGTTGTTTTGCGTATACACAATGAAAGATGGGAAGGTTCAGTTTTTTTCCCCAACCTTGTTAATTTCACTTTCTTTGAATTTGTATATTTTTATTCATTCTTGTGATTTGTTGTCTCTTCGAGTTCATACATGACAGAGAACCCTAGAGCTAGGTTTGTAATATCATTGCCATAGTCCTGCGGTCATAGTGTGCCACAATTACCATCTAGTCTCAATATTGGAACAAAATTTTCTGACTATTCATTTCTGTATAGGTCTCTCTTAGTTATTGATACTTTAATAATCATGCAATACAGGTGTCCCTTTTATATTAAAGGCAGGAAAAGCTCTGAACAACAGGAAAGCTGAAATTCGTATTCAATTTAAGGATGTTCCTGGTGACATCTTCAAATGTATGTCATTTAAATTTTTGTTACCCTCTCTTCTCTCGAATCATTTTTTAATAATCTCCTGTTGATTGGCCTCTTGTTCAAGCAACCTCAATTATTGAATAACAAGTAGATTAAGACAGTATGTGTAGAGTTCTTCATTGAATAATGTAGTATAGTTGATTCCTCTACCATATCCCAATTTCAAAGTTTACTTTCACTATTTTATTTACCTTACAATTCCAACTTACATTGCTCTCGTTTTTTATCTGAATTTATCATTGTTAATGTGCAAGGTAAAAAGCAAGGGAGAAATGAATTCGTCATTCGCTTGCAACCATCAGAAGCCATGTATATGAAGTTAACAGTAAGTTCAATATGATTCTCAGTGCCTACAATCATTTTGCATTGCAAGAAGTATCTCATAGACGGTACCACCTCAGTCACGTTCAACCTTTTGATTTCATGTTAAGGAGTCATTAAATCTAAGAATAAAACTGTTCTTTTTTGTAAAGACAGCTATAAGAGCCCTCAAACACACACATTTGAGTAAAGTTCTTTGAATCAAAGACTTTGACAACAACTTCCAAGTCCCTTACCATCTACACTAGCTGGCATCCGCTCTTGTTATTTTGATATTTATTCTTCTTCTGACATTCTTGCTTCTGCACATCAAAAATAAAAAGAATACCATAATTAGCCCCCAATACCTTGTTTCTAGTTGGTGCTTTTATGTGTAAACATCAGCTGGAACTGCGAGATCATTGTACATGTAGGTGACTGTCATATGGTGAAGTAATTTTCATCAGAATGTCTATTTCATGCTTGGAGTATTTTGCTTGTTTCTGCTTTTGCAGCTTCTAAGTTGTTTTGTATCATTTCATGTTCTTTCTATCACAATTTTCTTTGTTTTCTGTTTCTATATACTGCAGCTCAAAAAACCTGGATTGGAAATGTCAACAATACAAAGTGAATTAGATTTATCCTATGGACTAAGATATCAAGATGTCAAAATCCCAGAGGCATATGAGCGGTTAATCTTGGACACGTATGTTCTATATCTGATAACTTTTTATTGTTGCCTTTTTTATATATTGCTTTTCAATACAAGTAGTATAATTATGAACAACTTAACATCTAACTTGCCTTCCAAAATAATCAGTTGTTAGTGAGTTTGACACATACTTTGATCCTCTAATCAACTTGTACAGATGGTCCAGTTATGGTTGCAGAAATGAGAAAACATATATCTAAAAAGGTTGTGACTATAAACGAATGGCTATGTTAAACAATTTTTATGACCTAAAAGAGTTTAGAGGAATCTGATGATTCCAAAACCACATAAGGATCACAAATCCTGCCTTAGAAATCCAAATATGATTTTGACGGTTTATGAAAGACATGCATAAACAAATATGACTGGCTTGTTTTTCTACAATTTAATTCCAGTCTGAATCAGTGTTTTTGTAAATGTAACTACCTAATGCGCTGCTTATATATATGTGTGAACTATATTAATATTGTTCCTCTATTTTACATTTTATCACCATCTTTGCATTTCTAAGCTTATGGTTGTTAATAAAGCTTCTAGTTTCTGGTCCAGGTTTCATTTTTCCTACATGCTCAAATAGCTAATTCTAGTTTGAACTTTCAATTTCTCTTTACTGCCCACATCATCAAAGAAACTATATTTTGACGACTATCTTGTTCAATGCGATGTTTGACAGAATAAGGGGTGACCAGCAGCACTTCGTCCGCAGAGATGAGCTGAAAGTATGTGTCGTCATACCTAATCCATGTAAATTAACTAAGAATAGGATCTTATTATTTTGTATGGATATTGTAGGTAGCATGGGAGATATTTACACCTCTTCTGCACAGCATCGACAATGGAGAATTGAAGCCTATTCCATATAAACCTGGCAGCCGTGGACCAGAAGAGGCAGATGAATTGCTAGCGAGAGCAGGATATGTACAAACACACGGCTACATATGGATTCCACCCACCCTAGCATAGCTTGCTTTATATGAATGTACTGCATCTGCATTAGATTTTATGAATCTATGTCTTAAGGGCGTATCTAAAGTTTTATGTCTCTCGCTTGTACTCTGCCATGGTCATGTTTTGGAATAAATGGAGTTGCTTGTCTCCAGGATGTTGAATCGATAAGCTGTAGGCTCGTATTGAGTGCAGCGTTTCGGAAAAATTTACAAGAAATTTTCAGTGAATATTATTTGATAAATCAGTAAAGTTCTGGTTTTGCTCCTGTCTTTTGATCTAATTTTTTTAATATAGTTCTGCTACTTTAGTTATCAATTGAGTCTTTGTGCTTTGTTAAAAGATAAATAACCTTATACTACCAATAACTTCATACCTTAAATAACATCATACCATACATACCTATCAAATTTTTGAATAAACAATTCGCTCACTAAATTTTCTATCATCTTTTGAGAATTTGTGCCATCTATATTAGATTCTTTACCCACTACTAAGTCATAGATTGACCACTCGGAGACCTAACAATATTTGAATTTGAAATCACTTCTGAGATTGCAAGTGCCACTGAAAAAGCTTAGAGATTTTTCTAACACTGGTCGACAGAATTTATTTATCTCACATCACAAATTTATACATCTAAATTTTGTGTCCATAGAATGCACAATCATGCATCTCCATGGCAAGACCGCAGTGGAACTTTAATTTCGCGTACAAGAACTAAAAAAATAATTAAGATACCCCTACATGTATGAATAAGTTGCTCACTTACTTGAACTACGTATCTTTATTTAAAATTAAATAATTTATTTTTTTAATATTTATATTAGTTAAAATGGCATAAGATTTATATACAATATATGCCATTAATCTCATACTTTCATGCTTTGATTTTTTTTTTTTTGTAATTTCATAGATTGAGATTTAAATATATGCAACTCTCTTTAGAAATCTATTTTTTTTACTGAAAATATTATTTAAAAATGGTATGTTTAGTTAACTCTTTAGATCTAGTGTGATTTTGCATAAGAATGTACTAAGGATCGATTGATTTAATCAAAATACTTTAAACCTCTTTATATCTCGAGAATCTTATATTCAATCCATCATTTTATTGTTCATATTTTTAGAAATACTTTTAAAATGTTATATCATTATTTACCCTGTGCACGTTTATAAATATCAGTAACTCGTCCATATTCTTTTGCTGAAGAAAAAAGATTCCCACAAGCCACAGAACAAACACACTTCTTGTATTTACTCACAGACACACATTTTATATTCATACCGCCGGCGCCGCCTTCGTCCTACTAACTCGCTAGAGGCTAAGGCTTAGCGCCGCCTTCACATCGAGCCTCCACGCGCTCCCCCCGCCGTCCAACCTCCACACGTCGCACGGCGCCGCCAGCGAAGAGGCGGAGCAGCCCGCCTTTCCTTTCCACGGCCGCCTCGAGTAGTGCACCTTCACCCTGCAAGTGAATGCCCGGCACGCATCTGCCGCTGCCGGCACTGCCCCCCTCGCCACCAGGCCCACTCGCACCTGCTCCTCCACTTCCGCCATCCACCTGCCTTCGAGAGACCCTCCGGACACCATCCTCCGGTACGCCTCGTTGGTCCACGTGACCCTGCCCCACTCGTCTGACACGAACCCGGGGGAGTCGTCCGCCGACAGCGCCGCCTGCACCGCCTCGTCGCTCCGCCACGGCACTTCTCCCTCCCTCCACGTGTCCGTCACGCACTCCACAGTCACCCATGACCCCACCGCCGTCACCGGCCAAGCAACCCCTGTCGCCGCGGCCGTCTCGACCGCCCGGCCTCGGCCCATCCACGCCGGCGCCAAAGCAGTGGCGAGCAATTTTTCAGATCCAGCGTACCTTCGTTCCGCCGCCATGTCGTCCTTCCTCTCCGGCGTCTCCGGAATCAGGGAGAGAGTCACGATCGTCGACGACGAGGATGAGGACGTCCCTGATGAAGACGAGGCCGGGTCCACCTTCGACGAAGAAGACCTTCCCGTCTCCATCTTCCTCGCCTTCCTCCCTCTGCAACCACCGGAGCCCTTCCGCCTTGTCTTCCTTCCGGCGGAGGACGACGGCGCGGCGGCAGCGGAGGCTGCTCCAGACGAGTCGACGACCGGCTTGGGGGCGATCGGGCGGAACCTGAGCATGATCCGACCCAACCTCCACGCCGCCTCGGCGTCTCCTCTTCCGTACACGTCGATGCAGCAACCGCCCCTCCGCTCCATATCTGCCCCTCGCTCGATCTCTCTGCTCTTGCTCGATCCTCTGTGGCTGACTCGGTCTCCGACTCAGCGAGCGAGAAGCTTAAATAGCGTCGGAGTAGTCTGACGCGTGTCCACTTCAGCACGTGTCGGGGAGGCCGTCTCGAGCTGCCATTGGCGCAGTACAGGTGGCGGTAGAAGAGTACGACTGAGCACATGGGAGAGATGAAAGCGAGATTGAAATCGCGGGGCACGCGTAGGAAGGAGACTGGGAGATGTATAGCGAACCGGAACTCTCGTGGGTCGGGGTGGGAGACAGGGTGGGTGATTTGTTGCTACTATTGGGTAAGAGATAAGGATAGGTCAGTAGGTTTTTGTGGTAAGGACAATGGGAGATTATCGAAGTGTTGACGCGTGTATCGGCGGAGGCAACGTGGGCATCCCAGGATAGAATTATGACGTTAGCAGAATCTATCAGAGTTGTCTTTTTGGATGTATGCAGCGTTACCTACCCGCACTCTACTCGCCTTCTGATTAGCAAAAGAAAATCGAAAATGGGGATGGAACCTTCCAGATGATCGGAGAGTCGCAGGATTTCTAGTCGAAAGTTGGGGTTGATAAATAGACAATTTCGTTAATCAAATCTAAAAAACGATGACAGTTATGGTAATAATTGCTAAGCATCTATTAATCTTAAGTTAACTCCATATAATTAAATTTAAAATTAAATCTGATAGGATTTCGTCATCTCTTTTAATTTGTTTGTTCTCTAGTAAGATTTTGCGGTTCCATTTTCTCCTCTCATTTCCCCCCTTAGTATCTAAAATGTTTAATATAGAAATTAACATATTGTTTATAGTTTACACATGACCGAAATTGGTAAGTTTGCTCGAACTCAAATTTACCGACAATTCATCATGCATGATTAAGTACTTCCCTAATCCCTATCCCCTATCCCATCTTGAACTCTTAACCCTAATTAGTTTTTAAAACAGCACCAATAGCAAACAGTCAAATGTTGAATCTAGTTTGATGAAATGACAATCATGCATAATCTGATATTATTTTTTAATTACGATGATGCAAGAAGAAGTCGGATGAAATCAAAATGGAGCTCCATTAAAAATATTTTGACTGATCTTAAGTATTAAAATATATAATGATTTTATCCACATCATTTTTAAGAAGAAAAAAAAATATAATATTAACCCTTTATTAAAATCGATACATTATTAAAAATAATAAAACATGAAAATAAACAATGGTAATATCCAATCCGAAATAAGTATCAAGGTCCTAATCAAGTACTTGCGTCGCCATCGGACACGTAGCCCTATGCTGATAAAGATTAGATTTGAGATCTGCCGTCCACCAATGACAGCCCGACAGATTGGTTCCTCGGTGCGGGAGATCGCCTCGCGATTTGATTGGATTCCCAACAAAGCTGGCGGGGTAGGCAGGGGACAGTTCGACATCACCTTCCTCTCCCCGCTTCCGGTGGCGACGTGATTTAGGTAGAGATTATGATTCGAAATCGACTGTTTCACGATTTCAGAAATATCTATTAATCTGTCAGGACCTAAGATTCACGATGTGATTGGTTTAAAATTATTATTTGTTTAAGTTGGAATATTAGACAATTAAAATCATATAATTGTTTAATTTCTTAGGTATTAAAATATTTTATTTTATCCTCTAAAAATTATTTATTTTTATTTTTTAAATTTTTAATCAAATCATTAAATAGTATTTGAACTTAAAAAAAAAAAAAGAGAGAGAGATCGAGAAGAAAGAATATTGTTCTACATTTTAAACCACTAATAGTTTTTTTTTATCTAGCATTAATATTATTCCATTTATATATATATTGTTAATTAATTTTTTATATTCGATTATAATCTTTATCGTATATATAATTTTATTATTAAATAAATTGTATCAAATTTATTATTGATTATATTATATAAGTCAAATATAATTAACTCTAAAAATTAAATGTTGAATAAATAAATAAAATAAAACTAATAAAGAGATTGAATTTAATAATCCAAAGTAGTCTCACGTTAGAAAATTTAAGATAAATAAATTAAAAAATTGATTTAAATATATTAGTAGAATAATTTCACATTCAAAAATTAAAACAAATAAATTAATTTATATTGAAACACACTATCCTATCATAAAAATATTATACAATAAAAATTATGATTAAGGAAATAAAATTAAAGTAAACAAATAAAATTATAAAAAAAATTAATATTTTTAAAGTAAATAGTCGACGATTCAATTGCCAATTTGGATCAAACTTATTGAACTGATCAATGAATAATTGATTCAGATTTCGCGTCCGATCCAATTGGAATTGGTACGCTGGCAAGTCTAGATTTCGGATGAGGATATTTTGCATAATTGTTTAATATGCTTTTTTTTTTTTGGATAAAAAGGAAAGAAAATGCAGTTTATAAGATAATAATGTGACTTTTATTTTTATACTGTTGGAATTAGAATTGGGCAAAGTTTGATCCAATAGTTAGGTTCGGTCAATCAGTTCAATGATGAAACCACTTGAACCGATAGAGTTCAATACAATGATACAAATCTTGTTCCGTTTAAACTCTCGATGTACTTTTTTTATTATCAAAATATCTTTTTGAATAATAGATGTATCTTGATAACAATATTACGGATTTAATCTTGTCAATCATCAAATTATCCCTTTAAATATTGAAATGTCATTTTGAGTGTGTACTCACTTATGTATATACCCCTTCAAATAAATCCATCTCTATATATAGATAAGAATATTAAGGTCTAGATGAAAATAAATCTTCTTTCTTTAAAATAATATTACCCCATCTAAGTTACAATTTATCAATAATTATCTTCCAAAATATAACGACCTAACTCTCGGAATACGAATATTCTAAATTTCAAGGAATGACAAACTTTTAAAACTCTAGAACTCTTTAAAAAAAAAAATGAAATCATTACCTTAGCCGTCTTATTTTGAAACTCTTTAAAAAAAATATGGAACTACTATATTAGCAGTCCCCTCAGTTGCCCCTATCAAAAAGGGAGTAAATCAAAACTCAGGTGGCAAGTATAAAGGAGGAGGTTAGTCAATAACTCAGAATATTAATTTCCTCAAAAATTAATCTCTGTCCATTTAAAAGTTATTCATATATATTTATCAACTGAGTTAGCTCTAGAACTTATTTTGAAATTACTCATAGTTTAAGAGAAAGGAGAGAGAAAAGACAGCTCAAACGAAAAAGTTCATAATTTGAGTTTTTTATTTTTGAGTTAATGGAGTCAATAGGACTTTTTTAGTTAGTTTGAAGAGTTTCTTACAAAAAAAATAGTAATAATAAAGGGTTCTTCCAAAAGTAAAAATTTAATGATTTATGTTTCAATTAATTAAGATTATAATTAATTAATTCAATTAATGAATAATTAATCAATTATTTAATTAATTAATCAAATCTAACAATATTAATTAATAAAATTATCAATTTATATTACTTCGATAATCAATTAATCTTTTCAATTAATCAATCAATTAATTTTGAATCATTGATTAATTTTATAAAAAATAATTTTGATTTTATATCACTACAAGAAAATTATCATATACCCACGGTAAATTTTAGCTACGCATATATAAATTGTAGGTATAGGTAACATATAGTCACAGATATATGACATCGTCACTATAGGTTATAGTGACAGATATCAATACTGTG